>OV656819.1:11215000-11757748 GCA_927399485.1 Calamotropha paludella
TTAAACTATTTATATCGTTAAAATAGCAAGACTTTACGGTTCTGGTTACGATGACGCAAATTTCACTCATTTGCATGATATTTTAGTGTATCCTGAGCTATTTTCACATTTTAGTAATGATGTTCAAATGACACTCAGTTATTCATTTGTCTTTCTGTGCACTTATGTTTTTAAAAGTCAAACCTTATGACCAACGTTATAATTTCTCCATTACTAGATCATATGTCTTCCTTTTGAATGGACACAATATAAGAAGACCTTCCCACCTTTTTCAATAAACCACGTAGGTAATCCTTATCTCACCTTATTATCCCACCACTCCGTGTGGGTATAAATATACCCAATGCAAGTCGAGAGCATGGCAGACGAAGCCAGGCCTAATAACAAGTTTGCAAGTCGAAATTTCATTTATCTATTTATTTATATAAAGCTGCCCGTCCCGGCTTCGCATGGGTGGACAAAATTCTTTAAATTTTTTCTAGCATTAAATTTAGCCTATGTTACTCAGCGTGAATGTAGCTTTCCAATGGTGAAAGAGTTTTTGAAATCGGCTTAGTAATTTTTGAGTTTATTCATTGCAAATATACAAAAATACAAATATATCCTCTTTGTAATATTAGTGTAGATATTTAGCAGCGTTATACAGTTTTAATTTAACATAAGAGATATTATAATGGATGTGATGGACTGAATAGTACCCTGTTAAGGTGTTGTTAACTTAAAGGCCAAGCATTAAAATTATAAAAAACCAACTATCTAACGGTTATTATCAGTGTATACCTCTCGTACAAATTTTACTAATGATATCAAATTCCGGACTACATAAACTTAAAATAAGTCGCCTTTCTCAAAATTAATCTCAAATCGAGTCTAAGTGTCTTTATTAAAAAAATATTTCAATATTACCAAGCCTTATTAACAATGGTAACCTTATAGAGTCTCACAGGGCTAGTTGTTGGCCCATGATAGCGATAGGCCATAACACTATTGTGACAATTAGAAATCAAGATCCTACTTTCATAAGCTAAAGTCATAATCACAATAAATTTAAGGTTTATTGAAAACATACAGATACCTATCTACCTATCGAAATAATAAAGGAACAGACATTACGTAAATATTGTAGAGAACATGTTTTATAATAAAATCTGTCCATCATAATCTTTCCACTTATATCTTAGTTAATTTTTGAGAATATTTTAGTAATAAGGAAATAAAACCACTTTTCCAAAATTTTATATAATAAATATATTTTCTTCTATTATAATATATTAATAAACATGAAAAACTACAAGTAATACATACACTAATAAAATATATATTAAAGTTAAAACGTTACTTTTCGATGCTATAAGGTGACGGTGGGGGCTGCAAAATAGGACTACAGCTGTATAGATTCATTTATGCTGGTAAGTGTATACTGGGCAGTGTTTCCGCTTGAACAGAGAGGAGCATCGAAGAAATACAAACACGTTGTTCACTCAAGGTGGTCAACAATAACTTCGGGGGTGGGCTTATGGTAGATCACAACGTCTTCCAACCAGATATTGTTGAGACCCTGGATCTGCCATTGGTGTAGTGGTCGGTCGAGAGGGTAGCCAAGAGGGTCGCTGGTTGTACGGCGAGCACCAGAACCGACACCAATTGAAAGATTAGGGTTGAAGCCAGTACCGTAAATAACATTGGGAGCATGATACTCGGAGATGTGCACCATTAAGACAAAAGGCATACCACCGACACGTCCTGAAATCAAAAGATGAAGTATTAAATGAATATACATAATAAAAACCAAACAGCGCATTGTTATTTCTATATCCGCATTTAACAGAAAATACCGATGTTACGCGGACTTTTACCTTCGATTATGTACCTTACTGTCACGCTATGTGAAGCATCATCTAAAGTAACTTCACAGGTGCATTTCTCGCGAGAGCTACCGATGAAGTTTCGAACGTGCGCTAAGCCCTCCACAAAATCGGTCTAAATTCATCCAATAATCTGATTTTAATATGCATAGATTTATTATTAATAACGACAGCTCTAACAGACAGTAGTCTGCAAGGTAAAGAACTAAGAACAGGTTGTCGCATTCAAAGTATTAATTTCACTAGAGCATTTTGTCTTTGCTAGTGATAATGCACACAAAGTCACAAGTCTGAAGTTGGTGACGAATGTGAGGCCGTAAGAACTAACAATTGTCAATGCTAAAAACATAAATATTTTTACCTTTAGGAAGAAGAAGTCTCTGCGGGAAGGCATCCAATCTTTCCATCGTAATCTTATACTGTTCGTGACTTTGCAAAGCCCTCACTATGTTATCATAAATCTTGTAGATGGAGGTAAAGTCTTTCACAAAGTACGGTATGTCGTTGGATGAGCGAGATATAACATTTTCACCTTGTTTGACTGAAAGTATAACGTTATTTCATAGAATTAATTACATATGCAATTGATATGTTACAATCAGCTTTAAAAACACGTAAGTACGTAGCTTTAATAGGTAGTGAATCTTATATCAAATACAATACAAGGTGGTTTGTGAAGTTCTAGTGAAATTAATTAAGATAAATTCCAAGTCAGTAATTTTTTTGAATACAAACAAACCCTTTTTACAATTGATATACTCGCCTGTCACTTTTTTCTGTTATATTTAAATTTAGATCCATATTAGAAGGTAAATTTAATAACGCCAAAACATTGACCAGATGTAATCTAAGTAATAGTGGATAACTCAATGCTTTGTTCAACTACTGAGGAGAAAGGGATCAACTCAGAGAGAATTACTTACGGTTGTAAATGAATTGATCGATTTCAAAGAAGTTTTGGGTATTAACTTCCAGAGGGATCTCTTTGCCTGAGCTGTCATATTTCGGCGCCAGGAAAAGCCGCATAACGACGTTTTTAGACACATCACTCTTGACATGTACGCGGACGCTAAAAACTTTGTGGTTCAAACGATTGTGCTCCACAAGCACGCTCTGGCTTTCAGTCAAATGTTGTCCTGTGAAGATAAATAAATAATATATAGTAATTCATAGAAAGACCAGATACATAGCACAATAAAAAAAATCATACTTTCGTATTCACTTAAGTACAGATGGTTGGTAACGTTCATGTAAGTATGTTCGAAGTAAGTTACTAATTTGTCCACATCCACCTTCTGGATTTCAATACCAGGCAGCCAAATTTCTTCCTTTTTGTAAGAAGGAAGTTGACTCTGCCACATTGTGAAAATATTCAAGACTCTCTTCCATATCATGTAGAAAGCGGGGTCACGAAGAGCAGTCTGATACTGCTCTAGACATGATGGGACGACCAATGGAACCCCCCTAAAAACACATTGTTATTTAGTTATGTATATTAATTTTAAATAATTTACTAGCTCAAATTATTTAAAAAGTATTTTTTCTAAATAAATCACTTCTTTACCTTTCTGTATTTACAAGCTCTACTCTATTTAACTTATTTTTTTATTAAGACCACTTACAATCAAATAGAAATTTATACATACCTCTTATACAAAGTCGAGTGAACATCTGAATTTCCAAGAAGAGACTTCCAAATGCTTACAAAGTCCTTGTAGTACCTGTTGTTGGGAGAGTCAACACTCGCTTCAATCATACGACCTAATACGTCAATAGCCTCAGGAGTGTGAATGTCAACATGTTCACCACTGGGCTAGAATTTGACAAATACAATTTAAAAATTATAGATATACAGTTTATTCTACTAGTAAGACAAGATGATGCAAAGAAACATAATAATTAGGTACTTATTTACTTACAGTCACAATGTATCCACTATCAATGGCGTCAATAATGCGGCGTTCGTAGATAGCGATTTGTTCGATTTCATCAACGAAACTGGGCTGCTCTAATTGGAAGTAGTTTGGTCTTACGGGGAGGGGAACACCATTCTGGTATAAGAGGCCAGATTTGTATCCTTCCTCAACAACGTCCAGACCCAACACAGGAATTTCTCCAAGACCGTTAGACAGCCTCTCCATATAGTAACGGGCGACAATTTGTTTATGGTAGAACCACAACCATTCACCAGGGCGATCCTTTATTAAAGGCACGCTTTGGCCTCCAAGCCAAGATGGGTACAGAACGTGCAGATTGTAGTAGAAGTTGTTAAGAGCAAAGTCGTGTGTAAAATAAGTAAGCGGTAAATCCATATTATAATAAGGCCACATGGTAGCATTTCTTCTGATAACGACATTATTATCCCAAACATATGTGGATGGGTAATGTTCTACAGAGTAGGTTCCCTGTGTGTTAATTCTTTGAGCAGTTGTCATAATTTCTCCGTTATTGAAAAACGATGGGAAGATTTCGTATAAAGGTGGCACGACTACTCCTGACATATCTTGCCTGTGATAGATGGCAACAGTGGCAACATAAACAAACATATATTCGTTGATGTGGCCTCTTAGATATACAGCAGTCTTATAGAACGTTTCGAGAGTCTTGGCTGAAAACAGCATGTTAAAGAAAGTAACTGCCTGCCATTGGTGTTGTGGTTCCAGAACTGAGAAAGGAACACCCACTGGGAGCATCCATCCATCCCTGATCAATATTTCGGATAAGGTTACAGCCGTAGCATTCTAAAATAATTGGAAATACGTATTATTACCACTGAATAAATTAAAAATCATAACTAACACAATCATAGCCAAAAATAATACATACGTTATATTTATCAATGTTTGAGCTTGGTTCCCATGTTTGAGCGATTTCCCTCTGTTCGGGCAGAACTAAGGGCTCATGAGTATGAGCGAACAATACAATAAGTTTCCTGTAGAGTTCCAGATCTTCTGGATTAACTGAAAATTGGAGAACTTACTTTAGTTTAAGAAGGATTAATTTTGTGTAAAGCTCGTTTAATTTAGAGAATTGACTGTATGAGATTGTCGGTATTTTGTTAATTGGTTATTTCAGAAGTATTTTAAATGAATATTATAATTATTTAATATAAACTATGTTTAGTGGCGTGAGAAATTACAATCTAGATAATTATTTATATTGCAGTTCTAAAAATTCCTTCTATTTTCCATAATATAAATGTTTAAACTTATTAATTTAAGCAAAACCCTCAACCAATGTTCTTTATTAAGATATGAATACGTCTCACCAACAACAGGATGATGCTGTTCAACTTGAGAAGGCACTGGCTCCGGGAGAGAGAACCCTCCGGCCACCATCAGCCCCAATACACAGATCGCTGACCAAGCCATGACTGACAATGATGACCAATGCATTCCTCCAATCTTTATATACAACTATTCGGGAGATAACTTGCGCTTTATCAATAATAGGTCAGGTATTGATTACCATGTTTGTCATTGGCGTCCTTTAGATATCCAAAAAAGTTATTGTTTAAAAATCACTCATTAACTTTTATCTTTATGAGACTTATGAGGGTGAATCCTGGGACACTTGATTGTGAGGGTCACAGCATAACTAATCCGTTTATTTAGAATCTTTTCAATGTATAATTAGTACTACTATGTAATTATTTATTCATTATTCTACTTAAATCGAAACTTATGTGCCGACAAATGTTTAAACTAATTTTTCTAAAAATTAAATTCCTATTTTTTTTTTAATTATGTATGAGTTTTGGCTCGATTTGCCTATAAATTAAAAATATTTACATTTATCGGTCACGAGACACTAAAGTTTTCACTCGGTCGTTCATTTAAAGCTAAATATTTTAACTGTTATTAATGTGTTATTTTAATTAAAAAATAAAATTAGAAAATTAAATCAATATGGAATATACTTTCTACATTATATATAACTAGCTGTTGCCCGCGACTTCGTCCGCGTGTATTTGATTTTATCATGCGGTTAACTGATATACAGCAAACAATAAATAAAACAAAAATACAAAGTTTGGATTAATGCGTAAATTGTAGATTAAACAAAAGTGAACAATTGGACACAGATTATTTTTCAACTTAACCTGGGCGCTGATTGAACCCGGATCCCTGCAGGTCAAAGGCACTTGCGGTACCATAAATGACCACTGTGCCACAGAGGTCGTTTGATCAACACTATGAGCAAAAATAAAAGCGGCCAAGTGCGAGTCGGACTCGCGCACGAAGGGTTCCGTACCATATTTAGCTTGTACCTTATAATGCCTCTTTATAGACAACATTCGATGTGGTTTGGTTCGGAACATAAACAAACAGATTGTTTGGTTGACTTACACTGTAGAAAGCGACATAGAGCTGAATGTGTGAGAAACAGCCGACGCTGAGGTCCACGCCGGCAATACGTAGCGTCTGCACTTGGGCTTTGTTTATAGTCATTGCATAACATAAACTCAGCGGGAACTGTACACGTTTGAAATGGAATGGGTAATTATTGGGAATCAGTGGAATTCGTGGTATTAAAACTCTCACCGACGCTACATCCCGCCAAAATCACCGCTTCTATTATGTTACGCTGCAGAGAAGTAACTTTCAGTCTTGTCCGGTTGCATAATTTAGGGGACTTAAATTTCTTAACAAAATAATTGGGACGCCAGTTTTTAATTAATATTGTGTGCTGGAAGTCCAGGACCGCTCAGAGAATTAAGAAATTCAACGGGATAATTGGTAGCGTCATCTTGCTCCATTACTCCGTTAATAGAAGTATACTCAATTACTTCTCCTTCAACATTGTTGAGTATATCCAAGTTGATTCTTGCGGCTTAGTCATTTGCGGAGTCAAAATTGCTCTTTCGCAAGCCATGAGTTCTAATTATTTGTTATTTGATTTTGTTCACCAAACACGGAAGAGATAAGTTCATCAATTGAATCAACAGTGTGGCAGAGATTTTCAGATAAAACAATTTTCCCTTCTTTTTCCGGATCTGTCCCTTCGCCAATTTTTAGCAATAAATCAGAAAATTCCTGCGCATTTGTGTTGCTTCCTGTTCACGGCCTCATGTTCACTGTTAAGGGCATTCTCGTGACGTGTCGCCAAAAGCTTGAGCTCTTTAAGCATGCTCTTATCTCGTCAGTTTTTGTTCCCTGTGGTACTACTGGCAACGTTTGTCTAAAATCCCCACAAAACAACATCGTTACGCCACCCATAGGTTCTGACGTCATTTTGACGGATACCTCTGAGAGTTCTATTAACTGCTTCTACTGCTTTTGCACTTGACTTGATTTTAAGCATTTTTTTTCTATGTACAGAAATTCGATCTCTACAGTTTTATTATAAGTATAGATATAGAAAGTAAGACAGCCAAGACAGACTTTGTTTAACTATGATTACAACATAGGAACGACATAAATAATGTTATCTATGTCTACTAACTTGTACTCCGCCTTCACCCAAAGGGAAAGGGGCATTTATAGATGAATGGGTGTGTACATGTATAGGTATGTTTTGTCTCCTGTTATGAAGTTTAAATAGGGGACCAAAAGCTTTTTGAATGAAATCTGCGACGAAGAAATTTGAAAATCTAAAACTTAAATAAAAGATAAAGAAAGGACTAAAATATATGTTATATAGAGTATAGAGTGACGTTTCGACTCCTCTACTGGAGCCGTGATCACAGGATGACTAAGATATTGGTTGTCATGTATTTTCTACTACCTTCACAATATTTTAATCGAGCACGTTCCTAATTATTAAAATTATTTTATATAAATCATTTTTTTCATTTTATTTAGTTATCAAATTCTCACTACGATTACATTGTATACTACTAAGTCTACTACCAGTTCGGAAATTGGGAGGCCCTTCCGAGAAAAACTGGCAAAAGAAACTCGGGCAGGGGGACCGACCTCCATCTTACTCTTATTATTTGCAAAGAGAGCTAACTACACATCAGGTTCTTCAATGTGTGTTTTTGTAGGTATAAATTCATTAATTATTGGGTCCCAAGCAGGTGGAACGCTCCAACCTTCATCTCTACAACACATGACAACCATTACTATAGTCATCCTGTGATCACTCCTCCTGTAAAGGAGTCGAAACGTCAAGACTAAATATAAAATAAAATATGCGCAAAAATCCGTAAAAAAGCTTTAAAAAGTGTTTTATTCTAATTATGACATATGTATTATGTTAGAAATTAAAATGCGTATCTTATCGACTTTGAGAACTAAGGAAATTCATAAAAATTTTGGCTTGCACGTTTTTGAAATTAAATATTGAAATTAAATAATTAAAACTAAGCATATTGCTTTATTGTCTAGTATAGTATGGTATAAGTTCTAAAGCTCAGTATTTGCATACACTCAGGTTAGAGGTAATAATGTTCAAGTTACTGATTGGTAGATTAGTTTTAAAACCCTTATCTTAATATAGCTATTTTGTTAAAAAGATTTAGGGTCGTCAACAAACACGTCAAAATCTGGTTAAGCCATGTTAGTGCATGTTAGTTATCATAAGGAAAAAAAAAGGTACGAATCTGAAGCGACGAATGCGAAGGAATCACCCATTAATAACGCTCAGTTTTATAAATAAATGTTAAAAAAAAATATCTTTTAACAAAATAACAGTTGTGAACTATAGTCGGTTCTGAATTCTAGAATACTGAAATATGATTTCACCATCTCTGAGATATCAAATATGACTTCCGAGCAGATCATTAAAGAAAACACGAAATAAGAACGACTTGACTCCTGCATCGAGAAGTATACATTGTATGCAGTTAGTTCTTCCATCACAGCACGAAAACTTTATGTTCGATCGTAAAACAAATTAAAAATCTTACTTTAATAAAAATGTTCAAAACGTTTTATAAGAAAACTTATTTTGATAAACGTTTTGTGTTCGAAAGTTTTATATAGTACTAGCTTCCGCCCGCGGCTTCGCCCGCGTGGTGTTTTGATAAAAAGTAACTTATGTTCTTTTTCAGATTTCAGACTATCCATATCCAATTTTGTAACAAACAGCTCAGCAAATTAGCCGTGAAACAAATATTTACACAGTTACAGTAAATTAATTTGAATATTAATGATTATATTAAAAGAACGGTATAGATTTGGGTATAGCATTTGATAAAAAAATATCTGTTTACAGTAGGTATAAGGTACCTATGTATTCCATTAAGTGGCAGAAAGTACCTAGGAAAATGTATTGGTCCCTTATGTCCAAGAGACACTTTACAGGGGCCAGCGTCATGTTGTGTACAAAAATATTTTAAAATGACCTAATTTAAAACATTTTTGTACACAACGTTTGCTGTTTTGTTATTATTTGTTAAAATGTGGAGATTGTTTGGACTCGACACTCGCGAGCAGGCCACGTACAGTTAGCCATGCGAAAAACAGTTTTTTTCTAAATGGACACCTGCTACTTTAAGTGTTTGATCTGTTCCGTTCCGTTCGAATTTCGGGAATTCCGTTGGTAGAATTTCACCCCCACAGTGGTAAAAATTTCAAAATGCTAGAACAAACGATTTTTGTTTCTTATTTAGTGCCTAATACAAAATGTAATGTTTTTTTCTTCAAAATGACGAACTTCATACAAACTTTCAACCCCTATTGCATCCCCTTACAGGTCGAAATTTCAAAAACGCTACAACAAATTGTTTTTTTATTTCTTATCAAGTTCCTAAATATAAAGTTTCATAGTTTTATCCCTAAAAATGACAAAATCCCATACAAACTTTCAAACCTTATTTCACCCCATTACTGGTCGAAATTTTAAAAACGCTAGAACAAATGTTTAATTATATCTTATCAAGTGCTTAAATATAAAGTTTCATGGTTTCATCTTTTAAATTTAAGAAATCCCATACAAATTTTCAACCCCTATTTCAACGTCTTCATCCCTTTTTTTCGCAATAAAAGGTAGCCTATGTGCTTTCTCAGAGACTAAAGATTGTCTGTGCTAAATTTCATCAAAATCGGTTGAGAGGTTTAAGCGGGAAAGCGTAGCAGACAGACAGACAGACAGACAGACAGAGTTACTTTCGCATTTATAATATTAGTAGGGATAACATATTAATTATTATTTGATATTTCCTTTGACATGTGCTTTGAAATCGATGTTAACAAATTTCCGATTAATTTTAATATATTTGTTAGATTCTCGTAACAGATGTATTAAAATTAATCCGAAGGGTCGTAGTCCTATTTTTTTATTATTTTTAACCCGATACCTCCACACTTTTCTGAGAAAGAGTAGGTATTGACATACAAACAAATAGTAAAACGGGCAACAAAGTGACTTTAAAAGGATTCCTTTCTGAGGTAGAAATTTTGTAACAATAAATAAGGTTCCTGTGAGAACTCTATTATTTTAGTTACATAAAAGCGGTTTTGTTTATTCGAATAACAATACTTTAGTTACTCTTCTGTAGAGCAGAGTAATGTAATGTAAGTAGTTCAATATTTACTATTTGTTTATTAATATGTATTATTTGAATTCCGATTTTTATAAGTCGTTTTTAATTACCCCAGACGTAGTCTCGAAGTATTACGAACGTAAAATTTAAGTTATGAAATCCTCACTCACTCTAGATTATTTAGTTAATATACATAACCAGATAATTAACATTTCAACGGCATATACACACTCTTATTCGTACAGCCGACAGCAAACCAAGCTACACGCTTTGCGATTAAATCTACCTCATATAAGAATAAAGATAAAAATAATAATAATAAATATTTCTTACAATCACACCAATTAGCCTAGCCCAAAGTAAGCACTGTAAGGCTTGTGTTATGGATACTAGGGTAATGGATAGAACATACGTATATTATATATAAATATGTAATATTCAAAGAAATATATAAAAACACCCATGACTTAGGTACAAATGCTCGTATTCATCATACAAACATTTGCCCCTTCCGGGATTTGAACCCGGGACCGTCGGTGCGAAAGGCAGGATCACTACCGTTGCACCAAACGGTCGCCAATGGACTTTAAAGATTGAAATAGGAGTTTTAACACAATGAATTTTTGACAATGTTAATAAGCAAATACTTTTAATTTGCCTATTAACATTGTCAAGCTCAAACTTGTGTAAAAAACCGGTTTTCAAGATCATTACATCATTGTGAAATCTTTAAAAAAAAAAAATTTTTCCCATGCCAGTCTCCTACCATCTTATTATTTTGTCACTTGTATTTTAAGTTGAAAATGCAATATATGAATTATATTTGCAGATTATGAAAGAAAAAATATTATTATAATGACGTATTATTATCTCTTATATTAAGCAATAGAACTAAAAGAACGACAATGTTACATTTTCTATATTTTTTAAGAACATTAACCCATTCACCCCTAGTGGTAAGCTAAAATCTCGAGTGTTAATGTTGCGGTGACTCCCACTTTTTGAAAGCTGAATTATCCATTGGGTTTCGGCCGCCTATGATTTTATGGTTATCTGTAATATGAATTTTAACCAAACATCATAATTTTTTTCAAATGCAACACGTTCACTGACGGAAAAATGTCTCCCCAGAAATTCACGCTTGACGTTCGGGTTGGATATCTTAGTGAAAGAAAGTGCATATTGATTGCTTCTAGAATAATACGACACCCTTAAGTGTGTACCCTTCAGGTAGACCTGAAGGGTAGACCCCAGGTAGGGCCCTTCAGGTCTACCCCAGAATTCCCAGTTGCCGACTGGCCCCCCTCTGGGAGCCAGCCGACCTAATTTTCATCGTCGCGACCAACCCCCCTTCTGGGAGCTAGTCGATTATTCTATACGCTCTTTCACCTAGGTGAGTAGCGCTTGGGCCGCCACTCTCTAGAGGGGCCACCGATCTCAGGTGGTGTTTAGTCAGTACGAGTCTGACATAACTTCTAAGCTGGGCCGGAGTATCCATGTAGGATTCACCACCTCCCTCCCCCGAATCCGAAGGGTGCATTTTGCATTAAAAAAAAAAACTGCTGTTCTAGTCTAGAGTACATCACAATCGAAACATATGTGAATATGTTATTTAACAATGATTACACTCAACCTGCTATTCTGCAGGGTGACCCACTTTAATTTTGAGGTCCAGAACCTAGCAACTGCAATCAACAACTCAACTGCAACTGCTTTAATTCTATATAAGATTTATCCTATATGTGAGTAAGAAAGTTAAAAAATATATATTTTCTTCTGCGTCTTCATATAAATATATATACATTATTTCTTACTCAGATAGAAATTGAAGATAGTTTTAATGTCTTTAACAACATCTGAAAAGTTTACAGAGATAGTCGTCAGCATTTTGATGAACGTGTCAGGTGGCATTTTAATATAATAAGACAAAATTTATTTATCATTGTTTATTATTCTAGCTAAGTTGAAAAAATAATAAAAAATCATATTGATAATGATTCACTTGGTCAAAAAAAGATCATTCAATGATGTGAAAATTAAATAAATTTGCTTTACATTGATTACTGATTGCTTACATACTTTATTTTCCTTTTATCGATATAATATACTAGCGGCCCGTCCCGGCTTCGCACGGGTAGACAAAATTCTTCTTTCTTTTTCTAGCATTAAATATAGCCTATGTTACTCAGCGTGAATGTAGCTTTCCAATGGTGAAAGAATTTTTGAAATCGGCTTAGTAGTTTTTGAGTTTATTCATTGCAAACATACAAAAATACAAATCTTTCCTCTTTATAATATTAGTGTAGATTGATAAGACAATATTTCTTAAAAAATGATGAGCTCCATAGCTGATCTACTGAAGCTGGACTTGAGAAGAAATATCACATAAACTATTGGCCCCAGTTAGGTAAGTGGCCCAGGCACCATAAAACCCAACTGTATTTTGAAGCAACCAAAAACATTTCATGAAATAAATTCTGATGCAATATCTATTTAAAATAGAAAGGCAAAATGCAGAAAAATATTTATATTTTCGAATCATATCTAATGTACCTACTGCAACAGGTGAATGTTTATATCAATAAACAGATAAGACACAAACGGATCTCTTTTAAAATTCAGTTTAGTAAGTTAAAACATTTGCGTCTGATACATGTGCATCTCTCGTGATGTGGTGTATCATTCGTGCCTCCGTCTTATTCCACATCTATAAAAATAAGTTTCATTTATTTTGGAGAATTAGGTATGTAAAAAAATAAACGTCTTGCAAATAACAACTTATTTACTAGTATTGAACTAATTTTTGATATACGAATGAGAAAAACATGGGTAGAATTTGGTTTTATTATTCTGAATTAATACTAAAGTCTTAATAAAAAGGGCATGATTATTTTCTTTATTAATTTACACATATATTTGGAAACAAAAAAAGGATCATATTTCCCTAGTTTTTGCATAATTTACCTAATTTTTGCAGTTTTATAGATGATATATTGTTTTGTTTAAATGGCAAGAAATATAACTCAGTTATTTATATTAAGAAAATTAAAAAAATCTTATTTTACTGAGAGTCAATAGGGCACAATATATTTTTAGCAGTACATTTCTGATATGTAAAAAGGCTTATTGAGCCAAATTACTCTTAAACAAAGTCCAAAACATACGACAAACAAAATTTTCTTGAGTTTTACAGAATTATAGCAGAATTGTAGACTGTGGAATACCTCTCACACCAGTTCTTAAAACCTTACAAATAAACAAGAATCTATAAGCTTGGAAAAGGTCTTTTCTTTTCATATCTAAGTCCAAATGACGTGTGAGTGACGAGGAAAAACACTGGGTAAGTATTTCAAGCTTATCTTACATTTTTAGGTGGGGTTACACAACAATCGATTATTGTTTACTGCCTTTGGCAGCTATACGTAAAAATTATTTTGTAAATAAAAAGAAAATATAAGTAGATATTAACTATATTTGCCGACCCTTGTAAATAATGTCAACAGAACTGATAGGGCAGTTAAATATGGCACATCTTGTTGATACAAAGATTTAAGTTTGGAACTCTCAAACTAGATGACATATATTTCACTTGTCACATTTAGTACATACAGGACCCTCATGTGTGCGCATACAGATTAACGTTTATATATAAATAGAACTTGGTCGTCAAGCTACTCTAAGAAAACAACTCATAATAGTTTAAGCAATGCGGAAAGTTTCCAATAGAACTCGATAAATCACCAAACAAGGGTGCCCACATCGGACATTGTCAAAATTCATTAGTTAGATTAAAAATAGACATAGTCACTTTTTGTTTGACCTCATTCTTTGACATTTACTTTGACTTTTAATAGATGTCTCATAGTTTGTATTTTTTTCGTCCAGCCTACATATTAAGGATTTCTTTTTCTCTCTCTTTTATTTTTAATCTTTAAATTAGTAATTACAAATATATTTCATTTAAGATACTTCACGGAACGACGGTGGCACCAAAGACCTATGTCTTTGGTGCCACCGTCGTTCCGTGGCCGACATACCATAGCATAAAAAACAAAGTGGTGATTAATTTCTTTGTCGAATCAAAGAATTGAACTCCTACAAGTAGTGTAAAGTAAATAGTAAACGGGGCCTGCAAAAGCAAACTGCAATGTGAGAGCGGCTAGTGTAACATATACCTGCTTTATTACTTTTCTTCGCATTTGGATTGCTTTCAATTAACGCCTGGTTACCATAGTCATATGCCAACATTCATTTTTAAATAAAAATATTGACTTTAATAATGTCAACGCTTATCTAGTCATTGAACCAAAGCAAACAACAGCTTGGAGTTGTATACCAGCTCCATTTATTTTGTATATTTGCATGTAATCAGATAGTCTATTTAACCAATAAACTCTTTGATTAATATTGTTAATCCGTTTGATATTGAAACAACCTTGTCTTTATATGTCAGACAGACAAAGGCGGCAATTAGTGTTCAAAAATACAAAATGCAGATTTTACTTCTTCGACACACACTGGTTTCTGTATCGACAGAATGCGTATGCATTCTTTGCCTTTGTCATTTGCCATTGCCTTTATAAAACTAAACCACCTCAGGTATTACTTACTTACTTTGACTTAAATATTTAAAACTGTATCCTAGAAATCTTAAACAATTGCATAATCTTATTTAAAATGGTTATAGGTCTTTTGCTTGTTTCTTTTTGTGACGTCACACCCCTGACATTAATAGCATTATTTCTCTTCATCCAAAGGTTATCTGGTAGAGATCACTCCAAGCGATAAGACCCCTAGCACCCCTAATCTATATATATGAGCTTTATGTATATATAATTATATTAAGCTATATACATCTGTGTGTGTTGACATATGAAGTATCACATGTATCACTATAATAGGCAATATTATTTAGAGGATATATTGAAATCTAAAAAAACTCATGAGAAGCATAATATTATTGAATATCACTTTGAGCTAACCTTTTCGCCATTGCCTTTCGTTGCACATACTGTAGATAGTATATGTACCTATATAATAGCATATTCAGTTCAAAGTTCATGAGGGTTTACTATGTGAAATCGGTGGGCGAGAGATAAGCTCATACTATTTATGTTATTATAATCTCTTTGGTTAACAGTGTGAAGATTTTATATTTTAATAATTCATACTACATGAATTAAAATATCCTTTTAATTCATGTAGACCTCTTTTTCGGCAACTAAGGCTTCTAACGCTTCCTGCCATGTACATTTTTGAATTATGCCTATTCGTTAAGGAAAATTTTGATCTTATTACCAAAAAACATGAGGTATCTACTTTTGCAAAAAGATATCCAAATCGTCTGATTGGTCCCTCACATAAAACAAAATACGTTGCTAGAAACTGTTACAATATGGCAATTGTAAAATGCTTTGCCATTGAGTATCGTAGAGTTAAATAAAATTACCACTAAATAAATTTAAAAATAGATTGTTCGACTTATTGTGTGATTTGTGTGACCTTTATATAATATCAATGAACTTCTAAATATGAGAAAAATGATTGTTATTGTGCTCCTAGTATTTTTGTCATTACTTATTATTTTAATTTAATTGTGACATTATTAAAATTATTATTAGTATGTAATTGTGAAAATTTTGTGATTGTAGTAATATTTTTATTAGAATTTAATTATGACACTGATTATTCATCATTATATTACCAGTTCTAACTGCATGCCGAATTATTTGACATTATATAGCGTCTTTTAAATTTTAACATTTGCCTGCCAGTATCTGGTGCAACACGTGAATATTGCATAATTTTATACATCCTTTGTACCGTGCTTGCTTGCAAATTAGTGAATAAATAAATAAATAAAAAACCAACAGCTTTCCTAACTTATATAGCTACAAAAGATACTTATCAATAGAAGGCTTATTATAGGTTTCCCTTAACTAATAATTAGCGCAAAGGTGTGATATAAGGTATCAATACTAAAATAGTAAAATTAATATAATGTTCTTAGTTTAAATGACAAAAAGAAATACTATAGTTATACGCGTATTTTGTAACAACTAGCGGCCCGAGTACATATCTTAAACTTATTTATGCTAAAGTCTGCGTGGTCTACTCCTTTAATAAAACAAAAATACTACAAAGTAAGCTTGCCACAAAAATATCCGTTATACGGAGTGAAATAAATACATTCATTATAACACTCATTAAGTTTTAATATTATTACTGTTTAACGAAGAAAGTAATATAGTTAAGATACTGAATAACTTTTAAACTTTCCTATCAGTATCATAAAAGAAATATCATGTAATCATTTAAATTATGTTAAAGTAGCTGTTTGTTTCCTTTTATAATAAATAAAATAAAAGTAAAAACATATAACAAACAAAGTAATGATAAATAAGGTCACCCAATATTCAACTTTTATCTTAACTACCTCCGTAGTCGAGTTTCTCGCATACCGGTTCCCATGGCAACGCCACTCCGAGGTTCTGGGTTCGATCCCCGACCGGGTCATTGTTGACAATGAACTTTTCTTAATTGGCTCGTGTCTCGGTGTTGTGACGCCGTCGTTGTATCTGAACTACATAACACAACCGCTTTAGCTACTAAACTTTGGTTCATCTATCAATAACTTTAAACTCAACATTAGACAACTATCACATACTAAAAACTATTCTAGACATTAAATGCAAATCTTTATATGGATAGAACAATTTTTTATTATTTTTATATAACCTCAGTCTTTAATAATAATTTAAATTACCATATTTATTTTTCATTAATTTTTTTTTATTTAAGTTAAAAAATAAGTTCTCACAAATAATAAGATATCTTAACGAGCGGTACGAGTTCAGGGAATCACGCTTGTGGAAGTAAACAAGAATTCCTCTATAAAATATTTTTCTGCCCTTCGTCTCAAATATCATACGAGTAGTCTCAATATCATATCATACATAGAGTGCTATGTAGTGAAGCTACGTGAATACCATGTTATGTGTCAGCTCATCATACAAGCATTTGTGCAATCAATTATAAATAGACATAAAGAAAAATTCCAGAGTCGCTATCTAATAATAAAACTTCATTATAAGCGGCTAAGCTTCTTGTAACAATTTGTTAATAGGGACCTTTACAAAATTGGTTGGAAAGTGTACAGTCATACACAGTATTAATATCTTAATTGAAATGTTACTCCTCGCGATAAAAGTAGAAATTTTTAAAATAAACATGTCATTAGTATGTTAAAAGTTGTTTATTAGCGATCCCTACTTAGATCAAATCCGAGAATCTATCAAAGATTTTCATTCTCTCATTATCATTAATAGTTCCCCTTTTAATAGATTGCTTACTTTATAAGAATGGAATGTGCAAGCTGCGACAATAGTGGGCCTATATGTAGTACTAAAATTGAATTATATATCATTGGTTTCATTTAACTACCTAGATTATGACGTTTAATAGAGATATTTAAACCCCTAAACATCGAATATACAGAATACGGCTATACATAGAATATATTTAAAATCAAGGCAAAAGAATATTAAAAATTCAGCAAATTTTCCAACGAATAATCATTCTATAGAGAGAAATACAAATTACGAAGCAATTTTTTCTGTAATATTACAAATGTTGCTGACTGTACCGTACTGTGACAAGAACCAATATATCACTTGTCCTGCGTCCGTCGGTATCCAAAGTTTTGACGTATGAGTAATTTATTGGCCTAAAAAATAAATTACTGGATTGCCCGCACATTTGTCGGCTCAATGTGGTTGATTCGGGTGCCCTGCAAAAAATGGGCTCTGCCCGAGGCTGAATATTAACTCGCGGCCGTAGCTCCACAAATTGTTAAGAAATCGTATTCATAACTCATTAAAATTGTCCTCGTAGCTTATTATGTAAAACTCTTAGCAGGATGTAGGAATATTAAGAAATTCCATTTCAGTTTTTGAATGAATAACTGTACCTGATACTTAGACAATTTTATTTTCTATGTTTTAATATCCGTGGTTTTATTACATTGAATGTTGGGTATTCTGAAGAGCTATCTTCAATTTTCATCATTTGATTTTCTATTATTAATCTCGATATTACAGATATCGAGTGAGAGTTTCGGATCCCAAAGTAAAGATAACTCGAGTTTTATTTTTAAATCAGAATTATTTAAGATCAATTAATTAAAAGAAGCTTCAAACGCTTCAAAAATATGTTTTGTATTTATAAATAAAGATAATTTTAGTGCCTTTTCTACCGATCTTGTATATTGCGTTTTTCTTTGAGTCAGGGCAAACGATATATATAACTATATTATATACTAATGGTTATACTACCAAAAATCCAGATAAAGTGTTTCTATAGTCAAAACCTTCTAAATAAAGTTAAGACTCGGTCCTTCAGTTAAAATATACGAGTAGGAATCCCCCGATGTAATGTGTTGTATTGTATAGTGGATAAGATATATTCTAACAGTTAACTAATAAAACTACTTCGTAATTAAATTGGTTTGTTTTTTTTTAAACCCTTCTTCAATTTTTATTATTCATCACAGGTTCCTGCAGATCTAACTGAAAAAAAAACATCAATCAAAGCCAAAAATTTCTTTGACCAATCAATCTAGATTTATGTCGATTTTCTATTGGTGATGCTTATTTATTATATACGTCGGTTGCAGTTGCTGCTCTTTGCCTGAAGAAGATTCATAATATGATTTCATTATGCAAAGCTAAAAGTGTCTGTTTAATATCCTAGTTAGATACTAATTTGGGTCAACGATTAAGAGCATCAAATAACTGGAAAGAAGTCGTACTTTCCTTTAATTACAATATGTTCAATAAATTGACCAACACATCTTGCTCATGAAGCAAGAATTCATTAATATTAAAATGGTAGTTGAAGTTGCGCGCAGTAAATCTTTTAAACATCAATCGAAAACAAATCCCAGTAACGAGGCATAGGTCTCGTTCAATATTCATATATTTGTTTTCGACGATGGTAGACACTTTACGGATGGCTGTATATTAATTACACCATCCATGAGCGCGCATACATTGAACCACGCTCAGTTACTCGAGTAAATACAGATATCGGTATTGCGTCCTACTCTTTTCAACTGCAAATATATCAATTTTTGATGGTTCGTAATAACCACTCAATAAGAACGATAAATCATTTTGAATTCTATCTACAAGGCAGGGGCGAGGGCAATATTTTGAACAAAAAATACTTAGTTAATGAGTATTAATTAGAAGAAGAAAATGTCATAAAATCATTCCTTTAAAGCTCACCAAAAGATTTATGTCCCCAAAGGCTTTTAGGCCTTAACAGCAAATACAGCATTAAAAAAGAATTATATGTCTGCGCTTGAGATACCTATTACATCTTTATTACCTTAATATTAAATATATTTCTTGGCAGTAAACATTTATAGTAGGTAATATGCTTCTAAGAAAACCACTCTCTCTCACACAAAACGTCTTCAAACGGTATTAAAGAACAATGACCCTAATCCTTTTACAAAGGAGGGATTATACTACAAACGATGGAGTATCTGCAAAATATTTTGCCAATTTTGTGTCACAACTGGTGGTATAATGACGGAGCCATTGTCGCCTGATAGGTGACAGTGGGATTCTGTCACTACATATTAACTTAAGAGTATAGTCTTGTTAAAATTATTGTTAATAAATGACACGTTTTAGACAAACGGAGGTTTGCTCAGAATAATAATATGTATAAACTCGACTCTTATACTATTTACTTTTGAATAATTTCTGAAATTTGAAAAACAGGTCTCTTTTGGAGTTTTCATGTGACCTAAAAATCATTATTCCTCTAGAACTATAACGTTGCCAATTTGAAAGTCATATTACGAAATTTCTCATAAAAAAATGTGAATTTTAAAAATTTGCTAAAAAATAAGTAAAGAACCCGCATAAATCAAATTATTTTTATTTACAATTGCTTTTTTTTTATTTAAAACAACATAGTTTAGTTTAAACTTATTAAAAGCGCTTATAATACCTACTGAAGAAGCTACGCCTTTTGTAAAGGACTATTTTGAATCACTTAAAGACGTCGATTAAATGAATTGCTATACTAATGCTGGTGGTGTATAATTCGACACTTTCTGTTTCATTTCTATGAGGGTGGTACAAACATTAATGGACTGTCAACATAACACTTTCGAGTGGGATTATTCTCCCATCCTGTTAAAGGTTTTGTTTTCAATAGCGCTTTCACTTAAGTATGTCCACCTTTTGCTGTTTTTTGTTTGTTTGTTGTATAAAAGAATTGCATTTGAAGTAGACGTTATCCTTCAGTACCGTAAATATTGTGGTTCAGAAATAAGGTATTGTATTGTATTTTATAAGAAATAGCAGATATGAATAAGCACTACCAAAACTCTTTTTCGTATAGTTTCTAAAATCTAAGTACTACTTAGATTTATTTTAATATTGTCACTTATAAATTAAGTCTCAAAATAAGCGGAAATTTTATAATGGATTTATACACATAATAATAGTTATAACATATTAAAAAGAATACTTAAATCCTCAAACATACTCGGAAATAAATTCCTATATTTATCACGCAAACATTTACCCTTGATAGGATTTTGACCCTGAGTCCTGTACTGCTTAGGTAAGATTGCTTCCAACTGGCTTAAATTCCTGATGGATAAAACACTATATGGAAAACGGAGAAAACGTTACTCAGACCAAAAAGTAGTAAATGTGAACAACAACAACCAGCATTTAATAAAGTTTGCTCTACATCCATAATCACTGACAAACATGACCTTTTCAGCCTCTTTCTCTTCTGTCGTAAAATTAGTCTCGATTCAATACCAAAACAAAATCACTTAAATTACAAAACTGTAAATCTCAAAAAGTTTCCCAAAGTCACAGATAGTAGTACTTTAAAAAAAATGGTAAAAAATATCGTGTCGACCGCACATAAAGAGTCCTATAAATTTAACGGGATTATTCCAATAAACATTTTATCCAACTATCGTGCAATATGACTATAACACTTCGATCACGTTAATAAATCGAAAAATCTCTTATACAGTCTCCATCCTATCGCGCAAATTATCATCTACCTAATATTATTTTGTATTTCCTCTCAAGATCACTCTGGTCACCTTTATTTCGAAGCACTAAAGCAGTCACATTGCAAAACAGATAACTTATATCGGTATGGTAACAATCATTTTAATACAGTTTAAAATATAGTGAAATGACGTTCATTACTATAATTAAATGACCCGCGTTAACCTTTAAAGACCGGTGCAACATTTTCTTTTACTTGAGTTTAATCTTAAGTTATTATATTTTTTATCCAAATTAAAATTTATATTGTATTAGAAATTTCATATTTTCAAGATTCATAGTTTTAATGCCATTTACTCGTTTAATGACTACATACGTATTAAAAAACTTCTTACATTATATTTACGTTTTCGTAATCCTTATTTCAATGATGATGTTTTTGTTGTAATAAAATCATCAAAAGCTATTAAGTGATACTGAATATTATTTGTTTAATATTTAATTCTAAAATAAAAGTAACATCTATCTATCCTCTAAACAAACAAGCTGTGCAAAATTATTATAATGTATGGAGTTTATTATATCTGCTTTGCCGCTTAGGGTTATTCATTAACTATAAACTACTGCAACCTGCCCTGAAGTGATTTGAGAGCGCGCGCGCATCACACCTGTGCTGTGCGTCTTCAAACGTGCCGCTCCCCTCTCCCTTCCGCGGATCACACGAGCCGCCTCTCGCATAATACTCCCACGAGAACGACTGATGGTAGGTACCAACCAAAACAAGTTCTAGAAGCGACATTATTTAAAGTTATAACTTAAATAATTGATATATTCTCAAATTAATATAAATAACGTCACACTCGATGTGATTGTGTTCGGTCTACATTTTCAAAAACACGTTAAGCGCAGTTGTCTCAACAGACGTTTAATCACCAATCAGCAATAAGTCCTCTCTGTAAATAGTGATAAAGTGTATTTTGAAATTCATCTTATCTGCTCCCACTTCTAGTGTGGCAAGTGGAAAACACACGGTGCTCACTTCCTTAGTTACTCGACATGTGTCTCCTACATCGTAGGCCTGAACTTCGAACACGACACACACCGTTATTTTCTGAATCTTTACTTATTTGTTATGCAAGAACGCTTTCAAAAAATCTATACTTGACTCACTTAACGATTAAGTTTAATGAGATTGATATTGCGTAATTCCTCATGCTATAATAATGGATTACCCAGGTTGAATTCCCGATCGAGACAAGTATTTGTGTGTACGTGCATACCAATTTGTCCCGGTCTAAGTTTGCTGTTTATATTTTATTCATTTTTATATAAAGAAATTATGTATATACGTAAGTAAGATTTTCAGTCATTAAGTTTTCATAAAAAAATTTTGGTATGAAATATATTGTTACTATTACAAATATTTGGTTTTGCTCATAATTTATAATAGAATCCTGTTATTGACCTTACAATATAATAACTTGTAATATGTAATTGTATACTGAAATACGCTTTTGGTTTCTTAAATAAATAAATAATTAGTTCTATAATAATATCACAATTTCATAACATGAACCATTCCAGCAACTATATATCCCTGTTAATAACCAACCAATATTAACATGGCTTTTTGAGATTTTATTGATTTGAAATAGTTAATCTACTGATTGATTTCTTTATTGGTGAGCGACGCCCCGCGCCGCTGTCATAACAAATTAATCCTATCAAAACTTGTATTCTAATAATTGTGTTAATTGCTTGAGAATTGATGATATTCAAGTATTCACGAGACTTGTTTTGGCACCTAATTTGTTTTTATTGGCTTATTGTTAACCCTCTTTGTTAGAAATTCACTATAGTGACTAAAATTTGAAATGACTCATGTTGTATTATTATTTTAGCGAAATAAAAATGTCTTAGTATGAGCATAAAACGTAGTGTATTTAAAAATAGCACAGGACGTAATATAAACATACAAAAAATTAAACTACAATCGAATCTTATAATGGGAATTAGGTGTCGGTAAGGTAGAGGTGCTAGATGTAGGTAATACTTATTATAATGAAATCGTACATCATATTTTTTTATTGTATGAAACTGCTAACGTGAGGACATAATAATATAGGGGCCGTCGTGCGGATATACACGCATTTAACTCCGAAAAGTGAATATAAGTTCAACGTTGTAATCTTTTGCTGATTGTTTTCAAAATTAAAACTGTATTGTGCCTTCACTAGACCAAAACGACAAACCTTTTGACCTTTAGACCTTTTGTATGCAGGATAGTCACTATGCCGTTTTTACAAATGAAAAATACTTTTTCCTTAACCAGATGTTAGCTCGTGAATATAATTTAACTATCTACAATAAAAGTATTTTTATTGTTTCTAAGAATATAAATATATTCTATTGTCTGATAGCATCGATATGTCAACCTGTAGATGCTTACTTTAATTTTGATATAACTTTAGTCGTGGATTCTTATGTCAAATAATTTGGTGTTCTTGAATTAATAGTAATCTAGTTTTATTTTATGACTGTTTCATAATATTTTTTTACTAAGCAAGGTAATTTACAAAAAATGAAAAAGATAATTTCGTCAAAAAGTATGAAAACTTAAAATTAGCCAGTTATGAAGTTGTAAAAATTTAAATACACAAGCTTTTACAAAATTTTACCCGTGCGTGCCTCCTTTTTACCTCACCTGTTTTTTTATCAGCTAATTTAATTAAGTGAAAAATGTAGCTAAGGAATGTATTTTTTTTTTGCGGCTTTGAGTGATAAATATAGTAGAGAGAAATATTAAATAATTTGAATGATGTTTGATGAGGGCTGTTGACTCAGGATAAGAGCGGGCAATAACCCCACTAGAAACCTTAAAATTTTTCCGTTTTAAACACCCGTAAGGAAGTCATTACACGTTTTAGATTACTTTTTAACTTTTTTCCATATTTCAATATGTTTCATCCATTAATTATTATGCAGTATAAATAAACTAAAACAAGAATTATTACTTAAATTATAATAATACTGTAAATATAACGCTATAATCATACACAGAATATTGTAAGGACACCATCAGATCAACTTACACAAGTGTCAAATTTTAAGACAAGGGATAAAAGTTTATTCCAGTTGATTGATAAAGTATTATATTTAATAATAGATTGCTGTTTTGTTCGTGCAATTACTTTGTAAAGCGTCAATCTATCAAATATATACTACACTTACCTATAGGGGTAACATTTATATGTCAATCAAGCTTCTTTTTATCGACTGTCGAAAAAGAACAGATTTATACGATTTGTAAGTCAATACCGAACTAAGATTCATCATTAAAATCTTAGATGCCAGGTATTTACAAATAAACAAAGTTTTGGTATACGACAAGAATATATGTTTTATAGCATTAACTTTTTGTAATCGTGGCTCTATACTTCCAATACTCCTGATAAGATTTTATTTTCTCTCATTTCTACTAATATTTTCACACAATCAATTTCCATACATTGTTTGTAAACTATAAGTGTCTTTTTCATGGCATTTTGGACAGTATAGTTGATATACTAAGATAATTGTTGTTTTAGAATTACTGATCGCACAATCGAACTGATCAAATAACATTCTACTAAAATGCACTTTTATCTCTTTATCAAAAGTCGCCAGTACATCCATAATACACCCCAAAAATGAAATGGTCCCTATACACAGCATTTGAATACTTTTTAATTACTGATTTGTTTTAATCAGTTTCTCCTCCTATAATGCTAGTGGTATTATTGAGTTTTGTATGAAATCCTCATAATTAAATCAGCCGTATACTATGTTATGCATCACACTCCAGATACACTAGATTATTATTAATATATTATTAAAACAAAAATGTACTTTTCTTTTTTGGCTTCATGTACAAAAATCTAAATGTACGATATGATAAGATAATGACCATTTCACCTTATATGAAACAGCTTACTTAAAGCTTGATTATTAATAACATAATTCAATAAATGATATGTGCATATTATAATTTGTAATTTTAGAATAAAGTTAATGATGCCAACTTCATTAACAATGTTGTACATTATAATACACCCTACGTGAGTAGAAGCTAACAATCAAGTGACGGTAGGTTGGATAATATTCCGCCACCTAAACCGGATTTCCCAATATTATCTTATTGCTTAAGCTAAAAAGTTTCTACTTCAGCTGATTCTGCGAAAAAGAATCTTCTCAACTTCTTTTGCACATCTGTACAAACTTTTCCGAACGACTCCAGCAGGATTCATGATTTTAAAATATGTAGTGAATATTTTTGACGTGACAACGTCTTATAAATTGGTTTGCCGGGTGACACTTCAAGAAACTGCGTTACGCTCCGCTCACGTTATGCGCTTACAATGAGAGCGAGTGAGAGGCACGCGTCCCTTCCACTCGGGCATGGTTAGCCCGCCTAAGAGCGAGAGAGACAGACATAAAAAGTGGAAGGGACGCGTGCCTATAAATTAATGTTTTAAATATAATTCTTTGTATAAATAAATGTTTTAAATTGTTACTATTATTTCATCCTTCTTCCTACTATACGAATGAATATTCACATTAAAATTATTTTACCACTCAAAGTCGTTGTCACGTAAAACTTTCGCCCGTATACCGACTTTACAGGCAACCAACCAGTTTTTTTATTGTTCGTAACAGTTTATTTAATTGACCCAGGATAATCAGTAGCGTGGAAAATAGAAAACCCAAAAAAAAGTAGAACCATTCTTATTCAAACACATGAGTCTAGCTTATTTTAGTTTAGATAATATACGTTCACCTTAAGAATATTACCACACAATTGAGGTGTTATTTCAATTTAAAAAAAATAAATTCTGGTATTATTTACCGATATACCTACTTGATATTGAATGATTTTTGATTGTGTTCTAAAGATACAAAAAAATTAAAACAAAACAGTATTAAGACCTAAGTACAACCTCACATCAAAAGTTCCAAAAGATAGTTAGGTATACCAATATTTCCTACCCACTTTGTGCTGAAAAATGATCAGCTATGATATTCCCGTGATGAACTTAACTAAAAATTTGTACGGAACCCTGAGCGACTTACTCCACCTCGCATTTGATCGCTTTTTACGATCCAAAGTGCGCGTTTTTCGTTTTAACATATCATTATCTCGTATAAGAAAACTTAATCACTATATAAATTAAGCAATTAATTTAAAGTACAGTTTGTACGAAAGCAGATGTTCATGATGATCCATTTCATGAAACACTTGATAGCATAATTATATTTTGTTCTTACACTTCCGCGCACATTACACATTTGAATAAAACACTTTTTTACGGATTTTGCGCATAATTTATTTTATATTTAATCTTGACGTTTTGACTCCTTTATAGCAGCCTTGATAACAGGATGACTAAGATAATGGTTGTCCTATATTTTCTTCTACCTTCACAATATTTTAATCGAGCACGTTCCTAATTGTTAATTTTTTATATAAATCAAAATGTCATATATTAACATTTTATTTTGTTATTAAATTCTTACTGTTCGGAGCTTAATTCTTCTGAATATTTTGTGATTGCATTATGTAGATTGCTTACCAAAAAAGCGAGTAATTTTTTAATATGTGTAGTTTCTAGTAATCTTCAAAAAAAACTATCGTATTTTAACTTAAACAGCAACTCAAATATTGGAACAGTTTGTAGTTCCTAGGCTAGAGAAACTCTTTGAAAAACCCAATGACAAAACTTTATTCGATTTCAAATCATACCATGACACCGATGAAGATTTTATGTTACACACACACAAACAAACATTGCCCAACAATATATCTATACCACAACTTTTTTTAAATGTCAATACGAATTTTTGAATTCGAAGTTTTGGCTGCAGCTTAAAGACTATTACTAACATGATAATAAGGTCAATCTTAGTAGTTTGTTAAATAAATAACAGAAATAGTCTAGTGAAAGGTACTCAACTAAAAGTATGCTTAAAAATATGCATCTTTTTATCAAATAAAAATATATTCATGTAAACAAGACTTTAGTTAGACAATCGTATTAACTACAAAATATTCTTGTAACCAAGACAATTTTAATTAGTCACAATATTATCAGAATAGTTTACCTGTAATGTGTAATTGTATTTTATCACCAGATTCGTTTAATACACCGCAATATGTAACCAATTGTCCCAGAATTTTAATGATATTTACGTTTGCATGCAATTTTCACTAGATATCAATTATGATTGCGGATGTTGCTTTTATAGTGAGACTATTTCAGTGTGTTTGTTCTTTAACCCGCTAGTAGTGACGTGAAATCAACGTTTCTAGTTGGTGAACCCGGTCTCACAGACCAGTATAAAAAATATACATTTTCTAAATAAAACATAAAGATATCTAAAATTACAACACTTATTTACTATCAATAAAAACATGCAAGCTATTCAAAAGCTTCTTTTTCATATAGGTACGTCATTTAAAATATTACTAAAAACATTTTCACAATAAAATCAAATTAACGAAGTCATCGCTTAGGACTTGCTGTGAAATTATCTTTCATAGTTGGTGACACCGGTCTCACAGATAAGGATGTTTTAATCTTATTAATCTAACAAACCTTTTATTACACTTTGCGGATTAAATAAAGAAGATACATTTTCTAAATAATAATACATAAACATATCTAATATAACAACATTTTTATTACTAGCAAAGATCCAGGTCATTAAAAAGCTTTTTTATGACATTTAAATGTGTAATTTAAAATATTTCTAAAAAAATTTTCACAATAAAATTAAGTTAACTCCTAAGTGATGCCTAGACATCACGAACGATTAGGAAAAAATCAAGTATGAGTAAATTTAAAGACAAAAACGGCAAATTATAAATACATAATCGGTGACCCACGGTCATTAACGACCGGGTATCACTGAAATTCCGTAATCTAAGCCTCCATATTTTCATAGGTCTAATTGTCGAAGGGCAATTACCAATCAGGCAGTTACACGGAATCATAGCACAAATCACATGAAAGTAAGAAAAATATTCCTGTTTTTGTGAAACCCTGGTTTCACAGACATATGTCACCGTTGGCGGGTTAAATTACTGTCAAAGTGAAGGTGACTATGACTATGATAAATAGAACACATTTAATTCACTAGGCAATCATATATTAGGAATCTTTTTCTCATATAATATAAATAGATTTATCGTCTTCATTCAATATCTTTCTGCAGATATTTTATATTCTATTATTGTTTCTATTTCTGATAAATATGATATTTAAAACAAAATAAAGATGACGACAATTTGCGTAAGTACATTTTTCAAAGTCACGGTCACCTTTACTCTGACAGTCATTTAAATAACAAACACAGCATAGTTACAGTCTCACTATAAAAGTGGCACCCGCAATAATAATTGGTATCTTGTGGAAATTGCACGCGAACGTGAATATAATTTGAATTCTGGCACAATTGGTTACGTAGTGATATAAACTAAACGAATCTGGGTACAAAATACAATTAAACATCAGGTAAACTATTCTCATAATATTGGGACTAATTCAAAGTGTCTTAATTACAAGAATATTTTGTAGTTAATACAATTCTAAACAAGACTCTTGTTTATATGAAGATTTTTTATTTGGTAAAAAGGTGCATATTTATTGGCATACTTTTCGCTAAGTACCTGTAACTAGACTATTCCTATTATTAATTTAACGAAGTACTAAGATTGAGCTTATTATCATGTTTGTAAATAGTAATAGTCTTAAAGTTGCATCCAAAACGCAATTTGTAATGACATTTTAGAAAATGTTGTGGTATTCTTGTGTATACCACTTGGTATTCTTCTTGGAAATGTTTTTTCCGTGTGTGTAACACAAAATCATCATCGGTTTTGAAGATTACCAAAAATTATGCATTTTAAAAAAAAAAATTTTTTGTTAAACAATACACATAATTCACTCGTAAAATGTTCAGAATGATTAAGGTGTTTCATGAAATGGATCATCATGAACACCGACTTTTGTACAAACTATACTTTGAATTAATTGCTTAATTTATATAGTGATTAAGTTTTCTTATACGAGATAGCGATATTTTAGAACCGAAATCGTACACATAGTATCATAAAAACCGGCCAAGTGCGAGGCAGACTTGTGCACCGAGAGTTACGTACAAACTCTTAGTTAAGTAAAGTTTATCACGGAAATAAAAAATCACGTTTGTTGTATGGGAGCTCCTCTTAAATATTAATTTTATATTAATTTAATTATTTATTTTTAAATTGAATAATATAACTTAATATTCTGTGTATATTTCAAGCATTTTCCTGTTGCCCTTATCAATATCGAGCAAAACAAGCAAAAAAAATCACGTCTGTTGTATAGGAGCCTCCTTTAATATTTATTTTATTCTGGTTTTTAGTATTATAGCGACCACAGAAATACATTATCTGTGAAAATGTCAACTGTCTATCACGGTTCATGAGATACAGCCTGGCGACAGACGGAGTACGGAGTCATAGTAATAAGGTCACGTTTTACCCTTTGGGTACGGAACCCCAAAAGGACGGACTACAGACATAAGCACATGAACTGGCACAAACGTCAAATTCCTAGGGATAAAAGTTTATTTCAATTGTTTGATAAACTATTATATTTCGTTATACATATGTATATTGATGTATTGTTTGAGCAATAACATTGTTAATCCTTAATCTATCAATTATATACTATAGCTATCAATAGGGGTGTGGACAGACAGATGTGGTAGACTTCTTTTTATCAGCTCTCAAAATAAAACAGATTTATTAGTTTTGTAGGTCGAACTATGATTCATAATTAAAATCTTATATGGCAGCTATTTACAAATAAACAAAAATATTTAGTATACCTCAAAAAAATTTCTTAAGAAGCATTATTTTTTTGTAAATATCGCTGTTTACAAAAATATTTTTTTTACATTTCTACTTAACTTTTACCCACAAATAATTTTAATTCCCCTCTTTTTTACTGTAGGTATTTATGTCATACTATTTTGAACAGTGCCACAACGTTTTACGAATACTTGTTTAGTTTTTTAAAAAGATAATTAAATTGACAGAGGATAAAAAGTTGGAAGCAGAATACATAATTAGTAAACCGAAAAAAAATTGGAACCATCCATAATTATTCAAGCAATTAAGTTGTTAATTTTATAAAAAAATAATAATCGATAAACTTGTCATTAAATTAATTTTTATTGTTTAAAAAAAAACAAAATAAAATTTTATTGAAACCTAAATACAATCTCATATAAAAATTCCAAAAGATTCTTATACTAGAGATTCCACCCACTTTGTGCTGAAAAATGATTACCGCCGAAGATCAACTTGATCGATTTTTAACGATCCGGAGTGTATGATTTTGGTTTTAACATAGCATTATCTCACATAAGAAGTCTTAATCACTGTATCAATTACGCAGCAAATTTAAAGTACAGTTGGCACGAAAGTGGGTGTTCATGATGAACCATTTAATGTTACACTTGATATCTTTATTATTCTGAACATTTTGCGAGAGAATTATGCAGTTAGTTTGACAAAAAAGCGCTTCAGGATTTAATATACGTAGTTTCTAAAAATCTCCACAAAATCCTTCGTACTTTAATCTTAAAATAAACTAAAATACTGGAACAAATTTGAAGTATATATCTTGTTTAGAGAAACTCTGAAAAATTACCTAAGACAAGATCTCTTTAACTCATAACATGACAACAATGAAGTTTATGTGTTTCATAATTTCCGCAAGATACCGTTTATAATGTTACTTTAATGTGAGTTTCTATTAACTGTGTTTTGAATTAAAATTTTTGTCAATGGGAAGGTGAACGTGACTTTTATTATTATTTATTATTATTATTTATTTGACTTTGAATAAATATATTCTTAAGCTAATTGTCAACGTCTTTATTTTGTTTTAATTAATATACTTATTTTAAAAATGCCATCATAATTTAGTATAAAATATCTAGAGACTACTAAAGACGCTGAATCAATATAGGGTGACTGATCCAATTATCAGCACTTTAAGAGTTAGTCGTAACTTAAGTGCGTTTACAACATTGAAAAATACTGTTTCACCCGTTATGACGAGTTTTCTAGTTTCAATATTCAATTAGTAAGATGATAATTTGAAAAATAAATGTTTATCTTTATTCAATTTTTTTTCTATAGGCAAGAGTAAAAAATTACCATCTCACCATTTACTAGCACCATCACCACCAATTATTAGCATAGAGTGAGCCAATTCACAGCACTGTGATAGTGGTATTGAAATTATATGAAATAAAAAATGGTTATTAGTCTCTTTTATTGAATATTTCATAAATAAATATATATATTCATAATTATGTAATTGGGTTAACCCCGTTTAATTATGTTAAATTAATAAATAAATATTGATTAAATATTCAATATAATCTCTTTTATTTAATATTTATTAAAGACGGGTGTTCCTTTTTAAGGAGAGGATGGCATATTGTTATTATGAATCTCTCTCCTGTGTTTTGTTAGCTTTTATCTCTCTTATTTTGTTTTCTTTTTTCTCCTGTATTTTATTAGCTTTTGACTGTTGTTTTTAGTATCTATTGTCTCTTTAGCTTTTTTTTATCTTATTTCTAGTAGTTTCTACTTTCGAGTTATTTTTTCTTCTTGTTTCAGTAATCTGTTCTTTTTACGAGTCGCCTGTTCTTCTTCTTTAAGTTGCTTAGCTTTTAATTTGTCGTTTTCAGTCTTCTGCCATTCAGGTGAAGTAAGAACGAATGACATTCTCTCTACATTTTTAACACCTTTTCGTACAGATGTTTTTTCCGTAACCAATACGTCCAGTAATTTGACTGGAGTTAGTAAATATTTTTGACTATCAAGACATAAGAAGTTCGCACTCCCTAGACAATCTTCAAAATTGTTAGCAGATGGTTCATTCGTTGTTGCAGTGATCTATAAAATCTTCTGCTAATATTACTGGAGGTACATTGAAGGTTTTCGAGGCCAGTGTTTTGGACATACCCTTTTCTACTGCATCTAAGGCTTTTATTAGATTTTCGTTACAGTATTTTATTCTTTTATTGGGCATATTTACTTCCTTTGGTTTCAGAGTAGGTGGGTCTGAAAAATAATAAAATGCCAAGAAAACCAAATTATCAGCATGCTTTTGATCTAATTATCAGCACTATGCTGACAAATGGCAAATGTAATTTCAGCACCATGCTAAGATTTGGATTCTGAAGGTATAAACTATTTTTAAGAAAAAAAAATGAATTCTATGCATCAAATAAACACGGTTTACAATTAAAAAATTGTTATAAGTATTTAAGTACTATTTTCCATTTATCAGCACTAGTGCTGATAATTTGGAATTCGCAAAATATTAGTTCTATATATCAGCACCACATTTTTTAACAATATATTACCATATTCTCAAATTTTTCTTTTCAAACTATCCTCATAAACCATCTAAGAAATCAGATAAATCAAAAATTTCAGTATAAATTATCTAATATAGTAAATAAACTGTAAACACGTGAACTTACCTTCGATCACTAAGATCAGGCAAAAATTGGACAAACTGCAGGACACAAACCTTTGTTTACAAAATTTTCGCCATCTTGAAGTCGGAAAGTATGGTATTGCTAGGAGAAAGATTCCAAAAACATCAATTTATTTATTTTTTAATTGATAACCCAAATGGGTTAGCGAAAACCTTATAATTTTACTATTTATTAGGAGTGCTGATTATTTGGTGCAGTGCTTGCATTTGGATCAGTCACCCTATTATGAATAAAAAGATTATGAATCTTTGCCTTGTTACTCAACAGCTCAACAGCTATAGTTACAATTCATGTATTGAACTATTTGATTTTAATAAAATGGAATCAATATCTCATCGCCATTATCATAAGCTTATTATTTTCCTCTTCAAGAATAAGCCATAATCCATAACACGGGCCCATTGCGGATAGCAAGATATCGATGCAACCGGGACCACGTGGCTTCCAAAACACAACGGACTTTTAGACAATAAAATTTTGGTCACTCAACGATCTTTGCAAAAGTTGCAACTACTGCCATCGAACTCTTCAATAATCAAAAAACTTTAATATCTGTTCCATTTGAACCATATACCCAAACGCAATTTCGTGTGAACTGAACTGGCAGTTAATATTGTGGTGTCTGAATAGTATGTAACAAGGCATCTAAACATTTAAAACTGACGAGGCTGTGGTGATCGACAAATGGCGCGATATCCATTCGTTTTTTTTAAGTCGCAGCTGTGTTTTACAGACCGATGACGGGCAGCAGCGTCATCAATGTTAAAACCCGTTTTCTGCGATCCCCACGATTCCTGCCAAGCGTGGGGACTATTGCAAAAATCGCAATGAGTGTCATATATAAGCACCAGCCCCCAGTTCCAGGTGGCTCTACTATTCCATGCAGTGGTAGCCTATGTTTTTTTTGACCCAGGGGAAATCTGTATGACTTCGAGCCGCCGCGGGAAGTCGCCGGGAGTGGTAGATTACCCCGTAAACGTGGAGCAGGATGTACTAGGAATATCCGGTAAAAGTTCAGCTACCACCAACTACGACTGGACCTGGAAAAAATATAACACATGATTATACAGGGTCGACAAGAAACTTATAGAGCTAGAAGAAGACTTGAGTTAGCTCACTGAAGGTCACTCAGACGATGAGATCGAAATTATGTGTGAGGATATCTCTAAAGCCTCTGAAACTCACTACAACCTTATGATGGGAGACATTAACGCTAGGCCGGGTGTCAGAGTTCAAAAAGATGTCTTTCTTCTGGAACACCCATAACTATAGGCGTGCCACAGGGGTCAATATTGGGTCTATTACTCATTTTTATATAATAATCTTCCTTATTTACTAAAGTACTTTTGTGAGATAATATTGTTTGCAGGTGATACTTTTGTTCTTAACACTGACAGAAGTTATATTTTCTCTTACGATGTAACCGATACTCTCTCCAAGGTTACTAGTAATGTTACTAATACCTAACTCGACTTTAAGCCTAACTCGATGAAATTATATGTGTATCGTTGTTTCTACATTTATGTGATATTATCATATAAAATACTAGATTTAAAAATCTAAAAATCCCACGTTTTTCAGTAACCAAAAAAGAATAAAATGACCCGGCGGGGCCAAGCGAGGGGCGCATCAAAAGTAAATTATTATTTTATTCTTTTTAATTTTCTTGCGTTATTATTATTTTATTCTTTTTAATTTATTAATTATTCGCAGCAAACCATGAGTCGCTATGACTTTTTTCATATGAAAGTGAAATTTCGCAAAATTTGGCCTGAAAGTGGCCGTAGAAAGTTAAAAGTTGTTTTAAGATGCATTGTCATCGGGTTCTGACTTGCTCCAAAAATTTCAGCTCGCTAGGTGGCCGGGAAGTGCCTCAAAATTGAGTTGCAAGAATCCAACTGCACAGACAGACAGACAGACAGACAAACAAGAAAGCGACCTGAGAAAAACGTGGGAAAATAAAGTGTGAGATAGCTGAATACGGCAATAAACGGCAATGGCGAAGTAGTAGAATTCGTGTAATCCACAAAATTTTTAGGTATCGCCTTAGAATCTAAACTGCCATAGGATTTCAGTCAAAAAGACTTAGATCCATCGCGTATAACGTTCTTATCTGATATTAAAACAGCAAGAATGGTTTACTTTAGCTACCTTCACAGTGAAATGTCTTATCTCAGACACTCAGAAAGATGGGTTCCATACGATTATAAGTAAAAAAGTTGCTTCGCTACTGCAGCGTCAACGTATTAGTGATAATAGCATCTTGAAAGTGATTGCAGACAAGCTAGACAACTGGATCAACAAGACACTGGATCGAAATAGCGACAGGGCTCAGAAATGAACATTAAATCAACATCAGATATGGAAAAGCATTATTTAATTATACTAACATAGGTATAAGTAAAAATACTAACACAACCAGATATGGACTTTTAATCTGATATAAATAAATTTATTATTATGACTATTATTTCTTTTAAATAAATAAATATTTCCTACATTCACACCAATTAGCCTAGCCCAAAGTAAGCACTTTAAGGCTTGTGTTATGAATACTGGGGTAACGGAAAGACATACATATATCATACATAAATAAGTAATATTTATAGAAATATATACGAACATCCATGATTCAGGTATAAATGTTCTTATTCTTCATACAAACATCTGCCCCTTTCGGGATTCGAATCCAGGACCGTCGGTGCGAAAGGCAGGATCGCTACCGTTGCCCCAACGGTCGTCATAACCACACGCTCCGCCAAATTATAATTACCCACTTTATCTAGCGTTTGTTGACTATGGATAAAGTCTTTTCCTTGCGCTTTTAAATCGCTTCATTCTGGTGGGCGTTGGTATGTTTTCAAACTACTTAACTATCCACTGATGATTTGTTTCTGAATCGTATTATTAAATTCAAATACATATTTTTTTTTAAATTAAAATTTTCACTGCAAGTATGTTTTCTTCGGCAAGACTTTAGGACAAACACTCCTTGCTTCTTGAAGATAACCGAACGCGCCTGAATTTATTAGGCCAACGATAAATGCTTTGCTTTAAAAGGCCTTCATCTAAAAATGCCATTTGAAGTCGATCAAACGACTCACCCGGTTCCAGGTAACGTTGAAATTATAAAAAGTCATCTCACGAAACTGTTTCCGACGGAAATCCACTTTTCAGTGAGACACGATAATTCAATTTTGCCTTCAAAAATAATGAGAGAAATTCGAAATTCAAACTTGGCACTTTTACTTGTAAATAGTATTTTTTTAATTATTTCCGGCCAGGGCCTAGTGTCTTAAAACATTTTTTTGCAAAACTTTAGAATGGCCTGGTCTATATATCTTAAAATCACAATAAATTTTGTCCACCGGCTTTGACTTCTTCAGGGAATCGGGTACGAAACCAAAATCGGCAACACACTGTACACAAACATATAATCTATAATTAGCTTTTCAGATTAACCGTAGGTCAATATTTAACATACAATACAATACAATACAAAACACTATATTGATAACACCACATTGAAATAACAAGAAAACAAGAGAAAACTTAAAATAGTGTTACAATGGGCGGTCTTATCGCTCAGAGCGATCTCTTCCAGACAACATATTTTGTCTTGAAGGAAATATAAAATAGCTGTATTGTAATTTATAATACTCTCAGAATAAATTGCGTATGTAGCGGTATTATTTAATTTAAAATTTCTTTATTTCCTTTTAGTCATTTACATACTACTGCCTACATTTTTGTTTATTTTTTTCATAGCAACGAGCAAACTAAACATGAAAAACTTTGTTTACTGTATGAAATCTATTAATTCTGTTTCAACAAATAGAATATTTGATGTAATTAGAAATAAAAGTTCAAAAAAACTAAAAAACTCACTTTTTTTACCAGTACTGCTGCTGCACCAGAAAGCAAAATATTAATAAGTTTTGTTACTACGTATCTAATGAGCGTAATCTCTATTAATTTCTTTATGAGGAACCCAGGGTTTCACATTCTACATTCTAGCTTAATCATCAAACCATATCGGAAGTACCTACCATATCGTTGTATCGTCATCTAAACTACATATGCATCTAAGTTTCGTGATGATACAAGAACTATAATGGGGTGAAATTCAGTTTCCTAGATTTTATTCCATACTTTCTATGTTACGATTTAATAAAATAATGTTGAAAGGAAAAAATATTCCCACGGTTCTCGAAAATGTAGTACTTTCAATATTTATATGTCCCTGAAAGAAAACTTAGCACTTACACTGCGAAATTAAATAATAAGTGTTGCCATAGTAACCATAAAAACTAAAAAAGTATCAGTTTTTGTGAAGTTGCCTCGCTCTATATATAGTTGGATCGGTTTTTTTGCCAAACAAAAAGTTTTATACAAATAGTAACTGAGTAATAGAATTCATTTAATGTGTTGAGTGAATATTCGAAAGTAGGAAGTAGACACAATAGTACAAAGAAAAATAAAGGTATTTGATTTTAAAATCGATTCGTAAGTATGTTTTCTACATATAAGTTTGCAGATATACGTTTTTTATAGCCTCATTTAGTGTTTTTACAACACAATTGTGTGAATTTGAATAAAACACTTTTTTTACTGCACTTTTTTAGGCAGTAGAGCGCCAACCTGCTGTCCTTCCCTACATGAAGGCGGTCACTGACAAGATTGGGAATATTCTGAAGCGGGTTTCTATTAAAACTTACTTTAAACCAGCCAGGAAGATTGACCAATTCTTACGATCGGTCAAGTGTAATATACCCCTTCAGGCAGCGGGTGTCTACAAAATCGATTGTGACTGTGGGCTCTCATACATCGGGCAAACAAAGAGAAGTATAGGGACGCGCATTAAAGAACACGTAGCTGACATGAAACATAGGCGCGATAATAGGTCTGCAGTGTGAGAGCATGCTTTTGAGGGGCCAAACCACTACATTCGTTTCGATAAACCACAAATTCTCGCTAGAGAACAAAGATTTGTTCCTAGGATGCTACGCGAGGCTATTGAAATCAGGAAACATCCTAATTTCAATAGAGACGAAGGTTGGAGCGTTCCACCTGCTTGGGACCCCATAATTAATAAATTAATACCTACAAAAACACACACTGCAAGACCTGATGATGTAGTTAGCTCTTTTTGCTAATAATTAAACAGTGAGATGGAGGTCGGTCCCCCTGCTCGAGTTTCTTTCGCCAGTTCTTCTCGGAAGGCCCTCCCAATTTCCGAACTGGTAGTAGACTCAGTAGTATACAATGTAATCGTAGTGAGAATTAATTAAATAACTAAATAATGTGTAAAAATAAAAATAAAACAATTTGATTTATGCAAAATAATTTAATAATTAGGAACGTGCCCGATTAAAATATTGTGAAGGTAGTAGAAAATACATGACAACCATCATCTTAGTCATCCTGTGATCACGGCTCCTGTAAAGGAGTCGAAACGTCAGGATTAAATATAAAATAAAATAAAACATGCGCAAAAATCCGTAAAAAAGTATTTTATTCTGAAATTGTGTAAAATTAAAAATACCGTTTTAATTTATATATTTTATGCATTTTCAATGCGTTCTTATAAGATCAATTATTATAATAGAAAAATACTAGAAAAAATCGACTCGGGGTCACAAGTGAATTCTCTGGCGGGAATTTCCCGAATGGCTGTTCCATCTTAATCGATTGCTCAAACATTTGTAAAAATGTTTCTTTCGAATACGAGAGGATGTTCCTCTCATTGAAACAACGCTGGCCTACAGCGTAAAATAAGAAAGGTACTAGAAAATTTCGATGAGTGTTCACAAGGCTCGGTAGCTCAATTGGGAGAGCATTGGACCGGATTTCGAAAGGTTGCGGGTTCGTTTCCCGCCTGAGAATTCACTTGTGATCCGAGTCGATTTTTTCTAGTATTTTTCTTTTATAATTATTTATCTTAAAAATACTAATTATATAATTAATAAGTGTGAAGCAAATAAAATAAACCCATACCTATACCATAACTATTTTAACTATTATCATGAGAAATTCAAAAAACCAAAGAGTTTTGCAACCATATTTTTCTACCTAATAAATTAATGAAATATCGACTTTAATGGGACCACCAGTTTTGATAAAAAGTAATTAAAATCTATTTGATCGGATCTAACCTTTACATTATCTATTCATGGTACAGTAAAGTTAACGACCGCTTGTTGCAATGGTAGTGATCCTGCCTCTCCTACCGTAAGTCCTGGGTTTGAGTCCCAGAAAGAACAGATGTTTATGAGATGAATATTAGCATTTTTACCTCAGTCTTTGGTTATTATATATATTTCTATAAATATTAAACAACTATGTATTATATTCATATATCTATCTGTTACCGTAGTGTCTACAACACAAGCCTTAAAGAGCTTACTTTAGGCTCGACTTAATGCTTATTTGTATGAATGATTTTAAAAAAGTATCTCGTGTATCTATACTACATTCCAAATTTAAAATCCTTCAAAGTGTGCTTGGGATAAAATGTCGCTATTGTGAAAAATCAATAAACATTTATAAGGAAACCATTCAAGTTCATTTACTTATTTCTAGAAAATCATTTTATAAGTCTGCAGATATTATTGAACTTTGCTCAATAGAAAACGCCCGGATCCCCTTCTTTCAGGATGTTTTCAATCTAATTGCTTTTATCCAACAAATATTTATATAGGACTTTTTCTTTGAGAAATGGACACTACTCGTCAAATACATTTTTAATAATGGAAAAAGAATTCATTTTTGATCAATGCCGATAAATGCTAGAAAAAATCTGCACATATCTATTACATTAAACCTCTGAAACAAAAGTTTAATTATTTAGTACAATAGAACTCATATCATACATAAATAATTTCTAATATTAATAATTAAACGACAATAAGCTAAACTACGAAAGACAATAATTTTGACCTGTTTTCTTTTCTGTATTCCCTCTCTAATTTCTAATATTAATAATTTGCTTTGCAAGTTGATTTGCAGTATAATATTTGAAATTGGAAATATCTTTCTTACTAAATAATTATATCACGTTTATCTGGACCAATACTTCTACAATAGTTTTTGAATAAAAAAAATCAAAATGCTAACACTTCTTACTTGTCACTTGTTTTGCTATTTGAACTATTTGCTTATAATTCAAGGTATAATGCAGATTGATTATCTGTGAGTCTTTTGCATTTTAAATGACCGCAAACAGATACCTATTTATAGACTCGCTTGCTTCCTTCATCTTGTTGAGGGAGCAGGCGGTTAACGTAAAAGCAACTAACTTCTTGTCATTCCGTAGTATGACGTGGTCTCCCATCCGCAACTAGCGCCCGACTCCGACGAAATGCCTAGAACCTTAAAGATGGCTTTCCGCGTATCTTGCAGGAGCCTTACGTCTCCGGCCACCATCTTAAACCGAAAACTCTAGTTTGTCACTTGTAGCACAGAAGTCAATAAGGGTCCAATGGTCTGATCTGAGCAGAACTTCACACAATTAGGATTTCGCCGGAATCCGCCAGCATGATAACCATCGTCACAGGGCATCAGCTGACCAATACCGTGTCAAATCCCTCCGGACCAATGTCAATCGGTCCCACTTTTGCTGGGTCCAGGGAGAATCCCCCCCTTCTCCACCACCAGATGCCTCATTTTTCGTTGCTCCTCTTGAAAAAGGCAAATCCGCGCTTATTACCAGTCAAGACACAGACTAGTACCTCGAGAGCCTTCTTTAAGGGCCAATGTGACGCTCATAGAAGGCGACCTCTAATGCAACTGATTTATTTTGTCCAAGTACTTTACTTTAAAGTACATTTAAAGCAGTACCTTAACTTAAACTATAACTACAGAAACTTACCGAGTAATCTCACAATCTCTTTGTAATAACACACATACTGGCGTGTACAGCTCCATTCAAATTTAAACCTATTAAAAAGATACTTTTCTATGATTATTTTGCTATGTTATGTACGAATATGCTATTGTTTAGCATTAGTCATAATATCCAAATCAAGATATAAATAACATGTTATTTATCAAAAACTGGTAAGAGATCACAGAAAAAATATTTTCACCAAACAATGCATCGCTGGCCCGTATTTAGTAAGAGGCAGCTTTAGGGTATCGTAAAAGATACCAAAGTTGAACAAAGACATCAATTGGCACACATTTCATCTTAAATTACAAGACCCTGCTCGTAATATAGACTTTACGCGAACACGTTTGTTGAAGTCACAAGTATTCACAAAGGCTCTTAAATCTGAATTTAGCTTTCTGCGAAATTTGCTTTAGGCTATCAGTGAAAAACACCAAAAGAATAGCGAACAAATCTTCTTGGATTAGCAATGATGTGAAATCATGACGCAAATATTTAGCTCTTCAATTTTATGTTACGTTCTTGTTGCAATATTGTAACATGAAATTATATTATTGTCAAATCGAATTTATTATTGCTACTTTGTTAGGTTATTTATTTATTTTATAAGCTTTATTGACCATGGTCAACTTTCGGGAAAAACGATACAGCGGATACAGACAAAGATATACTATTATATAGAATTATTAACATACGTATATAACTATATTAAACTACATACATAAACTGTATAAGTATACATATATATGTATGTATGTATGAATGTATACATACTTATAAACAACAAAATACATTACTAAAATAACAATAAGGTGATGATTCGATTTTACTATTAGTACCATTAGTAATATTTTTAAACATTAATTCAAAAACACATCACCATGAAAACCTCTCCTAACTACGAGTACATACTAGCACTAATCAATATATCAATTTAACAAAACATTATTTTTTGCAGCGAAAACACTCTTTAGAATCCAGAACAGAGAGTAAGTGAAGAATTAGGTATTTAAAAGTGACACCCTCTACTTTTTATAAGCTTCTGTATATGAAGTTAGTAACCAATGTTTAATTGAATAAACATTTTCCGGATCATATTTGCTGGCATACTTAAAAAAGGCGTTGTAATTTTTTAATAGACGTGATAAAAAATAATACTATACAGCTACTAATGTAAAGGTAAGTAAGCCAACATACTTGGGCAACAGTGGCCTTCAGCATAGAAAAATTAAAAATACTAGAAAATTTCGACAGGTACTCTGAGGCTGGATAACGCAACTGGGAGATCAGTGGACCGGACATCCAAAGGCTGCGGTATGAGAGTAAATTGTGAGCGCAGTCGATTCTTTCTTGTATTTTTCTATAAAAAAAATAAGCTAATTAATTTTCAGTCAGTTTTCTCCTCACCTTCTTTACATTGAGTGTTTGTGTGTTTTAATTACGTGCCATTAAATATGTGAATCTGAAAAGCCTGATATACAATCATTTTTATACTGAATTTCGGTTTCAGTTTTCAAAAAAGTTAACCATTTGCGATAAGTTTTATGGAAGAGGTGTTAATTCTTTAATAACATTTTAACTAGATATCTTTATCGTCTCAAATAAACATTTTACGCCCAACGCGAAGTTAAAAACTTTTAATTGTAATCGCTAAAAATTACAACAGATTACCAAATAGTTTCGCTTTAAGTAATATTTTTTACATGCAAGGACTAATTTCTTGAAATAAGAGGAATCATAAAAACTCATACAAATAGAATAAAAAAAGTTTACCGAGAGAGTATAAACGTAGGAAGGGACTTTCATAAGAGAAGAAAGCACGACATTTCACAGGTGAAAATGTAATTTTCTCGTCACGACTCCCCACGGATATTAACACCTGATCCCTGATGCTGAAGTAGTAAATTCGATATTATTCGTCCGTAGACAACCAATTATTCAAGCATTTCGCTCAGGTCACTGCAGGTTGGTAGTGTGCCGTTTTTTCCCCTCTTGATACTTCAGATTTCTTTAGAAATTGAACCGTTGCTAATTACAGATCTAGGTATGGTTTAGGAAATCTTTTTCGCGATCGCTACTAATTTTGAAACAACGGACGCTCGCTACTAATATTGAAACATCGCTACTAATTTTGACGGTTGGACTCTGCCAACCGTCTTCGGTGAGGAACTCTAAAGCTGGGAATGAAACCAAAATGAAAAGTAAAATAACTTGATAGAGATTTTTGTGATTGCGTAATAATCCATTTACATTACATTAATTTATCTAATAAGTAATATTCAGTCACAATTTCGCATCGGTGCATTTCAATTTACCAGCAACAATGCTAAAGTTCCTAAATTTTCTGAATAGATTGTAATGGAATAATTTTATAATAAATTGTTGTATCATGATCAGCATGATAATAAGTTAATACTCAAACTTTCACCTTCTCGAAGTTATTGCAACATTTTTTTTAATTTACAGTTTCCTTTTTCTTCGTGTTTGTTTTGTCAATTTAAACAGTTTGCAATAGTGTCTACTCGATGAAGAAATCATGAACTTTTTATAAACCGTTAGCATCTTTTTAGTATTACACATTGTATTGCTCATATAAATAATAATTGTTGAATGTTTTATATATGATGTGACAATATATGTGTCTTGTTTATAATACTTTATTTCTTATTAATAAAATGAACGCTTTGAAATTAAAAAATATTAATGAACTAAATTTGGCAACAGCATTTAGTAATTTTATAATTATTCTTTGCATGATCAACTCAATATAATTTATTGGCGAATAAAGTAAAGTAATAAACCCTTCAAAACCTTTGTCGTTCATAAGAGACATTAATTTAAAATTACAGCCTTGTGCGAAATTTGACTGGCAGTAATCTATACATATTTTTATTAAACTGCAAATTACTCAGCCATAAAATAAGCGCCAAGAGGTGAACTCTATCTTCATACATCTAGGCCTATAAACAATAAACTGAGCATTAATCACGATGAATTAACAGAACTGTAACACAATCAGTAATTAATAGTCCATATTTATCTCGGCATAAATACCATCATCGTGTGCTCTATCATATCGAGACGAAATAAAATACTCCAGAGACCTCCAGGTGTGACTGCATAAATATAAAACTACAGGCGACCCGCTGGCAAGACCATGCCCGCTGTCATATTAACTGTTACATTAAATTACTGCTATGAAACTGATCGACCTTTCGTACTTATTATCTTAACAACTGTCACACAATTATACACTTTATTTCATGATAATGCGCTCTCTTTTGGTACTCAAACTTCCTGCTATTTCGGACGTTTTAGAAGTGGAAAAGTTGTGCCGGCAATGTACCAGAGCTCGCACATTGATTTCGGCTCTTTCGAAAAGCCATCTTTTTTGTTCATTTGTTTGTTTTAATAATATTTTATCCGGTGTGATGGACCGACCGCATTTGTCAGCTTTGTAAAATATAACCGAGTCTCAGAGAAGGCAGTCTTGGTTAATTAATTAGAATGAGTAAGTATGTTAATGAAGGTATAGACAGCTAATGAGTTTTAGCTCGCCTAATAAATAATGAAATATACGCACGTTTCCCTTAATCAAATCCAAGCTTTACATAAAAAAAATAATTTTATAATAAGCATTTCATAGTCCAATGAAGCCATATAATCTACACAATTATTATTTTTCTTCCGATGTGACAAAGAACGCATTTATTTAATCTGTTTGTTTTGTATATTTTAACTAAAAAAAATTTTCTCTTTTTTCATTATATAGTAACACAGTTCATTGGAGACCTAATATCATAAAGAAATCATTTTCAAATACAAACATGAAATCGAATAGCATAAGGCAGTTAGGGTTTACAAAGCACAATTAATAACCCTTATACAATAAGTGATAATAGGATTCGGTGCTGGTCCTTATTATAATATATAAACGAACTAATTAACACATTAAAAAACCGTATAGTGATATTTTTTTAATCAAAGATAATAAAACAGTCTCTAGGATAGGAGGATTGCGTGACGTCATACACCTTGTAAACGCAGCGTATCCAATACGTTTTGGTGCCGCTTCGTTATATGTAGTTTGCCTAACAACTCGTAATAGGCAACTGTCATTAACTGTGTTAACCCTGCTGACAATTTGTAAGGGTAAATTGCAAGTCACTCTGTAATAGGGTTGCTTACATTCTTATTTGCGGTGCAAAACAATAACACGTATTGTATGTAAATCCACTATGTAATAACGCTAAACCTGTAACTTTGTTAGGAACCGAAAATAGACTCGGAATACCAGTGTACCAAAGAATATTACAAAAGAATTAAAATTTATTTTAATTAAATTACCAATACTCCACTAATGGACTGAACATTGATATTTCTGTATGCCCTTTGTGTGCTTAAGAAACCCCTTTATAACCCCTTAATGTGGGCCATACTATTCGTAAGTAGCTAAAATTAATATTAGTTGTACCATAACGTGACCATAGGTCACGTCACACTATATATTGAGACTCTTTTCTTAATGACATCTAGTTAAATTGTAAACTTAAGTGACAACAAGACGACGTTGTTGAGATTTGTGCGTTATTACTTTTTTGATAACATTAGAAAAGCTTATGTTATTTTACATGAAATTATTAGATTCATCAAGGACCTTCCTTGCCCTAAAAAAAAACTGGTTGGTTGCCTGTAAAGTCGGTATACGGGCGAAAGTTTTACGTGACAACGACTTTGAGTGGTAAAATAATTTTAATGTGAATATTCATTCGTATAGTAGGAAGAAGGATGAAATAATAGTAACAATTTAAAACATTTATTTATACAAAGAATTATATTTAAAACATTAATTTATAGGCACGCGTCCCTTCCACTTTTTATGTCTGTCTCTCTCGCTCTTAGGCGGGCTAACCATGCCCGAGTGGAAGCGACGCGTGCCTCTCACTCGCTCTCATTGTAAGCGCATAACGTGAGCGGAGCGTAACGCAGTTTCTTGAAGTGTCACCCGGCAAACAGATTTATAAGACGTTGTCACGTCAAAATATAATATGCTCATAAAATAAGTTGGTAAGATAAAAACTTCGTTTAACGAGGTTTTTTATAGAACTAGATAGATAAAATTTTATGTCATTTCATCAAATAAACAAATATTACGAATATGACTATTTTTTATTACAAAGTACCAACCCTAATAGTTGCGAGTGGGAGAAACGTCTCTTCCCGATTAAGAGATCCGATAGCAGGTCGGTGCGTGTGATGTTCTATAATATAATTTCAAGAATTTATTATATTTCATATGGCATTTGTATTAGAGGCAAGACCTACTTTCTGTTTTAAATCTTGTAAACACGAGAAAATTTTATTATTAATAGACTATCAATAATATTTCTTATATTCACACTAATTAGATTAACCCAAAGTAAGCACTGTAAGGCTTGTGTTATGGATTATGCACTATAGTAACGGATAGACATCCATATATGATACATAGATAAGTCATATTCTTATTTTTTAAAGCTGGGACTTGAACCCAGAACCGGTAGTGCAAAATCGATAACGTTGTACCAAACGATCAACAAATAAATGAAGCTATCAAAAAAGGAAGTGCCTAGCTATTATATTTAGTAATTGTTAATGATTACTGATAACTACATATAATAATGATAGTATTAATAATTTAACATAAATATGGTTTGTAATGTGTACTTTACTTTTGTGTACCTGTGTTCTTCTATAAATACTAATAGAATTATATATGTATGGCTTACTGGAATTGTGAAATTATGCTCACTGTTAAAAAAACAAATTTTAGATAATTTAAAAGGAGAAGATTTACTGCACACATAATAAACTTTAAATAACGACAAAATCGACATCTCTAAAAAGTGAAAAATATTTTTTTTTATAAAATCACATTTACCGGATTAATTTTTTTAATCCTTACTTTTGGTTTCAACCAAACCATTTCGCTGTTCAGTGTGAATTGAAGCTTTGCAAAGAACGCCGGGTACAGCTTGTCAACAAAAAAAAAAGTGTTATTATTAATTTTATTATGTTAGTAAAATAATTTATTTCTAGATCTTTATAAAGAATTTTTTGTTAATAAGATTTATCTTTCAGAAGGTCAATTGGAGGGGTACTCGTCTGGATAGCGAGAGGCTATGAGATGTGAGTTCCTGTTTGACTCCTGAGACAAGTAGATATTTTTCTAGTAAAATTGACTTTCGCCAATATCATCTAGGCACCATATTTTCATAAAAGTTTTCAATGATCAATGATCTTCTATATTATGCACATTAATTGCTTATATAGCGCAATGGGAACCACACCTGTGCCGAAAAAATTGAGCAATGGGTTGCAAACTTATAAGAAAATTCTCAGTTTAAAGTCCATTAACTAACGAATTCCCGTATTTATTCGCTGTATGCGCGATGACAGCGCCCCTAGTGACCACAATTATTGTGGACTTAGTACTGTCAAGTTATGGCAACTGGATTCTTTTTCAGCGAAATTATAAAAGAATTGTGCATATTATAATAGGTGCTTTTGTTACTTTAGCTAAAAAATGTATGTTATAATACGCATGGGATTTGAATCGATAAAACATGATATAAATTTCCAACCTCAAACTGTGGAAAAAGTAAAAAAAATAGTATTAGCACAACATGTGAGCAAGGTTGAAGAGCTTAGAACCAACGGACAGAACTACTTAATAAGAGCTCTGATCATAAGACAAACGTCTGTGCCACAAATTCCCCACTAACCGTCATTAAAAGTGAGCACATACCTACATATTTAATTATTGCAATTGCATTGAAACTCGCACAGACTGTTTTTTCATTGTTTCTACACTTATACAACACGTACTGTGATCCATATCGCGAATTTTAACGTTTTAACTTAAAAATACTAAATAAAATTAGTATAGAATTATATGTACATTAAAGCCCAGAGTTATTTCACAGTTCCACCACATCACACACTGCGATCGATTTGACGGTCTCCACCACCCACTTTGCACATAGCGAAGACATATACAAGAGCTACTAAATAATTAATAATAGGACACTTTATGTAAGTCCCATAGTAAGTTTCACAATGTGGTTATCACAAGATACCTATCAGTCACTAATTCTCGTGTCCTGTCTATCATGAGGAGAGCCTTGTAGAAACCAGAGTCATAAACATAAACCACCACAGTTATTAACAAAAAATTAACTGTGACTTACAAATGCCTTTTAAAGCTTAAAAGAATTTGACTTAACTATTGGTCACCAATCTGACAGCCAGTTGAAACCTGAAAGTTGCTTAAATACCTATTATAGTCATAGAATTATAGCGCTATTAAATGATCCTACATATATAACTATATAATATATAGGTATTGTAAAATGTTAGTATGAAATATTTTTAGTTATATTAATACCATGTATTCGCGTGCTGCCAAGCCATAAGTAGGTACTTAGATTAATTTGATAATTGGGGCGAGTGGGGCGAAACAAGGAACAATTTGTTGAAATGATGGTGTGGATTTAAAAGAATTACTGTATGAAGATAAAGCAAGCAAGTAATATGTGCCAGAACCGAGTTAAACCTTTAAGACGAGAGAGTAAGTATGCGTTTTACTTTTAAAAGTGAGAAGCATATGACACTAAAGACTCTAAAATGTATATTAGCACTTATATTGAAATATACCTAATTAAACTAAGTAAAGAGTACCTACTAATCCTGGTTTCTTAATTACTATTGAAATACATTTAATTAGTATGAGAGGATTATAGATTTAACTCGGACCTAAACCACAGGAGTGAATTTAATTAAGCTTATTTTACGAACTAAATGACCACATCGCACATAACAAATATCTAAAATTTGTCTTTGGTGTAATTAGACTGGGCAAAATTAGCAAATTGAATAAAAAATACATAAGTCCCAATCTATAAGGTGCAATATGAATTACAATATATTTTACATCAAGGATAAAGTTTCAATTCAGACTTATGGTATAAGAATAAATCTCGAGTATTCTGTAAAATGTTTGTCTAAACTAAAACTAACTTAAATTAATGCGTCTATAAATTTGACTTTTCAAATTATTTATAACATATTTTTAAACCGTGTCTAGAAAGTTGAATGATTAGAAAATATATAATTTATCAATTAATTTTTGAGATGATTACATTTATTTACGTTATATGATTTGCAAAGCTTCAACTAAAATGTAATATAACACTAAATTCTAAAAAAATCGTTAAATTAAACCCAATCAAAACCTGAGACCCAAAAAAGTAATTTAGTTTTACTGTTTAAATTTAGTTATTTAAATAGTAGGCTAAATAAATAACAATGTAGGGAGAGGCCAGCAAAAGGGATCCGTTAAGGTAGAGTATTAAAAAGTCTTAGTATAATTAGGTAAATTATTATAAAATTAGAATCAAACTTTGGTTAATAAAAAGGAACAGAAAAATTAACTTTTTAAAAGAAAAAGCAGTTGTTCAGAACATGGAAAATTCCATGCAAGATCGGACTTGAGTTTTATAGAGAGTTAAAAGCTGACCTTGGAAACGTGGCACCTTGGAAAGCAGGAATTAAATTAAAGGAACTCCTTTCTGCCGTAAACAGACACGCTTGCGTTTTGGAGGCGTTGAAATCATCTAGTTTACTGTCTCGTCAGGTTCGTTCGCTAAACCATGTTGTTTCAACTTTTTAATTTCTTTGGATAGAGACCTTATTTCGAATATTCCATTTATTATAAAAATACCTTTTTAATATTAGCCCTGGTTGCGCCAATATTAATATCAAATCTGCCGCGTTATTTATTTTGTCGACACTCCTTTCCTCACCTCTATTTCCCTTTCGCACAAAACGCAATTCATAGGGATAAAGATTTTATATTTGTTTAATAAAAACGGTTTAATAAGTATATACGAGTACTACGTCATTAAAATTATTAACCTCTGCATTTAAACTACTAGATGAGTATACCCCCCGTACCCCTGTGGAAAGCATGTAGGCAGGCACCGTTAGTGCTCACAGGACGGGAATGTCACGTAGCTGATCCGAGGTAAATAACGGCTTATTACCAGCGATTACATTATTATATTCACTTAGAACCGCTTTACCTTTGTCACGAGCTATGATGACACGATTCGGTGCTTAACTTAATTTGCCAAGCCCACACATTGTATGCTGCAGGGTAGAGATATCCTACAGCCCATGATGTATTGGAATAGAATAGAATAGAAAAGAATAGAATTTATTATTTGTGAAACATAGGTAAAATATGATTATCATTGGTGTTAAGGTAATTATTACAGTATCACTACATTTCCACCTTTGTCAAGGTATACAAATATCAATATTATGTTTTAGTTAACACATTAAAATAAAAAATGTCAATATACAAATAAAATTAAGTAAAATAAAATCATGTCTAACTAATTCAATCCTTTGTCATTTAAATATTCTGTAATCGAATAGTAAGCCTTATCTAACAATAGTGACATCAGACGTTTCTTAAATTGTGTTATTGGTAAACTCTTAAAGCTATTGGGGATTTTGTTGTATATTCTGGGAGCCATACCAAAAAAGCTATTATTCATCAGCTCTGTCTTACAACCTATAGAACATATTCTGTTTCCATGCCTTTGGGATTTCTTTGTATTTCTTTCAGAGAATGTGACAAACTGGTGCTGATTTTGTCTTACGTACATTGCCACTTCGTAAATATACAAAGGAGGTAGAGTTAGTATTTTCAACTTTTTAAAAACTGGCTTACAACTGTCATAGCTCTTAAACATCTTTTTTGGGTTTTAAATATTATAGACTTGTTTACCGAATTACCCCAAAATATAATTCCATATCGTAAAATCGATTCTACGTATCCATTATAGGCTGTCACAACACACTCTGTATTTGCAACTTTAGAAAGTCTATTTAAAGCATATACGACACTATTTAGCCTCTTACATAAACTTTCAGCGTGGGATTTCCAATTCAATTGGTAATCTAAAATCAAACCTAGAAATTTGGTTTCGGATGCAGTATCAATGATTTCATTCTTACATTTTAATATACCACTTGGAACTACAGTGTTTTATCTAAAGTGCATAATTTTAGATTTTATATTATTCAGAATTAAATTATTATTTTCTAACCATGTCTTTATTGTTTTAAATGCGTCATTTATTTCATTTTCATATGTCATACTGCTATTGTATTTTACTAGAACGGTGACGTTATCTGCAAATAATACTGTAGGATAGTCACACGATTTAGGAAGATCATTTATATAAGCAATAAACAACAAAGGCCCCAAAATACTACCCTGGGGTACGCCCGACTCTACGTCTCTACATAGAGATAAATATTGCTTTTGAATGTTGGTTTTTCTACAAAATTTAGAAATTAAGGTATACTGCTTTCTGTTACTGAGATAACTCTCTATTAACTTATGAGCAGTACCTCTTATTCCATATGCATAGAGCTTAGATAATAAAAGTTTGTGCTCTACATAATCGAATGCGCTGGGCATATCCATATAAATGGCACAAATGTGTTGTCTTTTATCTATGGAGGGCATAACTAATTCCAAAAGTCTGTGAATGGCCTTAATTGTATTTTTATTATTGCGAAAACCAATTTGTTCCTTTGTTAATAAATTATATTTCTCAAGAAACTTGTATATATGTTCATAAATTACTTTTTCAAATATTTTCGAAAAGACATTTAATTGAGCAATCGGTCTGTAATTTTTAATATCTGTAGTCTCACCCTTTTTATGAATGGGTTTTATAATACAAGTTTTCAAGTGATCAGGAAATGTTCCACTTGCCAAGGTTAAATTTATTAAGTGAGTAAGAGGCGGTGCTAATGTAATAGAACAGTTTTTTTATAATCATTGTGGGTATTCCATCAGTTCCTACACTGTTCGTGTTACTTAAGGATCGTATGATCTTTAAAGTTTGATCGATTGCAATAGGTGACATAAATATTAAATTTCCTATTTGTGACGGCAGTGAGTTGTATGTATTACAAGTTTTCAAGTTTTTTGAGAAATCCACAAAATGATCATTAAATGCATTTGCTATATTCTTAGCATAGTGTATTCGGTTACCATCTTTTAGAATATATTGTAGAGTCTCCGAAGGATATTGGTTCTTGTTTCTATTTATGATCTGCCATGTCGCTTTAGACTTATTTGCCGCATTTTTCATAAAGTAACTATTCTGTACACGCTGTGTTAAGTTTATTATTTTTTTGTAGCGTTGAGAATAGCTCTTAAGTATCTGCTTATTTAATAATGTAGGAGAAGATCGATAGTTCCATAGTAACTGCCGTTTCCTTTTACTGCAAATACGAATACCTCTTGAAATCCATTTTGGTTTCCTTCTACTGGTTATAGTTTTAAGTTTGTATGGAAAACATAAATTGTGGAATAAGACTATGGTTTCAATAAAATTAGTGTAAGCTTTATTCACATCGTCTGTGTCATATATGTCAGAAAAGCTCAACTGTTCTATGGCTAGCTTAAATTTAGTCATGTTTTCTTCATTGTAGTCACGTTTCTGGATCCGCCATGAATTAATTAGACATGTCTTTTTAACAGGACATTGCACTATCTGGGCTGTATGATCAGATACCGCCAGTTCCATAACACAACTTTTACAACCGTGGATGTTTACTGCAAAATTGTCAAGACAGGTCATTGGGTTTTTATTATATAACAAATAGTGTAAGGAATGGCTTATAAAGTATTTAAGAAAATGTAATAAATCAGTTTTTGACGAATACTTAGGATGATCATTGCAATAAAAAAAAATTACCTCTTTCACGTAGCTTTATTTAGATAGATTATTTTATTATTTACGGTAGTAAATTATTAAAAAAATTAAATTTTTACCTATTATGCTATATTTCCACTCATGCAATTTTTCTCTCGTTGTATTAGTAACCACACATGTATTCAAACGGACCGGTCGCCTTGTACCACCTTATAATAATATCGAAATAGTATCTTGAGCTCTATCCCATTTAACTTTCAGATTTGCTGCTTCACGGTGCTGGAACGATCTCCCGCCGCCTGATCTCCCGTGCGTGATCTTTAAACAATAAAATCGTTTAAAGAACATTTAAAAATGTATTTACTACAATTGCAGAAGTTATAAAAATCACTTACTGGCTAGATTTTTTTTTTCACGTCTTGCATTGGCATTTTCATGTCCGTCGATACCGCGTTCTCACAAACCTGAATTTCTGAATATCTTTGAGCGGTTTTCTTCAACAACAATTGTTTTTAAAGCTTCTTTTTAGTAAAATAATTTTAAGGCGTTGTGAGTTGTGAGACTCGTTAGCTAGCTGTCACAATCACAGATTATTATATTATACGGCTAAATTGTTTTTAAATTCTCCCTTTATAAGGGAAGGCAAAGGGAATAAGCTAATTCAGCCTAGTCTTTCTTATCTCTCTGCTTTTTCGATTTTAAGCACATATATGTAATATGTCAATTTAATATAGTTATTTTTTTTATTATTTTACTGTCACAATTATGTTTTCATGTATTACTGTTACAATTATGTTTTACTGTTGCAATTGTCTTAATCATGTTGTTATGTTCCGGAGCTCCATTGAGTGGTCGGGAGGGTGATGCGTGTCGGTTGCCCGATCGCATTGGAGTCCCGGAATAATATTTGTTATCTGAAGGTCTTGCCAGAATATCAGCGCTGCAGTGCCGTCTGTCGCTGTGGCATACGCTGAGGCAGTGGCCTAGTTGGCATCTTATGATATATGTAGTAAGAAATGGTTGCTTTATAAGATTTTGCCAATAAACGTCTTTCCTTTCTTTTCTTTCTTTCTTTCATTTTATAAAATACTTTAAGTGCGAAAAATTCAGCTATGTCATTGATGTAGGCGCAACACAAATAGTAGTACATAATAATATTGATACAAAAGTAGAACACATAAAGCATATTAAAAAACATATCCAACTGTGGCAGAGCCAAAGAAGGATATTTAAGATAAAAGTCTATGTAGATACATTTAAATATTTATTTCTATTACATAGAGGTGTAGATTGTATGGATGATCGTAGTTCCAAAACTATGAATTTGATTTTGGCAATTGAGGTATCGTTAGAAGCGTCTTGCTGCCTGATAGTTATTACCGTTACAGTAAATTCAATATTTCGCCGTCTACAATATATCGATATATCTGGGTTCAATTGTCGTAACATAGTCCAGTCATCCTGGCTCAAAAATGGCCATGTTTCACTTTTTTTTTCCAGTGGCTGATTTTTCACTTCTTATGTATTTTATATATATTTTTTTGAAATAAGTATATTAATAATGTTAAAATAAATATTTCCTACATTCACACCAATTAGCCTAGCCCAAAGTAAGCACAGTAAGGCTTGTGTTATGGATACTAGGGTAACGGATAGACATACATATATGATACATAGATATGTAATATTTTTAGAAATATATATAAACACCCATGATTCAGGTACAAATGCTCGAATTCATCATACAAATATCTGCCCCTACCGGGATTCGAACCCAGGACCATCGGTGCGAAAGGTAGGGTCGCTATCGTTGCACCAAACGGTCGTCAAAAATATTAATATATTTAAATATAATTAATATTAAATAGTGAATTTGAATTAGACACCTACAAATTGGACATATAATTGACACAATGGTATTCAGAATACACGTATTTTTATATGGATTTTTAATGCTTGATTTTTTTAATTCTTGATTGATATATAATCATTTTTAGGCACAATTTAAAACTAAAAATAACACTTTTTCTGTATAATGGAAGAATAAATGAGAAACCGCGGAAAATATTTTTTTGGTAATAAGTCGATAATTTTGGCCAAAAGACCTATGGGAGTTTGAAGGTTCAATCCCAGCTATTTGAAAGGGTCTTCTTCCATGTCACGAAGGATTTTTCTCGATAAGGGCCAAAATAGACCCTGTAGGATGCAAAACACATTTTTCGTGTTTTGTTGAGTGCCTGTACAGATAAAAAATATCCATCGGTAAAATTCTTTATTTTTGAGCATTTCAACGTTATCTGCAATTTGGGCCCACTCAGACTTTCCTAACCTCAAAAATTACCTGATTTGGATTGGGTCCAAAATTTAAAATGCGTCTTAAAATTTTTCTAGCAGTCCAAAATGATCCAATTTTGGATTGTAAGTGGTAGGCATCAAAACCAATGGACAGAATCTTGAATTATGGATAGCTCAATTTTTATGCTTAAAATTGTCATTTTACGGATTTTTGTAAATGGCCTAATTTGGCGCGAAAATTGAGGTTAGGAAAAAAATCACTTGCGTGATCAAAGAACTTATAAAACACTACTTTTTGGCTGATAGTGTGCCTTGAAAGAAGAAAAATGCTCCAGATAAACGTCATTTTCTCTCTGGGCCCAGTACCTAAAATTAATCGTTATTGGCCTATATCGATGGGAAATTTAGTTTAAGATAATTTCTTCTCTCAGGTTTTTTTCGATAAAGGCTAATTTTTCGAGTTATTTTTCAAAAAAACATTTTTCGGGAGTTTTGTGTCCATAAAGTGTCCATAACTTTTTTAGCACAGGGTTTGGACAGATTTGGACCTCATCATCGTAATCAGCGGCAAAAAATACATAAGAATAGTGAAAAATCAGCTACCGGAAAAAAAAAGCATGAAAAATGCCAGGATGACTGGCCTGAAAAGACAAAATGTTACTTTACAGGAGAGGCTAAAAACATATAACTTATATTTGACATATAAATTTTTGTTTTTTCAGCTATTAAAATGTAATCTAGACAAATAGTACTTAAAATTTGAATTATTTTTTATAGCCGAATTTAAAAAATGACCTGGAGCTGAATTTACGGAAGTAGTATTTCTTTTACGACCAAAAAATCGCATATATGTATATGACCCTTACACCCCACAAATTTTAATGTTACTTTGCTTTCGTATTTATCAACAAAATTTAACATTACAACATGTTATACAAATATTTTTTTTTCCATCAATCAAATCGTGTATTTTTAATAAAGAGATTTCTATCTAAAAGATAAAAAATAACATCCTAATATTTGGAGTTAAATCTTAATTTGTTGCAGGAAAGTTCGCTATAATAATCATGTTACTTTTTTATATTGAGTGGGTTTGCTCTTGATCCCAATCATGTCCCGGGAGCCAATACAATACCTACGACGGAGTGAGCCTACCCAAAAGGTGCCTTTTTTCCCCGGCTCTGAAGGGTTATATGTAATCAAAAATACAGACTCAGGGAGGGAGTTCCACGGCTTTGCAGTGCGGCTTATAAAAGATGTTGAATAGTGCTTGATGCGACAATTAGGAATGGCAACCAAGAAAGGGTAGTCGATCGAGTGCGTCTGGATGCCCGAAGGAAGAGAGGTGATGGCGGTATGAGTTCATGGAGCTCCTGAGCACACTCCCCGGAGGATAATCTGTAAAAGGCCGACAGACAAGCAAGTTTGCGGCGGTAAGCTAAGGTCTCACTTTGCGCTGAATCGTGTCCAGTGCAATAAGTTAATATCTTTCCGAGCCGTCCGATAGGGGGCTGCAATATTCCATGCAAGATCGGACTTATGCTTTATAGAGAGTATAAAGATGTCCCACCCGACGTTAAATATGGTTTGACCTTATTAAGGAATCTAAGCGTTTTGCTGCAGTTTGAGCTTTGGACTCGATGGTGGTGCCGAAGTTAAGGTCTTAAATCAGCTCCATACCAAGAAGCTCAAAGCTGTCGGTAACAGGTACAGTTGCATCCTAGAAAGTACGACTCAAGTCAAAGGGCTCCTTTTTGCTGTGAACAGACATGTTTGCGTTTTGGAGGCGTTGAAACGAACGAGGTTATTGTAACCCCACTGGAAAACGTGGCGTAACCTCGGATTCGTTTGCTCAACTATTTCGTCTCTCATCAATATCACGTCGTCACCGCCGGCTTTGGCATTAGACAAGTATCTCTCCACGACAGTACTGTCGTTTGCATATCCAATAAATTCCTGGTATCAGCAGGTCATTGGTGTGCAACAGGAAAAGCGTCGCAGGAAGAACAGACCCAGACAGAACAGGCAGGAGCAATCATCGATAAGTACACTGATCGACTGTTTAGTCAGGAAATTAGCTATCCAACTACAAAATTCAGCGATGACACCATACGCAGGAAGCTTGGGCAGCAGTCTTGCGTCCCAGACCCTGCCAAAAATCTTCGAGATGTCAAGAGACACAGCAAGTGCTCGAGGGCCTAGTGTCGGCAGTATATATCATAAACTAGAAGATCCTGACAATTCCTTCAAAAATTCTATATTATTTACGCCCAATAGTTTCTGTAAACATTTGCTATACACCCAAGACCCAAGACTACATTCTTGTAATTAAATTTTATATACATCTGTTCTTTCACAATAAATTATGTTTACTTGCCGGAAGTCCCCTGACTTCCTTATTTGATATTAGGAAGATTAATAAAATGATGATAAAATAGGAATTTTCATATCGACACCACTCCAGAGAAACAAAAATGAGTTTTTTACACTGTTTTAATCAAAATTTAATCGATTGTTTTAAAACCCAAGTTATTTGCTTCGGGCAGCCTAACTTACTAAAAAATTTAAAAAGCAAAAGTGTAATATGCTAGACTACGCAAGAAAATAGAAAAATAAAAAACTAAACCTGATTATGGCGAAAACAAACCGAAAAGTATACAAACAAGTTAGTCAGTCATATTACAACTGAAATAATATATGTTCTACTAAAAATAAAGAGATTGCTATCCCAAAACTGAACACCGTCTACAGATTTTGATTGAGGCGCAATCAAAAACAATTTTTATTCAATTATTTTATGATTACCTAACTTGTTTTCTACCATTATTTTTCTTTGCAATAGACGTGTTTTTGTTTTTGAATTTCTAGTTTTTCCTCTAGTCGGATTTTAGTTTTTTTTATATTCTAGAGAATACCAAGTTCAAAGAAACAAGATTGTCAGTTTTTATATATAAGTTTTTATATGTAAGCTATTTAACATCACCCCTCAGAGTATCCTGAGAAGAGGAAAAACCGGAAAGGCGGATGAAACCGCGTGACACTGTTGGTGTTGTAATTTTTGATACCCATAATTTTTCTGCAGAGGTTCTATTAATAATAATTATATCGTTTAATCTATTAACTATATTAAGTAAACTTACAAAAAATAAACATATTTTTATAATTTAATTGTATTTGTTAAAATTATGAACAGTGTTAGGAAGCGTCTGATCCTACCAAGATAGTTAACAATACAGGGGTGGTCTTCACATATTTGGATATACAACATCTCACACGTATCAATATACTTAAGCTATAATCTAAGATCACAGTAGTGTGTGTGTTTGTGTGACCGCTCTTTTTCCCTTTCTTTTACCATTTTATCAATAACGTTACCAAAGCAACGCGTTAACCGCAAGTAGTTCGTCTACCGGACGCTAGATGGAGCTAACGGAAAAAATTTAAATAACTTTGTCCACCCGTGCGAAGCCGGGACGGGCCACTAGTAACTTAGTCTAATATTTCATTGGAATAAACAATAATGCCATTTTGAATTTGTAAAAAACTGGTCTATACTTAATAATACAATCTTCAATAACTGCGTAATTTGCCGGGTGTGATCTCATATAAGCGAGTCATCATAAGGATCGCAAGTCATTAAGAATTGGTCTTTGGTTATCGTCAAGAATATAAAATGTATGAAAATTATTTTGCGAAAATTACTGTGTAAATTTCAACAGGGTTTGTGATGTACCTTTATTTTTTTAAATGTAACAAAGTAAAGATTACTTTTATCCATTACTTCTTAAAAGTTTAGAAGATTTAGCGAGTATTGATTAAAAAAACTATTATATAATATGTTCTGTGTTACTTTTTCTTCAATACTTTGCATAACATGTAAAAACTAAATGCAACAAATTACTTCGTATTTTAGTATTTATTTTATTACAAGTGTAACGAATCATGACGAAAAGAAAAAGATCGACATACTACGGTCACTTACTTGAAAATATCCTCTTACTAACAAGCGGAAAGAAAAAGCAATGTATTTTATCGACGTATTGTTGAGTTCCCCCAGAACAGTACTCCATTACGTTGTTGGGGTTTCTTCAAAATTTGTCTTACCTATTTTGCTGCTTACCATCAATACTGCAGCGACCTTTTTCTTTATTATAAGAAATGTAAAACTCAAATTGCAATAAAAGTACTGGGAATATCTTAAGAAATTGTTTACAAGACCACCTGGTAAAAACAGAAAATTGTCTTTATGGTTGTCACAACAATTATTAGTTGACAAAGCATATCACAAAAAAATCGTAGTAAAACTGTTTAACATGTTTTATATAAATAAGTATCTCCATGTTCGAGTGGCTTGCATACTGGTTTTTACGATGGAGCCACTTCAACGTCCTGGGTGTGGCCTAATTCTATCTAGAATCTAGGTATTATAGTACCGTTTCAATCATAATGTACATTGATTTTATTTATTAATATAATCAATGTATAGGTTTCTTCAAGAAGGGGCTGCAAGTTACATGAACCGCATGCCAATAGACGAGCAATTAGCTTTATTGCCCCTTAGTGATAAAAAAAATGATCTAAGTGTATAAACTTCATATCATAGGTGGTGGTGTTATAGTAGGCAAGACCAGCTGATGAAGAATCGGGCGGTCCTTAGCCGGCATAGCACGGTCTTGCCCGTCTGGGGGATGCCCCAATGCACCCGGGCATCCCCCTTTGTAGTGGGGCAAAAATCACATGGACCGTCGCTGATCGAGCACAATAGATATCCTTAATAGCTCCTCAGCTTTTTGTAGTTGTTAATAATTTTCTCTTAATGTTGATACGTTAACTCTGATATAGGTACAGGATTCTAATGTTGCTTCAAATTATAAAAAATATTAACTTAAATATTAAATAGATAAATATTGGTACGCTTAGTTCACAAGTTTAATGCCGTTTAATTAATTGCTTGAAAATTACTTATTTTTAACAATAATAAGATAAAGGTATTATTATTTTTTATTTGATTATGTATTCACTAAACAGAACAATTTTTAATTGCAGTTTCAGTGCTCTCTTCAGATAACTTTTAGTTACATTTGAGGCTTAAGTACTTGCCATCGGTTATAGATCCAGAATGCTCCGGATTCGCGTCCCACAATATATGTGATTGGAATCACTTACTTCCAAAGAGTATTCTGATTCCGACAACTGAAGAATAAGAAAAAATTACCAATAAGATTCAACACCTCATCAGTTAATGTTCTAAGAGGCAAAAATCGTTTCACTGAATAAATTATACAATATCAAATCAGCGGCTAATCTCGTCACATTTTCCATTTATACATTTATGCTCCGCTACCTACCTAATACCTACTACTTAAAAACTAGTCAAGCGCAAGTCCGATTTTCGAACAGATCTCTTATCTCAGTGAACATCCAAAAAAGTTTGAGACATCAGTAATTAAATTCTTGCACCGGAAAATTTGGTTTACACGTAGTGATTAAAACGTTCCCAAACGCTGTCAAAGTCCACCGACCATGAAATTCACCCTATTATTTTACCAATACCGAAATAATTTAGGACAACACTTTGATTTATAAAGGAATTCGAAATCTAGTCTTATCTATCTAGTTATTATCTATAATCGTATCGTATCACTTGAGAGGAGAGACGGTCGTAACATAGCGGTTAAAATGTCGACTTTAAACCTAGTAAACTGACTTCCAACCTCTCTGATCTACTACAGACCCACCCTTAACTCATGTATTCATCGTGCCAAAGCGAGTTGACAGAAGTGGTTCTGTTTGACGACCGTTTGGTGCAACGGTAGAAAGAAATCCTGCCTATCGCATCGCACTCCTAGGTTCAAATCCCGGAAGGAGCAGATGTTTGTGTGATGAATACGAGCATTTGTATCTGAGTCGTGGGTATTTGAATGTTACATATTTATGTATTTTATGTATATCTATACTTTGCCTTAGTATCCATAATACAGCCTTACCGTGCTTAACTTTGGGCTATGTTAATTAGTGTGAATGTAGAAAATAATAATATTGTTATTATTTCACTATGACTAACTGACATATCGCTAATAAATAGTAAACGGCAAACAAGTTAACGTAATAACATTTTCGAAACGGTTCACCTGTATAAATATAATATTTGTTTTTTAATTAAAGAAATCGAAAAAAGTGAAGTCCAATGTTTACAATAAAATAGCTTTTACGAATATTGAAATACATTATAAAATATGTATTGACTTCAGTATGTTACTATTGTCTTATTAGTCATTAGTGAGTGGACGCCAAAGTGAAAAGCTAAATATCTTTTATTATAGGACAAAATGCTGATTCATATATTAAAAAAACCTAACTGTATATAAAAGATAGAAACCACAGTTAATCTTCGTTTTTGTAACAGCTGACGTTCTAGTATTCCTTCTGTTAACATTGAATACTTCCACCGAAAGTAATAGTAGCTGTTTTTCCCTGACCGTTTTTGATAAGATACAGATACAAATTTCATCAGTACATTTACAGCAATATGATAATCAGTGATAATTTTTTTACGTATTTATAAAAGGGTGAGATCAATTCCACGATCAAATATGTAAGTAATTTAGCAGTTATTGACCTTCCACCCAGTCTTTAAATTAAAGTTACCGAAAATGGAAATAGTTTGAACATATTCACAAAAATTCAACTTAAGTAATGGGAATACCCGCTGATGTTAAACAAGTCAGATAAATTATCTGGATGACCTGGGTGTCAAAAATGAAGCTTGGAGCACCAAGATAGTGAAGTGTGACATGACTCTACCGGTGATCACATTTTACTACTAGTGATTATGGAATTGTAAAATAGAACGATATAAGTGGAATAATGAAGATGGTGAAAGGAGGATTGCCATTCTACAGAAAATTTCAAAATTACATAAAAAATAATGCTCATATAGGTGAAAGAATAAATCTTCTTGCCCGTGTACTCCTCGCTATATAAAGAACCCTAACAAAATACGTGCTTAGCAAACATTTTAAAATGTAATATCTTATTCTGAAATTCCGTTAGAGGAATAACCGTAAAATAAATCTTATGAAACGTTATGGGTCGCTTGTGAATCTTTGCATATAAACGATTGGCGCAATGACATGCACTATTTACTTTCGGTACGAAATAATTACTTTCACACCTTTTTTCTTGGTTCGTGAGTCACAAATCGGATTGCTTCGTCAGACAGATTAGGTATCTGCAAAAAAGAGAATCGCAACTAAAATAAATGTCGTATTGGTTTCCCACGGCACTGAAAAACTTTACTAATTTTTATACAATTTTTTAGCTATATTGCACCACGAGTCGACATTGAAGATCTTTGTTTTAGTTAATTTTGTTGTTTTATTTCCAAACTGCGTTTTAGAAACATTTCTTAATTAAAACATGGAGCAAGTTTGAATAAGGAATTTGTGTTTTTTATTCTGCAGTTGTGAAAACAATGGCCATAGCATCTAAGAAAGTTGCTTTACTTCCGCAATTATAAGGCGTACGCACTAACCGCTGGGCCATTAAGTTGGTCTAGATAAAACCTTTTACAACGTTGAAATAAAAAAATGGTTCTATCGTTAGTTATTCTCCGTTGTCATTAGTATTTTTTTGATTTCTATTTTACTTCTAAAAATATTAGAAACTTGGTTTACCTTATTGAAATTCGTATTTTAAAAATCGCCCGTGACTCTTCTGTAATTACCACGCAGGTGAAAGAAATAGCTTGTTATCTTACCTGCTTGTATGATATATTTCTCTAAGTCATCATAAGCGACCTCTTGTTTAGGAAGCTCACACTAGAAGCGAGAAACATAATTTCATGGTCCCCAAAAAATAATAGCCTTTTTTAATGACAAACCTGATCGATCACGCTCGAACATCTGCTGAAAATTATTTAAAAAATATATGTTTAAATACAAAAAATACCCACCGACTACTTATATAGAACTTTTCATTGAACATTACAACAATAGCCCTTCCTTCATTGGCACACTGACGGTTGATTGCGGCTTATGTACCGTTCACAGAAAAATTAACGGGGTTAATAATATTGATGTTTCAAGATGGTACTAGATCTATAAAAGAATTAACTATTATTAATAAGCCCAAAGCTAAGAAGAATTAACATTTTGATCAAATTATATTTGATTTAATTTATTAAAGTGATACTCCGGTTCAAAGATAATATATCTGTCAGACGCGCGTGCCTATTTTTATATATTAGTTTAGGAATTACAATATTCTTTAGATTGATAGTCCAAAATTATATATATTTTTAAACTTAATTGAAAGTCAAATAAGATTTCTTTTTTCTTAACAAACTCCATTCACAAGTGAAATCAAAATGAAGACTGTGCTTAACAAACTTACAACTTAACATTAATAAAAGAATAGTCAAAAATATAATAATCACAAAACCTAATAGAATTGTAAATGCATTAGTAACATTTTATAAAATCACAATTTCATTTTTTGTTCGAATCAACTTATATCTTTGCATTTGCAATTTTTTCTTACAACAAATTGTAGTTTTATTGAGAACACTGGAAAACCACAATTAAATCAATAACAAATTGTAATTTCTGCTTTATCTGCCGACGCTACATACGCACACATACGCACGGCGGCTATACATACAACTAGTTAATTTCCTTTGTGACAAAGGCCCGTCGCGGCGGGATGGATGCGTGGAAATCGCGATACGTCACGGTGATCCACGCACTGCGCCTGTGTGGGACGCCATGCCAGCTTCGAAAAGACCCTATAAAATAGGGATGAAAAAAATAAACCTAACACTGCTAGAAATTAATAGCCTCAGGCGGCATTTTTAGACTTTTATCAAAAAATATACAGGTTAATGAATTAAAAAATATTACAACAAAGATACCCGATAAAATACATAATTGGCATTTACTTCGTTAAATAACTTCGCTGCATTATTTACTAATATAAGCAAATTTTGATATTGCAAGTAATTAAATACATTGATAGAAACTCTTATCATGCTCAAATAATATAAAATGAACAGGAACAACAAATTAATAAAGAAAACTGTTAATAAAAATGACAATGATACCGGTCTTCTCTGGTAGGCGGAATGAGCCATAACCCATAACGCTAGCCCAGTACGGACTGTGGGATATAACGACTTAGCTGTACGGTGTCTGGCATAACTATGTCCGTCACGTCCGATTCCGTCCACTAGTGTACATCTTATGACTGAGATGATAAAAGACTGCAGATGCAGCCAGCATCAGCGGGTTTACTCCCCTTCCGAAGCACGTAAAGATTCGAGATTACAAAACTTTCGCTGATCCATCCGAGAATGGAGCCCATTGCGTTTGCTTAAACTCCTGAATCTTAAGCTGGAGCTAACCACTGCGCCATCGAGCACTTCGATCCTTTACTCTCATTTATTTTTCTACTTTACTCATAAAGGTTTAAGCCAAGTATCTCGTCAACCTCAAATCCCCAAGAGAACTGTAGCCATGTTTTGAGTAGCTGCACTTGTACCTAAGGCTCATTCTCACCGAAGTAGCCACAAAGTCTACTCCAGCATACACTTGCAGGCGGCGTCTCATTCCCGGAATAAGTCGCAATTAATAGCGACACAAACTATTTCCGCTTCACCGAGACAAATTATAATTACTCCTTCAAGCCCGCTCTTACACACCCTCTTTGATGTTTTTATACAACCAACTAAGAACGTCAACGATTACTATAGTCACCGTAAAAGCGGTTAGAAACGGTGACAGCTTTTTCGCTCATTCCTGCCTCTGTGTGGTCTTGCGAGTTCCTTTTAGGAAATTTAACGTGGTCTCTTGTTTGTAGTCAATGATATGACGGTTGCTAATCGGTCGGAACAAGTTTTTTCCCACGCACGAAATTGAGGTTTCAAATTAAGTTAGCGTTCGTAAAATTTAGCAGATTGGTTGTTAGTTTTACGTGTGAATAAAAACTGTACTGTTAACTGCATAGATTTTTTACCAATATTTAAAACATTTTAATGCAATATTTTATTATGTTCCCTTCTTTCTTAAAAAACTCATTTGTTTCTTTATATTTTAAGAAGTCTAATAAATAATGCCGTTCAAGTTACAGACGGCTCCTCCCCTAAATAAACTAAATGTTAAAATATAAACTAAAATATGTTATAAAAATATTTTAAAGCTGAGAATCAAAATTAAAGTCTGCTAAATAGACGCTCGCAGCTTTGTTAATAAGTCCAGTTAGCTTCCGCGGCACAATATCAATAGTTTGGCTCAGACATCGTATATTTTGGTGCAGGCGGGCCTAGCAGATGGTACATCCGTCGCTCCTACGTGAAAATCGATTTTCCACGCCATGCCAGCTGGCGCGGGCGACATCTATTCAACCATTCTACTAAAACCACTCATCATAACCTATATAAAACTTATATCAATATTAATAAAGTCGATTTTCGTGTAATAATAATAGAGGTAGTTGTCTTGTTGCAGTTGCATCGCTATATGTAATATGAAAGTCAAAAGTTCCTTTGTTGATATTTTTAATGTTTCGCACATTGTCCGCTTACCGCGCTTGATCCGATTGCAGTAGTTATTTATGGTTGTAAGAATAGCATGGCGATGGCGAATAATTAATTTTTACGTTCAATCTTCGTTATGTTTGTATAATTGATGACTTACCTTTCCTATTGATATATTTAATACAATTTATTTTAAGTGTAGATAATTATCATAAGATTTTAAGACAACATATAATAATGTGGAAAAATTGTATAATATAAATTAAAATACATTTAAAAAATTTGAATGATGGTTAACTTTCATTTTTTAAATAGATAATAAAGTCTGTATTAGAATTTATTTCTATATGAATATTATATGGTAGATAGTGTTGACACAAAATGCGACTATTATATAAACAAATAAAGTTTCTCTCTAAACTTATACCTAAATAAAAAACATCAAAATATATTTTTAACAATATATTTATAAACAATAATAAATTTGTGTAATATTTATATTATGTTATCTATTTTGCCGCAACGCGTATAATATTGCTTCGACTTATCAGATTTCCATTCGAACGCACACCATGGAAAAAATATTGCTGTATCTTATATTTGCATGAGTAATGTGTTTAAAAATCATATAGGTATCTAATAAAAACAAGTTCACGCGTCCAATCACGGGCAAATGATTGACGACTTATGATACATTTCGTCTATAGTCGACGAGAGAATAATTGCAAGTGCTTTAAAGAACTCAGAAACGTCAAATTTTGATTGGTAGTTCCCATGTGTAATACAAGTAGCTAACAAAGAGTGCTATTACGGCGAAAAGTGAATAATACGTCATAATCTGTCATTGTCCGTTGAAGGTCGCATATCTCTATGAAATAATAGAAAACTTAAATAAGTGTGTACAAGTACGGTTGAGATGTCAGCTGTAACCGAAACGGAGCGAGTTCGATTCTCGCCAATGTACTACGCAGATAAAACCACTTTCAACACAAACGTTTGGCTTACCACGTGGTAATAAAGGGAATGTGGTTTATGTGTTTGACGGATTATTATAATTATTAAAGAACCAAAATAATTAAAAAGATGTTAAAAGCATATTTCATGTAAAATATAAGTAAAGTGTCGCTGTTATTGTTTTGGAAAATATTTTTCTCTTCTTTCATGCATGTGTAATATTAAATTTAAAAATATAACTTAACTTTCGAAATACGATAATGTTGACAGTCTTATTACATGTTTAATGAACTGTATTGAATATTTAACCCTTAATACAATTACTATTACGCTCTATTAAGAATTTATATATATATTTATCTACTCTAATACTATAATACAAAGATTCTAAAACTGAAAACAAAATGCTTATGACAAACATTACGTACAGGCCAAAAATAATTAAAAAAAAAGTTTCATTACGATACAGGTCTTGTATGGACACCTGTAACATAATATAACTTTTTTATCATAACGATACACCTATACAACCTCCATCTGGACCAAGGAGGTTGAACCTCTACTTTAAAAAGGTTTCAATGAACGAGTCCGTGACGACGCAACAGGCATGCGCAATCGATATTTGCACCTTGGCGCCAACATTTGACATTTAAAAATTTGTTGTTATATTCAGCGTTTTATTTGCAATATTGTTTTACGTATTATAGTATGAAAGTAGATAAAGTAGTGTATGACACTATACATAACTTGGTCTTATAACACTCGTGTGATACTATAAAAAAACTCGCCTACGGCTCGTTTTTTTAAAACACACTCGTGTTATAAGAACCCTTATTATGCAACAGTATCATAATAGTAGTTTATGATACTGTTGCATAATAAGGGTTCTTATAACATGAGTGTGTTTTAAAAAAACGAGCCGTAGGCGAGTTTTTTTATAGTATCACACGAGTGTTATAAGACCAATTTATGTACAGTGTCATACACTACTTTATCTACTCTCATACTATATTACGTAAAACAATGTTGCAAACAAAACCAAACTTTGTTTAAATATTGAAAAGATTTTTTAAATGTCAAATGTTGGCGCCAAGGTGCAAACATCGATTGTGAATGCGTGTTGCGTCGTCGCGGACTCGTTCATTGAAACCTTTTTAAAGTAGAGGTTCAACCTCCTTGGTCCAGCTGGAGGTTGTATAGGTGTATCGTTATGATTAAAAAGTTATATTATGATACAGGTGTCCATACAAGACCTGTATCGTAATTAAACTTTTTTTTTTATTATTTTTGGCCTGTACGTAATGTTTGTCATAAGCATTTTGTTTTCAGTTTTAGAATCTTTGTATTATAGTATCAGAGTAGATAAACTACTATTACAATAGACAGTGTATTATACTCATAGCTTTAGCTTCACTATTAAGACGTTCCCAATCCTTTAAAGCGAGACATTTGATAGACCTCACTCAAATTTCTGCTAATATAATTAGGCATATGACATGAATTCAACGGTTATCACAATGGAACAAACGAAGCATGGCATCATGATATGGCGGCGTAGCAGATGCGTATTCGCCGTGCTCTATGAGGATGTGACCGCTCAATCGAAGTCACTAAATACCTGGAGCTAATCAGCATTTCAACACTCATTTTTAACACTTAATTTTACACGTATCTTAGCGTTGCGAGTGAAATTTAACGCGTCAATATGTGGTTCCACCTTTTGATATAATTTGTTGGATTAGGTACTTAAAATGTGTCGTATTTAGAAGCGGTTTCCAATTAATTTATTAATATTAAAAGAGGTAATTTTTTTCCACCTTTATATAATATTCACATAATATATATAACCTTTATTTATATGTAATAATGAATAGAAATAGTGGAAAGAACTTTTCAAATTCAGTGGTTCCGTAGTTTCACATTCTCCTAAATAAACTTCTGAAATCTTTTTTCTCGTATTTTCATATAAGAATCTATAGATACAAATAATTCTTACAGTAGATTAAATGAAAAATCGTTACCAGGACATTACTCACATTTCAAATGAATTTGAAGCGTGTCATGAAATTGTTTAACAAAATAGACTAATTATACACAGACTACCGACTATGCATAAAATATATCAAACATTTCACTTTAGTCTTCGTGGCTCTCTATTAAGATTTTGACACTAAAATATTATTTAATACAAAATTATATTTTGTGCGTTGTTATGTAAAGTTTTGTGTCAGCTAAAACGTATTAGTTTAATCGTGTTTTCAATTTAAAAAAGTAGTAGGCTTTATTATCATGATTCCTTAACTTACAATATTTCGCTTTGGATTGAAATCGTGACTAATAACGTAGAAAATTAAAAAAAAATGAATTATCGATTGCAAACATGGGTGGCTTTAAAGTCATCTCCCCTAGATATGATCCCCATTCAACGAGGCATAACAGAAATGCTACCGTTACAAGACCCCATCGAATAAATTATTCTCGCCCTAAATACAACCCTGGTTAAATATAAATCGTGAAAAGTAAATAAATGGTTGCCATTACTGCCCTGATTATCATACCCTTAGGTCGAACGGCCATTTTGTTTTTTTTTTATTACAAAACGCTACATACATTCATACTTGTTTGGGTATTTCAGAAATAGAGGGAGCATAATGGATAGAAAAATGTAATCTGAAGACTGAGAGTGAAACGTAATGTAAGATATTCATTATTTTACAAATAAATTATCTGTACAGCACGTCAAAAAATAAGTTACCCATAAGTCATAGGTTAAGAATAGTTTGAATTAGAACATCGAGTCTGGGTACTTCTGGAATTGTAAATGTTTCAGCAGGCTAAGTGTATGTTTTCAAATATATCAACGTTACATTTTCATTCAAGACTTCAAATTTAGTACCTATTGTCGTAATAATAAAGTCTGTCGTACAAATATTAACTAAACCGCGATAGTAACGTTTACATATTTAAAAAACCCACAGACCCTAAATAAGATTGCTGATTTACCCACGCTCCAGTGCATGAAAGTTTCAAATATCGATTCTGAAATATACCGCAGTAAACCCTGTAAGGAAAATATCCGGTGAGACACTATTTTTCTTCATTCCGTATATTTTGGAATGTTTCGTTCCCATTTGTAATAAGCATAATCAATATTAGACAAGAAAATAACATTAAAAAACATAGAAAGAGAAAAATTACATTATTCACTTAAGTAAGCAGAAAAAGACTTAAAGTTATTGATTACAAAGTGGAAATTAATAAACCATGTATTAAAGAGCGTCAAAGCATTATTGTTGCGCCTTTATCTTATGGACATAAAACATAGTAATAACAAACATAGTTATATAATAATAAATAACTATGTTTATGATTACTATGTTTATTGTTAAATTTATGCATTAGTCTTTATTGATGACGTCAAAGCGTATCGTAGGTTTATTCCTATTTGAGAACTTGCATTATTCTACGAAGTTTCGCGTAGTGCATACCTAATGAAGTTCCGATTTCTTTCTACACACTATTTTGTGCCTAAGGCAACAGTGCGAATGTGTAATAGCGATAATAAATTATAGTTTTAGATGTCTAGATACTAAATAATAGTTTTAATATATAACAAAATCAAGTTATTAAATATTTAATTACGTTTATCCTTACGTCCTTTCCAGATTTAATGCTTTGATATTATCTAACTTTCTAAATACACGGTTTTTTGTCTATTTTATATTGCTATAATGCCCATTAGAACAAATACAATTTCGTGACGGAGAATTCGCAGTATGACTAAGGACAATAATCTTGTGATGTTATTTATTTAGAGTGATAAAGCTTTATAATAGAATAATGTTCAATCATTTGGAAGCTAGTTTAGTCCTGGGCTTTAATAATGTTGACATTAACGATACTGAGTTATGGCATCAGAAAAAATCAATACTCCTTGCTGTGCCGGTTACCAAAATTGGCTTAAACAAAGCATTGTGTATACCTGATATAAAATACTTTTACTGCTTTTCATAGCCTTCTGTTTATTTTTCTTATGCCTATTTTCAGGACCACGTAAGTTAAATCATTCTCACTTAATGATAACATATTTTTATATTAGTGACAAATTGGTAGATATGAGCATCTACCAAATTATTTTTATTTGCTTGATAGAAATTATATGCTTGTGTTACGCTCGGGTTCATGACCGTGGTACTTCGGCGAGGTTCAAACTTGATCTTCTTGGGTTAAAGCTGCATCTCAACCACTGGGCTAGAGCCGCATTCATTGTATCGTAGATTTTTTTTTGCATGTTTTTGTAATAAAAATATAAAAAGTCTACTTTAATGGAACGGCATTGAGGAGTGTGCGTGTGCATTATTTAAAAACAAAAACAAAATTTGTAATACTAACTGTTCTTATAAATTCTTATAGCACTTTATAGCATTTATTTTCCTATGCATATTCAAAAGCGCAAGAGAAATATCCATAAGAAATAGAGGAAGGAAGAGAATCCACAAGGAAGGACAATGTTCCAATAATAGGCCGCTTATAATAAAATTAGAAAACATAATGTCAAAAGAGTAAAACCCAACATCTGCTGAATTTCTAGCGGCTTTACTTATCATATAAGGTCTTCCGAAAAAGGACTTACGAAGTCATGCATCGTAACAAAAACATGGTTATTTTTTATAAAAAGCATTTAATTTTTTTTCATTATATAATCTATTAATTTGCTATTGTCCCAACATATGTACAGACAGTTGACTAATACCTATACATTGAAGTACCAACATAATTTTTTTGACACACGAGGTTAAAAAATTGATAAGGGATATTTTGACATAGTACTAAAATCGATATATAAATAAATAAAATAATAATAAATATAAATATTTCTTACATTCACACCAATTAGCCTAGCCCAAAGTAAGCACTGTAAGGCTTGTGTTATGGATACTAGGTTAACGGATAAACATACATATATGATACATATATATCCATAGAAATATATAAAAACACCCATGACTTAGGTACAAATGCTCGTATTCATCATACAAACATTTGCCCCTTCCGGGATTTGAACCCGGGACCGTCGGTGCGAAAGGCAGGATCACTACCGTTGCACCAAACGGTCGTCACGGTCGTCAATATATATATATATATATATATATATATATATATATATATATATATATATATATATATATATATATATATACATATATATATATATATTATTACCTTTGACTCTACACACCTACCTATCACGAAAACACTGCTTAAATTGAATATTCAGCTATGTAAAGAACCTTTAAGTCGTGAAGGCAGGCGCAATATCTCGAAAACATTCCCTTCGGCGCTGAGTTACATGAAATTCCACCTGTCGGCAACTCCATTCATTTGTTCAGCGTCAGTATTGCACTGTAAAAAACTATTAAATTTCTTCGTAAGTCCGTAACGAAACAGATTGATATCATAACATAAATACTCACTAAAAAAGTTAAGATAATTTAATAATAAGAACTTAAATCACCACATCATTATTTAGCAAAATTTTACTTTATAACGATGACCTTGCCTTGAATGTAAGTTAGATTTATAAACGACGATTTATCCACAATTAACTGCAAGTATTATTACATCCTCATCTTATACTTTGCACCTAAACTGGAATCTTGCTAAAATTACTATTACCAGTCGATCCCTTTTAATTAAAGTAACACGAATTCAAAATTAGTACTATAAAATTTCGATATACATATTTCTAAACTTATCAATCAAAACCACTGTACAGTGAGTGAAACAACCGACCTACATCAGTCTCACGACTCATATATGTAAACTTCATCTCGGATACCTGTACAAAAATACAATGGGAGAACACTTCACACCTATTACGTACCACCCCGCTTCATTCATAACACGACGCCACACACAATGACAACGACATAAACGTCAAGTTGGCGGCGCTTTTTTTCAAAAATCGAACAGTCTTCATTCTCTTTTCTACCATGATGCATTGGCCACGAATTAGGCGGCCAGCTCTTTCAACCGGCATAATAAAATGTCCTTTTTACTTTATCGGTGTGCATTCACGAGGTGACAAAGTAGTTACGCCCATAACTTGCGTGTGGCAAAGCGTGGGTGGTTCCCAACTATGAACACAAGTATATATTTTAATGTAATATACAAGTAATTTGGAAGAAAAGCCCTCAAAGTGAATATATTATATGCAATGATTTTATTTTTATTTTTTTTTTTGCATTCACAATGCCATATTTCAATAAGATAAATAATACGCATGTAAAACCGACCACGCCTCCGAGCCCTTAAGTTGGATTCGAACCCACGACCTTTCGCTATCTGGGCGGGTGCTCGCCTACGGGTGCTCGTAGGCGTAGTCGTTTTTTACATGCGTATTTTATATCTAATAATCTATTTAATATACTAAAAGAAGTTAAGCACTTGAATTTGTTAAGCTCATAGCTTTGATAAATAATTTTTGTTTAGTAATAACCTGTTTTGTTATTTAAATAATGGTTATATTAGCAACAATACATTTTGACGACCAGTTGCGCAACGGTTGCGAACCTGCCTACTCCACTTGTCTATAAATGTTTGTGTGATGATGAGCATAACCATTTATCCTTCGCCATATGTTATGTTCTTGTATATCTCTCATTAGTTATTTAACATTCATTGTACAAGCTCTGCTTAGATTGAGACAAAGTAATTGGTTAAAGATTTTTTCTTTCATGTTTTATCTATATAACAAAACCTCTTTTTTTTCACTCGCAAAACCATTTCAAACGTTTGTCGGCGAGTGAAGAGGTGGCTAACATAAATTATAATTTAATGTCATATATAACGCCGGGTTAAAGGCAAAACCGATTATTTTCTATATTTTTCAGTGTTCTACGCAAATATACCATTCCATCTATCCAGTGGTAAAACTGACTGAAAACTTCTGAAAAAATAGCAAATATTGTAATAGAAAAATACTAGAAAAAAATCGACTCGGGTCACAAGTGAATCTCAGGCGGGAATCGAACCCGCAACCTTTGGAAATCCGGTCCAATGCTCTCCCAATTGAGCTACCGAGCCTTGCGAACACTCGTCGAAATTTTCTAGTACATTCCTGATTTTACGCTGTAGGCCAGCGTTGTTTCATCAATGAGAGGAAACATCCTCTCGTATTCGAAGGCAACATTTTTACAAATGTTTGGTCAATCGATTAAGATGAAACAGCCATGTTAGATTTATAATTTTTATATATTTTATGCATTTTCAATGCGATCTTATAAGATAAATTATTGTAATAGAAAAATACTAGAAAAAATCGACTCGGGTCACAAGTGAATCTCAGGCGGGAATCGAACCCGCAACCTTTGGAAATCCGGTCCAATGCTCTCCCAATTGAGCTACCGAGCCTTGCGAACACTCGTCGAAATTTTCTAGTACATTCCTGATTTTACGCTGTAGGCCAGCGTTGTTTTATCAATGAGAGGAAACATCCTCTCGTATTCGAAGGCAACATTTTTACAAATGTTTGGTCAATCGATTAAGATGAAACAGCCATGTTAGATTTATAATTTTTATATATTTTATGCATTTTCAATGCGATCTTATAAGATAAATTATTGTAATAGAAAAATACTAGAAAAAATCGACTCGGGTCACAAGTGAATCTCAGGCGGGAATCGAACCCGCAACCTTTGGAAATCCGGTCCAATGCTCTCCCAATTGAGCTACCGAGCCTTGCGAACACTCGTCGAAATTTTCTAGTACATTCCTGATTTTACGCTGTAGGCCAGCGTTGTTTCATCAATGAGAGGAAACATCCTCTCGTATTCGAAGGCAACATTTTTACAAATGTTTGGTCAATCGATTAAGATGAAACAGCCATGTTAGATTTATAATTTTTATATATTTTATGCATTTTCAATGCGATCTTATAAGATAAATTATTGTAATAGAAAAATACTAGAAAAAAAAAATCGACTCGGGTCACAAGTGAATCTCAGGCGGGAATCGAACCCGCAACCTTTGGAAATCCGGTCCAATGCTCTCCCAATTGAGCTACCGAGCCTTGCGAACACTCGTCGAAATTTTCTAGTACATTCCTGATTTTACGCTGTAGGCCAGCGTTGTTTCATCAATGAGAGGAAACATCCTCTCGTATTCGAAGGCAACATTTTTACAAATGTTTGGTCAATCGATTAAGATGAAACAGCCATGTTAGATTTATAATTTTTATATATTTTATGCATTTTCAATGCGATCTTATAAGATAAATTATTGTAATAGAAAAATACTAGAAAAAATCGACTCGGGTCACAAGTGAATCTCAGGCGGGAATCGAACCCGCAACCTTTGGAAATCCGGTCCAATGCTCTCCCAATTGAGCTACCGAGCCTTGCGAACACTCGTCGAAATTTTCTAGTACATTCCAATTGCTCTCCCATTGCAGCTCAATTGGGAGAGCATTGGACCGGATTTCCAAAGGTTGCGGGTTCGATTCCCGCCTGAGATTCACTTGTGACCCGAGTCGATTTTTTCTAGTATTTTTCTATTACAATAATTTATCTTATAAGATCGCATTGAAAATGCATAAAATATATAAAAATTATAAATCTAACATGGCTGTTTCATCTTAATCGATTGACCAAACATTTGTAAAAATGTTGCCTTCGAATACGAGAGGATGTTTCCTCTCATTGATGAAACAACGCTGGCCTACAGCGTAAAATCAGGAATGTACTAGAAAATTTCGACGAGTGTTCGCAAGGCTCGGTAGCTCAATTGGGAGAGCATTGGACCGGATTTCCAAAGGTTGCGGGTTCGATTCCCGCCTGAGATTCACTTGTGACCCGAGTCGATTTTTTCTAGTATTTTTCTATTACAATAATTCATCTTATAAGATCGCATTGAAAATGCATAAAATATATAAAAATTATAAATCTAACATGGCTGTTTCATCTTAATCGATTGACCAAACATTTGTAAAAATGTTGCCTTCGAATACGAGAGGATGTTTCCTCTCATTGATGAAACAACGCTGGCCTACAGCGTAAAATCAGGAATGTACTAGAAAATTTCGACGAGTGTTCGCAAGGCTCGGTAGCTCAATTGGGAGAGCATTGGACCGGATTTCCAAAGGTTGCGGGTTCGATTCCCGCCTGAGATTCACTTGTGACCCGAGTCGATTTTTTATAGTATTTTTCTATTAAAATAATTTATCTTATAAGATCGCATTGAAAATGCATAAAATATATAAAAATTATAAATCTAACATGGCTGTTTCATCTTAATCGATTGACCAAACATTTGTAAAAATGTTGCCTTCGAATACGAGAGGATGTTTCCTCTCATTGATGAAACAACGCTGGCCTACAGCGTAAAATCAGGAATGTACTAGAAAATTTCGACGAGTGTTCGCAAGGCTCGGTAGCTCAATTGGGAGAGCATTGGACCGGATTTCCAAAGGTTGCGGGTTCGATTCCCGCCTGAGATTCACTTGTGACCCGAGTCGATTTTTTCTAGTATTTTTCTATTACAATAATTTATATTATAAGATCGCATTGAAAATGCATAAAATATATAAAAATTATAAATCTAACATGGCTGTTTCATCTTAATCGATTGACCAAACATTTGTAAAAATGTTGCCTTCGAATACGAGAGGATGTTTCCTCTCATTGATGAAACAACGCTGGCCTACAGCGTAAAATCAGGAATGTACTAGAAAATTTCGACGAGTGTTCGCAAGGCTCGGTAGCTCAATTGGGAGAGCATTGGACCGGATTTCCAAAGGTTGCGGGTTCGATTCCCGCCTGAGATTCACTTGTGACCCGAGTCGATTTTTTTTTTCTAGTATTTTTCTATTACAATAATTTATCTTATAAGATCGCATTGAAAATGCATAAAATATATAAAAATTATAAATCTAACATGGCTGTTTCATCTTAATCGATTGACCAAACATTTGTAAAAATGTTGCCTTCGAATACGAGAGGATGTTTCCTCTCATTGATGAAACAACGCTGGCCTACAGCGTAAAATCAGGAATGTACTAGAAAATTTCGACGAGTGTTCGCAAGGCTCGGTAGCTCAATTGGGAGAGCATTGGACCGGATTTCCAAAGGTTGCGGGTTCGATTCCCGCCTGAGATTCACTTGTGACCCGAGTCGATTTTTTATAGTATTTTTATATTACAATAATTTATCTTATAAGATCGCATTGAAAATGCATAAAATATATAAAAATTATAAATCTAACATGGCTGTTTCATCTTAATCGATTGACCAAACATTTGTAAAAATGTTGCCTTCGAATACGAGAGGATGTTTCCTCTCATTGATGAAACAACGCTGGCCTACAGCGTAAAATCAGGAATGTACTAGAAAATTTCGACGAGTGTTCGCAAGGCTCGGTAGCTCAATTGGGAGAGCATTGGACCGGATTTCCAAAGGTTGCGGGTTCGATTCCCGCCTGAGATTCACTTGTGACCCGAGTCGATTTTTTCTAGTATTTTTCTATTACAATAATTTATCTTATAAGATCGCATTGAAAATGCATAAAATATATAAAAATTATAAAAATAGCAAATTATTGGTTTTGCCTTTAAACCGGCGACATACACTACTTATTACGAACTATGAAAATTATTGCGCTATTTTGACATACACTAATAAAACTATAATTAATTGATTAATATAAATGTGGTTTAAGGAACGTTCTATTATATGTTTAATTAAATGTAATTCTTTTCTAAGAATTTTATTTCTCGTGGAAGTGCATTCCGAAAATAAGGCAGGCTTTTGTAAAGTACCTCTCCCTCTTCTACCCTTTACTCAGAGCTCTGGTTTGGTGTCTGTGTTGTAGCAAAACATATACACGAAAAACCAATTAAACAGTTGTTTTGATCTACCAATGAAAATAAATAACATTACAAACGCCTTAGATAAAATTTGTAATCAAGTGATGACAAATTTTAATTTAATTATATTAGTTATTTAAGTGAAAAAAAGATTTAAACATAATGAATGAATGTATGTAAAATACTTTATTGTTACACACACACAGTTATACAAATAGCATGAAAAACATATTTGTCATTTAATTAGTTTGTTGGTTGTACCGTTGTTGAATATATTATATTTTGGTGAACTATTTCGAACAAAGCGATTTCTGGTCGAGTCCAATAGTAATTTCTATATTTACTCAGATCTAGTTTGCAAAAGTTTTATTGTATTTTAGAGCTTGATAAATTAATAAACTTTATGTAGGGTAGAATTAGCGTTTTAAAGTCTCATTTATCTGCGTCGCGTAACTGAATTACTGTTCTCGGAACGTTTCTTTATATTCATGGTTCCATTATCCTTATTAAAACGTCACGGCAAGAAGTTAATAACCCAATTGTAAACTGGACTAAAAACTGGTACTTTGGTATATTCTTGCTTTCCAATTAATAAACAAATGTTAATGTGTGTACAAAATCTTTCTTTTGATTTCTAGTAATAACTAGTAAAAATGATAATATGAATAATGTTAATAAGTACTTTAGTTTTGGTAAAGTTTATTTCTTACACTTCCGCACCTATCACATATTTAAAAGAAAACAATATTAACTCTCTTGTTTTTTCTTTTATTTAATCTGGCGTTTCGACTCCTTTACAGCTTCACCGCGATCACAGGTAGACTAGGGTAATATGGGAAACTTTAGTCTACGCTATTCTTTTATATTATATTGTACTCTACTCTACTCTATTCTATGAACCACTTGATGTATTTAAAATGGAATTGATATCCGCCCAAGAATTCATCTGCATGGACTAAGAATCCACGGCATGTACCTCTTTACGAGGTAAAAATAAAAAAATAATCAAAGGTGTTAGGTACACACACACATCAGAGGTTTTATGCTTACCAAAAGCAAGCCCAATTGATAACGTTTAAGTCTTGTAACTTCATTACTTAGTGCTTGGGAAATGTCTGAACGTCCATACAAACTTTTATCACCTACTTAACCTCTTGAGGGTAAACTTTTTTAAGTTACAAGCCTAACATTTTATAGTGACTTAAAGTTTCCATGATAGATCGCGTTACAAAGGGAACCCACTGTTTAATTTTCATGTTTCTTACTTTAGTAGTTTCGGCTCTTCGATGATGAATCCGTCATTCAGTCAGTAATGGGGAAAGTTATTTTAAAAATTATAAGATTATTTTCAAGTTTATCCGCAAACATTTTTATTTTGGTATCACTTGGTGATTCCTTTTCTTAACAGAAAAACACAGGAATTGATATTCAATTTTTCCCAGTTGTCTATGTTCGTAGCTTAGCAACACTTATTAATAACAAGATTGTCAAAGAAAACAGTTTTTCATTTCAAGTCATTTTATTATTTAAGTTAGTTCAACACAATTTATACATTGGTCCTTCAACAATGGACCCCAAGACGAAACAAGCAGCACTGCGCAAAATCAGACAACAAAACCGTGAGTTCAAAACACTTTTAGAATTTACAAATACGCATCCGACACTCTTCGAGCTTACAGTGAGACTTGAGCACATCAAAGAATCCAACCATCTACTAGCCCAAATCAATAATAGTCTCCCGGACGACATAGATGATAATGACTCCTTATATGAGGCTATTGACGAGTGTCGTAATAATTACTTCACAACGAAAGCAAAGTACGAAGAAATCATTTCCAGCATTAACCGCAGTACCGATAGCTCAAATATACATTCACAAGATTTACCAGCAATAAAACCCAAACTACCACAATTACAGCTTCCCATATTTGATGGAAAGTATAGCGATTGGCACTCCTTCAAGGAACTATTTCACAGCTGCATTAACGATAACAAAGAACTAAACAACCTACAAAAACTATATTATCTTCGCTCTGTCCTCAAAGGAGAGCCTCAACAAATGATACAGTCCATTCCCATTACTGAACAAGGCTACCAAATTGCAATGGAGACACTGCAAAACCGATACGAAAACAAGCACATTCTGGTCAACAATCACATCAAAAACATTTTAGAGCAAGGAAAGATCAGCGGGAGCTCCGCAAGTATAAGGAAATTGTGCAATGCCACCAAACAAAACCTCGCTCTATTACGTAATCTCGGGCTTCCAATAGCACATTGGGACGCACTTATTTCATACATCATAGTGTCATGTCTAGATACTGCAACGAAAAGAGACTGGGAGCTCAATCGCCCGAAAAATCCAAATTCATTAACATCATTAGCAGCATTATTTGATTATCTCGAACAAAGAGCAAAAGCATTCGAAATTATTGACTGCGGAAAAAATGCATCGACCTCTTTTACAAAGGGATCAGTGTCACTGTCAACTACATCAGAAGACAGCAAAAATATTTCAAATCTAGATGACATTAACAACAAGGTGGAATCGCAATTTCATGTCAACTATGTAAACAAACAATTTCCGATTTGTAGATTGTGCAACAAAGGTTCACATCGCCTATTTCATTGCGAAAAGTTCCTCAATATGGCTGTGCAAGATCGTATCAATTTCATTCAGCAAAATAATCGATGCATCAATTGTCTCAAATACAAATGTTCACCAGAACAATGCACGTCAAGTCAATGTAAGCGATGCGGTAAGAAGCATAATACTTTATTGCATACCAACTCAAATGTAATGGTCACAACCGCAGATATAGAGCAGCAGGTATCCATCGAACCTCAAGGCAACAACAATGCAGTCGAAAGTCTCGCCTGTGCTACCAGCCAACAACAGCGAGTACTGCTTACCACAGCACTTGTGAAAGTACGCGGAGGTGATGGTCAATTTCATATCCTCAGAGCGCTACTTGACAGTGGAAGCCAGGTAACGATTTTAACTACTGCTTGTGCACAAATGCTACATTTGAAATTTAACAAGACTGACATTACGATAAGTGGCATCAACGAAAGCCTATGTACAGTTCGCGGCTTTTCCAATATCACAATAGCCACAATATCACTGAAGCAGCAACTTGAAACAGAAGCAATTGTCATTAACAAGATCACAAGACAAATTCCTGCACATCCGTTAGAACACAAAATCAATTTACCGGAAAATCTCGCACTAGCTGACCCTACATTTAACAAACCGGGTAAGATCGATTTGCTTATCGGTGCAGATTTATTCTTCAAAACAATTTTACCGCAACAAATACCAATCGATGACATCATATTGCAAAATTCCATATTTGGTTGGTTGATAAGCGGCAGGATCAAGCATACTGAACCTATGCAACATACTCTAATCGTAAATACATGCAGAGTGCAAGATCAATTGTGCAAATTTTGGGAGATGGAAAATATTACAACGGATAATATTTTAAGCGAAGAACACAAAATATGCGAGAAAAGGTTCTATGACACTATCCGCAGAGACGAGACTGGACGATACATTGTCACATTACCCTTACGTCAACCTCCATCTTCACTCGGCCATTCATATCAGAAGGCACTCAAACGTTTTTACGCCCTGGAACGTCAATTCATGTCGAACGAACGAATGCATCAAGAGTACGCCACATTTATGCAAGAATACCTCGATTTGGGACACATGACAGAAGTCACACCTCTGAAGTCACACGAAGGCAATTGTTATTATCTGTCTCATCATGCTATTTTCAAAGAGACAAGTACTACTACCAAAGTTCGTGTGGTTTTCAATGCCTCTATGAGTTCTTCAAACAACATTTCATTAAACGATATTCTCATGACAGGCCCAGTAGTTCAAGATGATTTAGTCTCAATACTTCTTCGGTTTCGAATTCACTCCTATGTGATGACAGCCGACATTACCAAAATGTATAGACAGTTCATAGTCAATGAAAAACAACGAGACTTACAGAGAATTATCTGGAGAGCAGATCCGAGTGACAACATCAAAGAGTTTCAATTGAACACTATAACATACGGTACAGCATCAGCAAGCTATTTAGCGACAAAGTGCTTACAACAAGTTGCTATAGACGAAGGTTATAGATATGACTCACAAATCACAGAGGCTGTTATGAGCAATTTCTATATGGACGATCTCTTGACTGGTACTAAGACTATTCAGGAAGCTAAAGCATTACAGCATGATTTCGGCATTGCTGCAGAATGCAGGTTTACATCTACGGAAGTGGTGCAGTAATTCTAGAGAACTCTTAGACCAGATTGACGAGGATGATCGAGAAACTACGTTCCTTTTTTCAAATAAGACCGCTGTAAAGACGCTTGGATTATATTGGCAGCCTAGCACTGACTGCTTCAAGTTTGATTTTAAGATAATATGTTTAAAGCCTACATATACTAAAAGAGAAGTAGTTGCTGGCGTGGCTAAAATTTTCGATCCTCTTGGAATCATAAGTCCAGTAATAACCACGGCTAAGATTTTATTACAAGATTTATGGATCGATAAAATAAATTGGGATGACCCAATTACTGCAGAGCACTACAAACGATGGACACTGGAAGGTCTCCGGACTCTAAATAATTTAACCATTCACAGATTATGTATTCCTCTACAGTACGAAGTTCTAGAGTTGCATGGTTACGCTGACAGCAGTGAACGTGCATATGGAGCTGTCTTGTATGTAAGAAGCTGCAACAAGGATGGTAACGTACAAATTCACTTGATTTGCTCAAAATCTAGATTAGCGCCCATCAAGAAGGTAACATTACCGAAATTAGAACTTTGTGGTTTATTGTTATTAGCTCGGCTCATTAACAAACTTTTATCTAGCACTAAGCTCACCTTTCATAATGTTTATTGATGGTCGGACTCTACAATAGCACTTTCATGGATTAATGGTACGCCAGAAAAACTAAAGTTTTTTATTGCCAATCGAGTCCGCGAAATCCAGCGTTTGACATCCATGTTTCAGTGGCACCATGTCCGCTCTGGAGATAATCCAGCTGATTTAGTTTCGCGCGGCATCCCAGCTAAGAGGCTTAATGATAATTGGTACTGTCCGGTGCATCTTAAAAGCTTTGTACCACCTTCAGTGATCCAATGTCAACCTGTTGTAGAAAGTGCGCCCAACGTTAAGCAATCAAATATAGATAATGCATTTGTCGAAAGTGTATTAACGAAATTCTCATCTTGGAATAAGTTACTTGCGGTTATGTCATACGTGTTAAGATTTTTATATAATTGTAAACATACTATCAATAAGAATTGGGGTTCATTAAAACTATTTGAGATACAGAAAGCTGAATTAAAAATTTGTCAAATGTTACAACGCCACTCCTTTCCTAAAGAATACGAAGTTTTACATAAAAAACAAGCTATACATTGTAAAAGTAAATTATTACCACTTAGCCCGTTTTTAGATAAAGATAGCGTTATTCGAGTAGGGGGAAGGTTGCAAAATTCTTCACTTTCCTATAATTCTAAGCATCCTATATTGTTACCAAAAAAACACCATGTCACAATGATCATTGCTAATTCTTATCACTTAGCATATTGTCATATTGGACCACAATCATTATTGGGCATAATAAGACAAAAGTTTTGGCCTATCAGTGGAAAAATGCTAGTTCGGAGTGTTGCACGAAAATGTATCAGATGTTTTCGAGTTAAGCCTTACAATTCAAATCCATTCATGGGTTCTTTGCCATCATCACGTGTTACGCCGACGCGCGCATTTTTGGTTTCTGGGGTAGACTTTTGTGGACCAATTAATGTCAGGCAAAGCATGAACAGACGTGTAACTGTAGTTAAGGCCTACGTAGCAGTGTTTATTTGTATGAGCACAAAGGCTGTTCACCTGGAATTAGTTAACGAATTGTCAACTTCTGCATTTGTAGGAGCACTCAAAAGATTTTGTTCGCGGCGCGGTCGTGTATTAGAGCTGCATTGTGATAATGCAACTAATTTCGTCGGTTGCAAAAACATGTTAACCAAGTTTCACGAGCTGTGATGACAATATTTCCGAAATCAATAAGGCATTCTTTCCCGAACCGATCAAGTTTGTTTTTATTCCACCGAATAGCCCTCATTTCGGCGGACTATGGGAAAGCTCTGTCAAAACAGTAAAATACCATTTACGTCGCGTTATTGGAAATTCATTGCTAATATTCGAAGAGGTATATACAGTATTATGTACCATTGAAGCCTGTATAAATTCACGCCCTATCACAGGTCTCAGTGAAGACCCTAACGATTTTAGTGCTCTTACACCTGCACATTTTCTTATTGGAGATTCATTATTTTTGCCAATAGAACCTGATCTGAGTACATTAAATGAGAATAGGCTATCCAGATGGCAGCGCGTGCAGAACATCATGCGACATTTTTGGAAACGTTGGTCAGTAGATTACTTACATACTATGCAGAATAGACCGAAATGGCGTCATGCAAGTGAAAATATTAAATTAAATGATTTAGTCATTATTAAAGATGACAATGCTGTGCCTCTTGTATGGCCACTTGCTCGAGTTGTTCAGCTGCACACGGGGTCTGATGGAGCTTGTAGAGTGGTTACCGTAAGATTAGCTAACGGAACTGAATTCAAGCGCTCAGTGACAAAGTTATGTAAGCTTCCGGTCATTATATATTTTTTTTGTGTTATGCATATAAGTATTGTTTATTTAGATATGTTTCGGGCGCGCAGGATGTCTATGTTCGTAGCTTAGCAACACTTATTAATAATAAGATTGTCAAAGAAAACAGTTTTTCATTTCAAGTCATTTTATTATTTAAGTTAGTTCAACACAATTTATACACCAGTCAAACTTCAGGTAAAGACACGAAAAATAAAATACATAAGTAACACAAGTCTGCAAAAAAACAAAAATTGAGAGTTGTTTTGGTTTTTTTGCGTAATTCTGATGACTTTAGATGTGCTGAATCCGAAAATGAATTTCATTTTGACATAGAACGTCACGTTTTCTGACAATGTGGGTATCTATGTTAAACAATTTATCATCTTCAAATAAAAAATTAAAGACTAATTTTTTTTTAATTTAAATTGCGTATCAAAACTTATTTTTTTGTCTAAAATACATCAATTAGTAAGCAATAAATATCTTTTCCTCAGTGAGAATCCTTTTGGTACATTTTCACTTGTGGGAAGCATCTGGAATGTCTCTCTGAAGCGTCCAACAGTAGTCTGCCATCATAGAGACGCTCCATCTTCCCTGGTATCACAGGGCGTTCTTTATTTAGAAAGAAATGTTAGTTATGGCCTGTATACATTAAAAACAGTAATCGAAATAAAATTGTATCGTACTATATTAGCATTGAGTTCGTGTCTATGTAAACATATATACATACAATCGCGTCTTTTTCCCGTAGGATTAGGGCTGAGATCTCAGATATCAATTTTTCACAATCCTGTCATACGTCTCTCACTTCTTCAACTCTAAGGCCTTTCATACTAAAAATAAATATAATACTTTATTCAATTGAAAGCAAACGGAAGTTTAACCAACATTGAAGAATAAATACTTTGAGCTATTATTACAAGTACTTGTGTTACTTGTCATAATAGCTCAATGAATAAATATTTGTATTTATAAACCCATCAAATAGTACAGCGCGTGCCAACATTCTTGGAACTTAAAGAATGTGAAGTCCAAGTAACATTATACATAGAAAGGTTAACTTCCACGAAGGATCGTCTGTACGCAATTGTTGTTAATGTCTATATTGTGCTTAAATCCGATAAATAGATCTTTTCGACATTCGTGTACATAACATTCTGATTAATATGAAAGTGATGCTTGTTAATAATTAATTTAGTAATGGGATTTCATAATACCAGTGTTCCCAAGTATTTGACGTTATTCTTTTATTTACAGTTATTTCAGTACGGATTCATTGCCTGATATTGAAATAATTTCTATTTTAGAACTAAATCAATTTACCTGAAGTGAAGTTCGAAATATAGAAAGATGTGACAGAACAACATAGTTATTTCGGACTACGACTGCAATTAGTAATATTTTAAAAGCAACTAACAAGTTCACTTAAAGGTCATCATAAACTGCCAATCGTTTGATTTATTATATTAAAGCAACAAGAAACGTCATAAGTGGCGGTCACTGCCACCACCCGTTTTGGAAATTTATTGGGAATTCTCAAATTTGCTCACGTAAGCATTCCTGTTTATTCTGAATAACCTCATCATAATCATAGTCAGTTTTCTGCTCTAGTTGGAATGTATTTGTGGTCATCGCAGTATATCTCCTTTAACCACTCTCCCCAGCAACTCGACTACGAATTAATCACCTCCTTAACATCTTTAATTCCTCACACAATTTATACACCTTTTCCACGATCTTCACATTCCCGGTCCACACCTAAATCCATTACTCTCCTGGGAACATGCGTTGTATCCCTTCTCTTTCAGTTTTTCGGTGATATTCTCTACATTATGAAATACTTTAATATGAAAAATCATAACGTAAACGAAAATTATAAAAAAAACAATCAACACAAGAGCAAACTCATCCTATACCAGACATACATAATAGTACAAATGGAGTACATAGTGCCTGTTATTGATTTTCTTCAGCGATTTCACTTTCCTCATTTGAATTATATAATTTGTTTTTCTAAATCATACAAACATCAAACATTAATGCAAAGGCACGGAATAATTATTAATATATCTTGAAAAACTGAAGATCAGGTCATATCTACATGACCTGATTTAGAAAGGTATTTGTAATTATAATTAAACCTACCTGTTAATTCATTCAGACGAAAAACATACCTCTCAATTTTCAATTCAACGATTAAAATGGAATACGAAGAAAGAGAATAACTTGTCATAGTACATCAATACATCACTCAGGAAGCAATCAATAACCACTAGCAGATCTGTCATCAAATACAGATGAGAAATGAAGGCAAGCCACCTACTGGCACGATCATAGTTTGGTTTACAACAATGAAGGACATTTGTACTGACAAGACAAAAAGAATTCCTAAGGTATCCTTCAATATTGTGGTTTTGATACAACTCGGCGGGCGGGGGCTACAAGCTCCTGAACAGTAGTCCCTGTTCATTGTTCTAAGTCCACGTGAGGTCCAAAATTTTGCGGTCAAAAGATTCGTCTCGTTCAATAAATGAAGTGCCGCCACATTATTGACAATTTCTTTTACCTACAACCAATGATTCTCGGAAACGTGCAATCACATTGACATCACCTTTATTGTTTCAAATACATTTCAAATAGTATTACCGCACGATTCGTTTGTAGTATTTAGATCCATAAACTAGTGGAGTAAAGTTGAAAGTGTCTCAGCAACTTCTTATTTTTTATGGCTAAATGTGATGTCGATAGAAAACTAGGTTAATTTGGATTTATTCCTGTTAATAAAATTTAAGATCCAGCTGAGGACCTGGCGTTTATAGTTTCTTTAACGACACTATCGTTTATTTATCTAATTACCCTAAGAGACCAATCAATTTATAGGTTATAAGTAAGAACTTGAAACGAAACAATTCAAAGTTATAATTTGGTAGCGGCAAAATCTTTCGCTAATGGCAAAAATAAGATTTTATTTTTATTTTATTTTATTTTATTTTATTTTACAGGCGAATCAACAGTTAACAAAATATGGATAACATTTAAACTAGCAACAGTACACCAATTACAGATTCACACAACTAAACACAGACTATTAAAAATATTGAACATGCACATATCTGGATCTAGGGAGGAAGGATTATTTTATTTATTAAAAAGCAATTAAAATCACGGGTTCCGTGGTGACTTTATCTGGCATTTCTATTTGAGGATCATAAAATTTTCCTTCTGTATGGTTAATATAACGCTATACACTCTAACTCCACATCATTTATTGTCATGTAACATATGGTACACGCGACATGACTCTAATGGACTTTCTACTATGTGAATATTTAATATCTCTTATTTAAAGCAGAGCATCCGTTGTAAAGAAAATCGGGTCTATCTACATTTTTGCGCCTACATAAAATAACTAACGGAAATTGGAATCTGTTATGTCATGTCAAATATAATGAACATATTTTGTGATGTACCAAAAATGAAATGCAATACACTGTTTATGTATAATAAGGGCCACGTTCGTCCTGGCTACTTAAAATTAATACCATGTATCCTTAAATCTTTTAATCCTATTTGTAAGAATAGTTTTCTTATATAGAATTAATCTGGGGGCACGGCAGTGCCCCCGCCAAGTCAAGCAAAAAAGCGGCACGGACGTACCATCATTTTCTCGAAGCAATTCAGGCCATTTTCGACCCCCTGTAACTTCGTTGTGGATAAAACTAGAAGACTGAATTTTCAGTAACCATGCAGGCATTGTAAAGCCACGATATATTTCAAATTTCATTCAATTTAAACGAGTAGTTTAAGAATTATAACGGGTCAAATTTCTTTATTTTGTCACTCACTGACTCACCGATCATCAAAATTCTAAGACACTTCTAGCAGACCTAGAAGCTTCAAATTTGGAATATAAATAGTGTTTGGTGTATGAATCAAGGAAAAACTAAAAAAACCTACAAAAATAAGAAAACTTCATAAGTCAGAGAGAGGGCTTTAAGAAAATTCGTTGCTGGTAGATATACATACATATATACAATAAGTAGAAGGTACCGAAAAGTAAAAAAGTAGACTGTCTACAAAATACAAAAAGCAATGAGATCCCATCAAAAACAATACTTGTCAAAAAAACCAAGTCTCGCAACTCAGTTGTTCTACGGTAAAAAGTTGTGAGATCCATGTAATACCAAGTCGGTTATTAATTTATTCAGTCCCTACTTAAGCGAATTTCTGTCTTAATACGTCCAGTCCCTAAGACCACCATCGTGGTCCATAACAATTGAAAATCAATTGTGTCTGGAATCTCCGTACTCGAAGCATTAAGTTGTTACGTAATAATTAACAGCATCTTATAGTGACGCATATCAATATTAAAAATCTTTATTGTTTTATATAAATATATTGACTCGGCCATCGCATGAAAACACGTGTAAATTAAATTATTTAGTGCGATGGCCGAGTCAATATATTTATATAAAACAATAAAGATTTTTAATATTGATATGCGTCACTATAAGATGCTGTTAATTATTACGTAACAACTTAATGCTTCGAGTACGGAGATTCCAGGCACAATTGATTTTCAATTGTTATGGACCACGATCGTGGTCTTAGGGACTGGACGTATTAAGACAGAAATTCGCTTAATCCCTACTGAATAAATTAATAACCGACTTGGTATTACATGGATCTCACAACTTTTTACCGTAGAACAACTGAGTTGCGAGACTTGGTTTTTTTGACAAGTATTGTTTTTGATGGGTTTGATTTTTACTGAAAATTAAAACAAGACTGTTTATATGTGGCATCGTTTTAATTTTCCTTCCTGATTTTTATTTTATATCTTTGCAATTAGTTTCGTTAAAGTTATCAAATAGAGAAGCGTTTAAGACAAGAAATATAATAAATATAAGCTATTTTTGGAGCGGTATGAGGTGACTAAAGTTGATAGCATACATTTTATTTATATTGAAAATACCTACATTCCCTTATTTAGACTGCCATCACCAATCATGTTAACATTGATGATTTTATGTACTATTTAGTATTTTGTGAATATTGTATACACAAAAAAGTGACACTCAATTAGAATTAGTTGTACAAAAAAATCAATTTTTTTTTTACTAAAACCTTTCTCTCAAAAGGTTTACTACCTAGCACTCTCTGCTTTATTTTTGTCAAAAAGCTATAAATATAAATATATTGACATAAAACTTACCATGTTTAAGAGATACAGGTTTTAATCTAGTCATATGCTCAGGTGCAGGGGAAATATTATTAAAAAAAAAAGGCCAAGAAAAATCACAAGTTAATAACAAGCAACATCAATTTTCGAGTGATCATCGGAAATAATGCGTTAACAAAACTTCTTGTTTCAATTCATTGCGTTCGGAGAACACAAGTAGTGACATAGACAGTTGTAAATTAGTTTAATTGCCACCATTTTAGCTGTAAGTTTTTACTGAATATTTTAGGGTGCTACCTCCTGCGGCTTCGGGAGCTGTGTCGTAAAACAATAAAGCTGTCCCTAGTACTGTTAGCCCTTTGTCACTCCTCACAATTGGTGACATTGGCTTAAACTGCCGCGTATTGTTTTCGGAAACAAATGACTACGAACAATGTACGGACGGCGCGCTACAAAAATTCTACTTGATTCTCAATCAGCGTCTATCATTAGGCTTCAAACAATTTTTTTTTCTGATTTTTTAAATATTTAGGTATTACCAATATAGCACAATGGAAAACATACAAACAGATGGAAGTAATTATATAGCAGTAAATAAACAAAACTTTATAATTATTACAATTACATTCATTAACTTATTTTATGATTTTAAATATTTTACACAGGATTTGTCTTTACAATAATAAAATTATGTTTCGTTAATGGGTGCACTTAGGTATTTTATGTATTCTTTAAGTTCGCTCAATATTCAATATTAAGCATATCTATAATTACTAGCGACACTATAACTAGCAATTTACATTTAAAGAAATTTAAACAAATAGACAGAGTTATTATTTTAAATAATTATATATAGATTTGTTTCTATGGTGTTAAAGAATTATAGGATATAGCTTCAAGGTTTTTTATGTCAACGAATACCTATGGTGTTGCAAATATTAATACGCTACTAGGACTAGTACTAACAGGTGGGGCTTATATAAGATTTTTGCCCCATGTAAAAAAGCAAAACTTACAAACGTCTTTTTTCAGGCTCCTGCTGCGCTTTGCTTTAGCATCTATACCTCATTACTTAAATATGAAGAAATAAGAATTTAGAAGCTTAATTCAATAAAGTGCTAATCATAGGCTAGGATTTTGCAAGGATATAATAATCTTGAAGGTCTCTAATATTCTCATCGACTATTTATTTACATTAATAAAATTAGTATTTTTTAAATAAGTAGAATATTTAATTAACACTAGCTGACCCGGCAACGCGTTGCTGCGGTAACGTTAATTGATACAATGGAGAGCGGACAGACAAACACACAAATAACAAATTTATGTTCTTAGATTGTAGACTAGCTGACCTGGTAACGCGTTGCTATGGTAACGCGTATACAATAGAAAAAGAGCGGGAAAAGAGCGGACAGACAAACACACAAACAACAAGTTTGTGTTCTTAGATTATAGATTTAATATAGTATCTTTATAACAATTTTCTAGCCCGGACCTAACATAAATTACTGTAAATATAAATAAAATTTAATAAAGTGCTAGTTTCGTTAAATCATGCCTAAAGCACTATTTGGTCTCTATAATATTTATGTTATTCTTTTTTCAAAATGTAGCCTTTTTATATTAACAAAGTGTATCAAGTAAACCGGGGCATTTATCGAGAATAAAAAAAACACATCTTCCTTTTACGTTTATGCTTATCATTTTCGGTTGAAAGTCGAATAGCATTTGCAACGGAAAATAATAAGCATAAACGCAGTCGCCTGTTTAAAAAACGAAACGATTAATAAAGCAAAAATAATACCATACTATCAAAATATTTTCAACTTTTATATTGTGTTCAAAATTCCACCTAAATGTTTTTTTTTTCGTATCATCCGGAACCAATTGGTTATTGTTTACCATTAGCGACACCAATGCCACTTTGCACATAAAAAGCAAAAAAGGATGAACTTAATTAGTTAATTAACCATTATTATTTTAGCGAAATCATCGTGCATGAACGTCAAAAACTTTTTATTAACATAAATTTAAATCAGGAAAATAAACCAAAATTAATATAATTGCATAAATAGACTTTTTTGTCATTTTTATACAATTAAAATGAAAGAGAAATTCAATAATATCAGGAGTTACTAGACAGGTACAGCAGGTGTGTACCCGTTTCGTAAAAATAATGTGATGAATACACCTTCGTTTCACCTACCTAACTAGACTACAATTGACTTACCATAAAACCGAAATCGCAAAATAAAATAAAATTAAGCTGATTGTATACGAAAATGCGAACATTTCTGGTACACTATCATTAATGGACTTTATCAGCCGTGGAATAAAACTCTTTAAAAATACGCTTGTAGCTTAATCCTTATAGATCCTCATATACACGATTTTTCTATTTAGTATTTAAAAAAATGTTTACACATACTTCTATTCCATTGTAAAACTATAAAAACGTGTTAATACATTGAAGATATTCCAAAAAAATGCATTACCTGGGATAGAGAACGAGGATGTAAACATGCCTATATCTCATTCCAGATCGAAGAACCAAAGATACAGCTTGACCTCTACTTAGTAACCCTTCATATTGAGGAGGTCATTGAAATGATTGTCACAGGCAAAGCTTACCTTTATCCAGATTATACCATATGCAGTAGCACATATCAATATTATAAACTGACCTCCACGCGGTGCAGGTGGTTACAATGCTAACTGACTAACACTCCAGTATTCCCTGTGGAAGCACGACAAAGACTTTCAGCGACAAATCGAACACCACGCAGTTGAAACCGCGAGTTCTAGTAATAATACAGTTGTGTCCACATCAGTAGCTTGTCGGCATGGTTTATATTATATCCACTTGATTCAAGGCGGACATCAATGTCAAAGTTCTATGGCCACCTTCAAATATTCCTTGTATAATTTTAAATACAATAGCTTACTCGTTTTGTGATCAACTACAAGTAGTCTTTCCATATTCACATTGCTTTCCATATAAAATAACAGCCCTTAAATGTCCCATTAAGTTTAAGATAAAGTCCTTATACATAGATATTACAGGATAATTAAGTCATTGATTCATACAAAAGTAGCACATTTTTTGAATTCTGCTATGATTAAATCATAACTGAATTCAAAAAATAAACCTTAATGTGCAGTTATCTTCTAGTCACATTACGTTCAAAGTCATGATAGTTAATCATTGTCAACGCAACAATAAAATCCACCTTCCAAAGGAGCCATTAAACATAACACCTCAATAAAATGTTTGTAAACAAGCAAAGCCCTCCAGCTGAGCGAAGACACCCGCTGACGTCTGAACTAAGACAATAACCAAACTAATACTTCCCGATGACTCACATGCTATAAATAAAATCATTGTCCAAAACTTCGACGGTACTTACAGGAATCACGACTCGATTGTTATCTCCTCTATGCTAAACCAGACTAATAATTTGTTCAAAACAAGACACGATACGCTTTCGTCAAAGGGTCACAGTATGACGCCTGAAGAAACTCTCGCGTCTTTTGTCGATTACAAAACAAAGAAGCACGTCAACACCCTCGCTTCTTTTATTGAAATCCAGTAAATAACAATTCCGCGACTGTCGAATATTACACAAAAAGTCGGAACGAATGTCTCGCCTATTCAAATTCTCGCAACAAACGATAATGAACGCAGATATTTTTGAATTATGATGACCTTTATTTTTACAAAATACTGTATCCAAAGTTAGTATTTACTGTAATTTTATTTGATTTTGACGCAAAATTTCTGGAGAAACATTTTTTAAAGGGTGCTCGAAAATAGCATTTGTTGTTTGTAAAATCTAATTTCGACGTTAACTGAAATAAGAATGTATACATTCATATTATTTGGTCATACAAGCTTGTTTGGTAGTAGTTTTATAATAAGACATTCTGGTGAGTAATCAACAAAAAGTAGTCACCGATCGGTGAATTAAACATTTTTTGGTGGAACGATCGCTGGATATGCACGACTTTCGTGTTTGATCGAGAATACCGCTGAAGCGGGGGTATGCCGCGGATTCATTTCTCGTGAGAACTGATAATAGGGACCGCAGACAGCAACAAGTGCCGTCAAATATTTTTGGGTGATTGTAGATTTTCGCTAAACAAATGGTTTCGTCACGCTACTAAACTTTTCGAGTCTAGCGAAGCAATTTTGATCAGTGTCTTTTGAATTTATAATTGCTACTTCCTCTTGAACTTAGGTCCTGAGAATTGTGTCAAGCTGCTTTTCCATAGAGCGTGTCGAGTTTGAACGATTTAGTGCATGAATGCATGTTAATAACCATTGCAGATTTTAGAATTTCATTCATAGTTTTATATCATAAAAAATTAGTATAGCTTTATCATCAATTGAGATGTTATTCGTCTGCATGAAGGTAATATGAGTATTCTTCCGAAGCATTTCAATTTATCAATGAACATTGTATGCCTTCCCTTCAAATTCAAATATCGTAGGTATGTATGTCAGAAATTTACATACCGCCATTTAATGCCTAACACCAAATAAAATGGCATCGTTAAATCTAATCGGCGATCAAAAGAAATACTTCAAAGTTAAATCATATTAAATCTACTTATTTAAGTGGAAAATAAAAGACTTTTCATTCAATCACGAGCTCAGTTTTTAGCAAATACCGCGTACAAAATGGTTACAGTCCCCGTAGCGCTCAATCAGGCGACAGTGTGTCGAATCCTCCAGGCCGACACGTGCGTGCACTATCGGCTGTGGAAATCGATCACCAAAACTTTTCCGAAAAACTAGAGCCAACGGCCGATTACCAATAATTATTGACGCCCCGTAAACCGAACACGATCCACCTTCGACCACACTTGGTCCGCTATAACTGTCGTAGACATTTTGAATCTCTAATTGCCGCAATTCAATTTTTATCCATTCTCACGCGCTGCAGTGTGAGAACAATTACGGGATCGATCGTTAAGGAATAGGCACTCCGTTATGCAAACTATGTTATCGAACTATGTATATGGTTTTACGTATGGGAAAATGATGATTTGGAAAAAAAGGAACATTTTACTGGCATAGAACATTGCGTGAGAATTTTAAATACGTCAGTTCACAATAGTTTAATCTCCACAATAATTAAAATTATTATTTTAACAACTGTGAATGATGATCGATTATTTTAGCAATATCTACATACAAAGTGATAGTACAATTTACTTTGATGAGACTTACTTTTCAAAATTTATTACTCTTAATTTAAATAACAATAAATTAACAAGCCTACCTAACTGGTATGTCCTGCTTTTATTTAATACGAATGACCTTTGTTGATATTATAGTTAACAAATATTTTTCACAAAATATTTTGTTTCCTGATATGTCATTGTTGTTATTATGTTTTAATCTCATTTATTTCATTGACTCGCATTTATTCTCCAATTATTCTTACATTTTTGGTGGAAGAAAGTTATCAATTCCGTAAATAACCTTTTCAACAAAAGAATGATTTGACAATACATTTATTATAACTGTTAATACATAAACCATTCCTTAGACCAATCTTCACGTATTTTGTCACTTAAATAATCAATAGTACTGTAGTAACCCCTGCTCATATTGTGCCTTAACAACGTTTTTATTTTTTATTCCTAAAGTCAGGTAAGTTATTTTGTGAAGCCTTTAAAAAAATTATACATAATTATACATGTAGGTACTCAAAAATTTACCATTTTATTTTTGCAATCTGAAGCCTGAAACATTCTTTTTTTATATTTATACTAGTTGACCCGGCCACGCGTTGCTGTGCCCACTGCAGCGCCATCTGCCGGGCTGATTTGTGAATCTAAACCATTCTCAGATCCCCTTGAACACACACAAAAAAAATCATTCAAATCGGTCCAGCCGTTTAGGAGGAGTTCAGTGACATACACACTCACAGAAGAATTATATATATAAAGATATTTACTATTACGCACTAAAGATTATAAACGAAGTGTCGGAAAACTACACGCAACTTACATTATTTTAAAGTGTGTTAGTAATATACTATACAGATACAGTTGACTCTACTCCTGAGAGTAATCTATTATGAATATTTGCCATTTTAAAATTACCATCATTGTTGTTTGCCTTCTCCGAATCCCAAATAAAAACAATATTTATATTATTCAAAAAATGTTGCATTTGTTAATGTAAACAATAACACAATACAAATAATAATTATAAACAACTATGACTTATGATTGTGCTAGTCACATTCTTGAATATATGCCCCTACTGAGATTCTAACCAAGGAAATTTGGCATATAGACGTCATATCTGTTGACAGGGCCAACCGGCAAAAAAAATATTTTTAATTTCTACTTCTGTTTATGAGTTCACATAAATACTTCTAAAATCATTGTAGTGTTGCCCAAATTCAGTCTTGGTCTTGCAGTCTTGGTCTTGTTCTTGCGTTTTTGCAAGACCAAGACCAAGAACAAGACCGCGTATTTTTAGCAAGACCAAGACCAAGACTGACCGTGCAAGACTTGAGCAAGAACAAGACTAAGCCTGCAAGACTCTTGCGTCTTGCAGCTAGGACTTAGCGCTATTTCACGGAGTAGTTAGGTGTAACAGTTCGGTGTATAGGTACGCTTAGGAATTCTATGAGACGCAAAAAACTGTATCAAAGAATATGAAAAACTGGATCTATGCGCATTACGACTAATACCATAAACATACCTACATAGCGAATAAAAAAATATCCATTAAAATCAAACTGAGTGCATGCATAGTTATGTTTTAACCATCGGCACTTTGATAATGCGGCATCAAAGGTTTTGTACTTACTTCTCAAAGAAATTTGCTGCTTTTCGGAAGCACATGGTTATAATACACGCGCCGGCGGCTTCTTTTGAAATCATATACAACAATCGTTGCCGCCGCGCCGAAATCACAACATTTGACACTATTTGATTGCCGCCACAGGGCGTAGGCGTAGGTATACTCATGCAAAATAATTTCGAATTTTAAGAGTACCTACAGGTGTTCCAAAGAATAAATAAGTTTCAGAGTGCTTATAATGAAAATGAATACATTATACTGATCACGCAAGTAGTATTATGATTAGAATAAAATGGTAAGGATAGGTAGTAGATGTCATAATAATTTATTCTAGTAAGTATATATTATAATATTGATTATATGGTTTTAAACTAATTACTTAGGTACTATTATTGTACATTTAGTCATTATATTTCTTAAGTTTTTACAAGAAAAAATAGCAAAAAAGTGTTCAAATATCACCCGTTTGATAAATATTGTAGCCACTTTTAAATATACTTGAAACGTGTAAAAAAATTCTACATAATTAATAAAATAATATAAAAAGCGTAGGTACTTACCTACTAATAAAATAAAAAGCCTGCGATTTATTATTAGTAAATAATCACGGCAGCCGAGAGTGTGTCTCCACTTTTGAATACATAAATCATAACCAGATCACTAGAGCCACTTCAAAAAAGAAATTTGTAATTCCTAGGGTTCAAAATTATTTTGGTGACAGAACTTTACAGAAGCGTATACCATATCTTCTTAATTCGTTGCCCGAAACTATTAGATGTGAAACGGATAAAAATAAATTTAAAAAAATATTAAAAGATTATCTGATGACTACTATTTAACACAACAATTGTATGTTTTTATTTATTTTTTTGCATTCACAATGCAATATTTCTATAAGATATAAAATACGTGTGTAAAAAACAACCACGCCTCCGAGCCCATCTGAGGGCTCGGAGGCGTGGTTGTTTTTTACACACGTATTTTATATCTTACAACAATTGTATCTTATTATTATCACCGCTAAATTTTCCTTCAGTTTGTTGTAATTCAGTCTAAATCCAATTATTGTGCACTTAACTTTACCTGATACAGTTATAGTTGTATTATATACCTACATAATTATAATTATAAGCTAAGAGACTAAAGATCCCTCAGTCAAACCGACAAGTCGGTTTTGTGGGACTAAATTGTATCTTTGTATTTTTTTTTCTTGTATATGAAATAAATAAATAAAAAAAAATAAATAAAAAAAAAAAAAAGTATTTACAAGCAGTGCCCGCGACTTCGCCCACGAAGAATAGTAACTTTGGAGGTATAGTGACGTTCAGGATTTATTTATTTATTTTAAAACTTCTGTCATCAAACATACAAACAAACTCTTCAGCTTTATAATATTAGTATAGATTAGTATAGATGTACGCCAAAACATTCACTTATATGTAAAGAATAGTGATTGGCACTAATTCTTTACATATATTTTATTCACGCGTCGCGTCTGTACAAGTAGGTAATAATCTGTGTTTGTACGCCGCACGCGGCATCGTTTGATTTGCGGCGGCATCCTTTTAATAGAGCCGGCACGTGGCGAGGCGGCGCGGTAGAAAGCAAGGAAACGTACTATAAACAAAGGAATTATTTTAATTCCAGTCATTTCCAATTGAGCTGTGCTTCGAGTCTAACTTAATAATTGTTTTTACTAATTCTTGTTGTTTTCTAAAAACGTATCACGTGTACAATTTAATATGAGTGACGAAGATTCAAATTATTCTAGTCCGAGTAACGAGAGTTTGAGTCACAGATCTAAAAGACCCAAAAGCAAATTTGAGGAGTTTTTCGAAATAATTCATGCATCCCAAACTGCCTTGTGTAAATTGTGCCAACATAAAAAGACTGAAATAAAAATGAAAAACAGAAACACTTCAGGCTTAAGGAAACATCTAATATCTTTCCACAAAAAGGAATCACAAATATTTCTTCCTGTTAAACCAAAATTAAGTGGAGATATCACAAGCTTTTTAGTAACCGCTGGAAGAAGTGGACAGGTAAGAATATATTTTTTTTATATGAAAACTCCAGGAACTCAAAAAAGTCTTTTTTGAACAAATGACTTTAAACTGACTTCGGAATATTTTATAGATATTGATAAAATAGTAATACATAGGTACATATTTCGCGTCATTTTTAACAATGGTCGAAATTGTCGCTACGGGAATTTTAACTCCGCGTAGCTGTTCATGCGATACTTTCAAAAACGCCATTAACTTACGTAAGTATTTTTGAGTTAGTGGTGTTTTCATCTAGGGGTGCGACATATTAAGTATGTAATTATCGTCTTAAATATTTTTATAAACACCTATATTTTCATTTGTTTTCATAATCGGCCAGTAACAACTAAGTACTTTATTTTGGTAAATTACAGTACAGTGCAACCTTAATATAACAAATGTCAATTTAACGATTTTCTCGATTTAACAACAACAAACCTCCTCCTCCTAAACGCTCAAACCTAGTATGTTTTAAATAATAACACAAGATTTATTGTTTTATTTCAGTCGGAAAACAGCAGTGACAACATCACGACAGCTACAGTTGATTGGGTAGTGAAAAAATATCTTCCCTTCTCATTTTTCGATGACGAAGCTACACAAGTATATTTTCGACGTATTTGCCCTAATATGGAGTTTCCTAAAAGGTCTACACTTAGAAGGAAAGTCAAAGAGCGATTTGAAGAGCTCCAATTTAATCTCAAGGAACGACTTCAACAATTATCATCTAAAATGTCATTTACCATTGATGGGTGGACGTCAATTGCTGGTAGGAGTTACTACGGGGTTACTATGCATTATATAGACAACGAATGGAAGTATCGATCTGTAGTTCTTGATTTTATACCATCACGCGGTCGACATACTGGGGAAGATATTGCAACGATTTTCCATGAATGTTTATTGGAATATGGCATAATTGATAAAATACAAGGTATCACGGTCGACAACGCAACTGCAAATACCAAATTTATGTATGAACTGGGCAAACAGTTGCCACACTTTGATTCAGACAATCAACATTTCCGGCGCTTTGCTCACATTTTAAACCTTGGTGTACAAGATTTATTAGAGACCTTAGCATTACACTGTGAGTCTGACACTAACGCGCAAGATCAGCAGTATGAAGACTATGCAGACGAAACTGAGGAAGATGAAGAATATGCACCAAATATTGCTGACTCGCGTACATCTGTAACAAAGTTACGCAGTATTTCCAGTAAAATAAAAAGAAGTGAGATAGTGAAGAAGAAGTTTCAGTCTGCTTGTGAAGCAGCTGGCGTGCCATCAAATCTAAATGCCATTCTTGACTGTCCAACAAGATGGAATTCCACACATGATATGATTGGATTTGGTTTAAAAGTGAGAGCGGGCATTAACATATTGTGCAGTTCTGTCACCGAATTGAATGATTTTCAAATCACAGCTAGTGAATGGCAGGTACTCGAAAAATTACATAAATTTCTAATAAACTTTAAACTTTTAAGTACAAAACTTGGTGGAGACAAATATGTTACATTACCGCTAGTCATTGTATCATTCAATCTCTTGCTAGATAAAATTGAATCCATGGTAAAACAGTTAGATGAGAAACCTAATCGATCTGAAGTGGATGAAAGGCTCATTCTAGCTTTCCAAGCAGCTCGAGACAAAATGCTTAAACATTATAAGAAGAGCAACTGGATTTATTGTACTTCTTTAATTTTAGACCCAAGGCATAAGGCTCAGACTTTTGACCTGACAATGTGGGGGAAGCAACTTAAAACAGAAAGTCTGCGCAAGTTCAATGAACTTTATGAAGAATATAAAAGTCTACACTCACTGAACAAATCTCTGGAATTGCCAAGAAAAGAAAATAAAGTATGTGATGAAGATGAAGACATTATAGACTTTGATAAACTCTATGAATGTCCCTCGACGTCATCTGGATCTTGTCTTCAAGGCTTAGTGATAGACGAGTTGGAGGAGTACCTGAGAAAACCAAGAACTGCCAGCTCGGAAGACATTTTAGATTGGTGGAGGACGCATGAGACAGAGTATCCGACTTTATCGAAGATGGCCCGTGATTTTCTCTCAATACCTGCAACTTCAGTACCTGCTGAGAGATTATTTTCTAAAGCATCATTAGTAATTAGAAAACATAGAAATAGGTTAAGTGATGAGTCAGCCAGATGGTTACTTTGTATTAATTCTTGGTCAAAAGAATTGATATAAAGTAACATAACCTAATGATAAAGCTGTTGTGTACTGTTATGTTTGATTTGTGTTGTATTTTATTTTTGATTGAAATAAATGATAAATCATAAAACTCTTTTATTAAATTTCATGCAAGTTGAGGGTTCAATCTCTTTCTAGACAGACATTGTTATTTAAAATACAGTCAAGTTATTGTAATTAATTTGTTTTTTTACATGTTTTAGCAAATGTAAGCTTATAAATCATAAATGTTTATTAAGAAACAGTTACTTCCATGGAAAACGACATATAGGTCAGTTGATTTTTCGACTTTCTTATCAAATCTTCAGTTATTTATTAATCTGATTGATCTTTACTATGGCTATGTTAATTCAAGCTCACAATGTTCCAATTCTAATACGTTTTTCTAAGATTTAAAGTAAACTTTAATAAATAGCAATAGACTAATAGGTAATTGCAAGACTTGCAAGACTCTTGCTGCAAGACCAAGACCAAGACCAAGACTGCAAGCGCAAGACCAAGACCAAGACCAAGACCAGGTGTATTGGCGCAAGACCAAGACCAAGACTGGCTAAGTCTCGTCTTGTTCTTGCATTTGGGCAACACTAAATCATTGACTATCATTTATATTATTTTATCTATACGACATTAATGTATGTTGGTTGCCTTTACTGTCGGCAATATCGATGGAATTTATAAAATGTATTTGAAGTATTTATTATAATTTTTGATACAATTATTATTTATGAAATAAATGTCGTTCACTAAACTTAATAAATTGTATTTACTTACCACCTTCAAATTGGTATAAAATTAGTGAGAACTAAATCAATTGCATACATTATAAACACACTTTCTTGTGTCTCGATTTATTATAAAAGAACATCACTATCACATATAATTCGCTGCTCCTTTAAGCAGTAAATCGTACCTAAATATCGGCGACATTTAGAAATTCTTTGGTTATAATGTAACGCCTGTTATACCATCGACTATTATCTGTTATACTTTGTATCAGTGCGAACGTAGACATTTAATATTTTTAAACGTTCATACAAATTTTATACATTTATGTTTTCTGTACCCCGATTCTATTTTAATATACAACTGTTATTAAATATACAAAATTATACACTCCTGTTAACATGTTTGATGGTAGTACAATTTTTCTAGTATAATCTATAATTTAAAGAACGCCATTTAATTTTTTTCAGTTGACTTAATTATGTGTGCTCAACAAATACTATCGTGCGTAGATTAAAAAACTATTCCCTGTCCCAACATCCGCCTCCACAAACAGACCCCGCCCAGTTTTCCGGTAAACTTGATTCGTCATGTCCAATTAAAATGGAGGCACGACTTTTCCCATCGAGACAGCGATCTCTAGAATTAAGTAACTACTAGATGCGAAAGAAATTTAATTAAATGCATATATAACCGTTAATGATTACGTCATTAGCGATAAGTATGGAAAGTATGAAAGTGGTGCTATAACATATAAGATAACGTACTTATTACCTTTACGAATTTCTGTCTGTTGAATATTCATCATTTCTGTAATAGTCCTTACTCGTGTGCTTTTAGCAATGTTTTGAAGAAAACAAAGTATGAGTCTCATTATTACAGATTTTATTTTTCATCGTAAACTCATACATACCACCGACTTTTATTATAGATTTGGTGACCGATTCATCGCACACGTCCGATTGTACATCGACAGCTACCGAAAAAGTTGATAAAAACTGTTATTCTGAAATTTTATATAGTATGATGTGGGAAAATGAGGTCTGAATGAACCAAGGTACAAAGAATAAGTATTCAGTAAGAGATCTGTATTTGTAATATAGAACTGGTACCACTGACCAACTCGTAGACGTTTCTTGTCTCTTCTAGGATACTGCTTATCTATGGTCCAGACGACATCCGTGACCACAACAGTGGGTTCCCACGCGTGTGCCTTACCGAAAACGTTTTTGCTTGGAACATTCCATTTTTATACAAAAAAGCGTCGGATTCGATCACGTTCTATTCGGGGCCTACGCCTTCTCCGACGATTAGATTTCTGCTATGGCATCCAAATGATTACATACTTTTTGTATAAAAGATAAATATGACATGTTTTTAGCCAATAGGAGCATTTACAATTCATTAATTGAAAGTAAACAATTATAAGAAGAAGCCTCCAGAAACTCAGCAAGGGCTGTTTTATACTCCTCAAATATTTGTTACAAAAAGAAGAAAATTCTTGCGTATTTAAAGAGACGTCAGAAAAATACTTTTTATAATTTTAATGAGCAATGTTATAATGACCAATTACTCCACTTTTTGTCTTTTGTTCATTATCATTAATTTTATGATAGATTTTGCTCAGTATTTTAACAACTTTTTAAATTTCTCTATGAGCAATTCAGTTATACAGTGTAATAAAATGCTTTCATACATAAAAGTGAAATAGAAAAGTATTATAAGATTTTTAACATTTATAATATTTTCATGTATAGGTATAATAAAGATTTAATCAACTTAGATATACCTATTATTTTATTTTACTTGAATATACCTATTTTATCTAGAAATATTTTTTAGAATATTTTTGTCGTTATAAAAATTTCAAAAAATTTATAACGACAAAAAAAAATATATTTTTTTTATAACATAAATATTATTAGTAAGGCGTCATTCATTCAGGCCCTGCCAGAATATCAGCGTGGCTGCGGTGGATCTCTGCTCGCAGTGGCCTACGCTGAGGCAGGGTCCTGGTTGATCGTAGGTGTTAATTTATTTATATTAAGCACAATTGTTCTTATTTTAAATGTTGTCATTGTTTGTTTTCCTACGATCAATAAATTCTTTCTTTCTTTCTACACGGTAATCCCTGAAAATAACTGTTATTAAAGAGTTCTTTCTCTTAAAGAGAAAGAAACCGCAGAAATATTTTTATTTATACGATTTTATTTATTTAGACGACCGTTTGGTGCAACGGTAGCGATCCTGCCTTTCGCACCGACGGTCCTGGGTTCGAATCCCGGTAGGGGCAGCTGTTTGTATGATGAATATGAGCATTTGTACCTGAGTCATGGGTGTTTATATATATTTATATGAATATTACATATCTATGCATCATATATGTATGTTTATCCGTTACCCTAATATCCATCCACACAAGCTTTACAGTGCTTACTTTGTGTGAATGTAAGAAATGTTTATTTATTGGAAAGACAAATTGATATACTTATTAAAAGTTCCTTCCTTCCTTAAATAATTCTTAAAGGAAATCTCTAGTCTGTAAGCTATTAATAGCGCGCGCTGCTTTTCTTGGAGGATAAAAATATAATCAATATAAGCCGCTCACGTAACCTACTACTACTATACTGCCTATAGTTTATATAAAAAGAAAATGTGTTGTTAAAACTTCATATTCTCAACATTGCTTTGAGAACTGTTGTTTTAAAATAGATAAGCTTGATTAAATCTCTTTATCTTTATTGACGTGCTAACTAATCAATTAGGCTTCTCAATTTTTAAAGCCCCAATAAATTTAAGTTACAGTTGGCCTGTGGACACGGCTCCTGAAAAGAAGTCGAAACGTCAAGATCAAATAAAAATATGAAAGTATTTTTTTCTGTACAGTATGAAAAGTGTGTTATTTTTATCAATACTCTCCTATCTTGTCTTGTTTTGTTTCGGTCTTTACATAATTTACAAACTAAGGCTATATTGGTCGTCGAAAATTTATTTATATTTCGCTATTTACCTATTCAATAAAAAACAAATATTCTTTAGGTCCTTTGGAGACAGAAATAAGTCATATATCAACTCAATATTTATACTTATAAATTTAGATGTCCTATATTTTATAGTGTTACACGTGACATTACTTCTACTACTCATTTTTACTTTTATTTTATTTTTGCCTACTTTGACTCTCATATTTTTTGTTATTTAGGCATTTAAAATGCTAGATTTGTATATCTCGAGAAAAGATTACTAGAAGAGTTTGGATCAAGCGGGCCTCGAACCCACATTCCCTCGCTATCCGGACAAATACTCTTCCAATTGATCTACAGAGACCTTGACAGACCAGTCCAATTCTTCCAAGTCTTTTTAAAGTAACGCCAGCGCGATCTCTTCATGTTCTAGGCACTAATATAACCTACAAATACTATAACTATTTTTCTTAAAAATAGTAATAGTATTTGTAGTATTTGTATTGAATTCATTTTTATGAATCATGTTCACCTTATTCTATAATTTGTTTCTTTTTTCTTCTTATAATAAATGTTTAGTTTTCTATATGACACTATTAGAGTCGTCAGTGTAACGCTAAGATTTATTATTAAACACATTGTTTGCGTGAGCCGAGTTAACTCGTCATATCGTTTTTTATACCAATGCGCGGGAAACGAGTTAAATCGTTTTGTTTCGCTAAGCGGTGAGGCGCGGAAAACTTGTAATCAAAGGCGCCAAACGGGTGACGGACTACGCATTTTCTATTGTCAGCGGTACCATATGAGTCTATTTGTCGATACAATTAATTTGGCACCGGGGCGATTTGGCAAGAAAATGCCCGCTTACAAAGTGTTAAGCGCGGGAGGCTACACAGTCTTCACGCTCAGTTTCTTTCTAGCACGTTTCTATTCCCGCGCTACTGCTCCCCGTGTTTATTCCCACCTTAGGTACACTCCTTGGCGTATTTCGAATCGACTCTTTCAGCAACAAGAAATAAATGAAACTCTGTATGCTTAATTTTAAGAAATGCAAAAATGTGCGTAATAAATACACATATCGTCTTTTGATTGTACGAGCGATGTAAAAGATTGCATAAACTTATCTTTTTAATTTCATCATCATCAGCCTGTTAACGTCCCGACCCCATGAACGAAACAAAGTGTTTTCGTTGTTTTTGTTCAAACCTATATCAGATCACCATAGACTAACATGACTCCTACTTCAGTAAACCAGTAAATAGGTTAGCGCTTGACCGCTATCTCGCTACGACGACGTCATAAGCGATTTAGGATTTGACGCGTTTGCCTTAAAGATACTTATTCACTCGGGACTTAAAGACCACTAAATTATATTTGTCAGAAGGACATTTTATACAATCACAGTATACTGGTAATTAATAACTTTATCATAGATCTATTAGATATTCAATACCGTTCTAGATAAGATCTTGTCCTTGAAGAGCTGCTCCATATCGCGTATTCATGGAGGGGTGTGTAACAGGTGGCTAAGCTGTCTCAAGAGTATAAGACCAGGACCGCAATCAGATTCATCAACTTTAAATGTGTTTGTTTAACTTGCAATTTTGAATTGAATATTTTTTTCTCGCAGTCGATCTGTGGTATTGATCAATGCTATAACTAAAGTAAAAAAAGACACTGATATTTAAAAGCCATCTGAGTAATGATTATAAAACTCCGGAATACAGAAATATTTACAATCATGATTCTTTTACTATTTAATCAAACCATATTTTTGTTATTTCAAAACTTATTTCGTTTCAACGGACAATTGGTGTAACGGTAACTACGCTTGATCGAATTACTTGTATTTGACATTTTCAGTATATAACAATTAACGATTATCTTAGCCACTCCTATAGAAAAACTGTTTTCACTTATTACGACATTAACCACCAATTTCAATCGTCAAATGTAAAGATTTATAGAAATAAAAAGAGAGGCAACCATTTCTATCATTGTAATCAAAAAATACAAAATACAATTACTTGCTTTACAATAATAGGCGCTAATAATATAAACATACGCAATATTTCAACAAATACAGTCAACAGCACAACAAGTAAAAAGTGAATAATTTCCTTAATAGATTTTTTAACTCAAAATCGTCAACATTATCAAAACATATACATATTTTGGTAAGTATGTAGGTACACATTTTACACAGTATTTATTAATTTTATGGTACAACTACGTCTTAGTTTAAGTTAAATTTTCTTAATGGTGCCATTGATCATTAAGAAGAATAAGTTACTTTAAAATTTTCCCCGCTCCGGTCCTGGTTTTGTTTGTGATACACTATTCCCTCATCCTCCGCGTTCAATATGTTTATTCGCAATTCTACTCTCACAATAGTACTCTTACAGATTTATATGTATCTGACTATTAAAAGATGTAACTGCTGCATGGGTACATTAACCAACATCAATGGGAGGATTACAGTCCGCCTATTCTCTTTAATAACAATGCAATTGTAGCAGCTTAATTTAAGAAATAGCTTTTTCTATTCGCTGGAAGAATTTTTTTAAATAAAAATCGCTAGTAGAAGGATATATAAATGGATTTTATTACATCTTAGTCGAAAGATATCCACTATTGGACGGTAACCTCCCCCGTATAATAATATAACGCCATTATTACAATATTCTTAATATACCACAGTTTCTCATTTCAAGATTAAACACATTTCAGTAGTATATTTATTTAGAATGAAAATATAGGTATTTCAGTGTATACCTACACTTTATTGATTTTGTTCAAAGCACTTGAAATAAACTCAAGGCGTAATAAATATAGATTTATATTTCTTAATTTTGTTAATTCAATTGAATGTAGTTATTGATATAAATTAATAATGCATCGTGTATGTTCGCATCTATCGTCATTGCTGAGGATGAATGACATCATTTTTCTATTTGTCGTTAACTTTTTCAATAAACTGGACCGAGTCCCATTTAAAAATCATTACCATCGCACTGATGAAAATAATTTGTCGTAAACAGACATATAGACTCTGGGACATTAACCAGAGATCTAAATCAGACGATTGCCTAACGAATATATTGCGTCGGGTAGGTTTAAACAATTGGCAAGCACGTCTAGAAATGGGTGTGTTCGACGTGAATGTATTTGACGTTCCCCATATTGTGTGAGATATTGCAATGTTATATTGCTCTTACATAGGTAAGTATACTCGAAGTAATTAAGCAATTGAGTATCTAAGTATAAGTACTCAAACTAATTCCAAGTTCTTGAGAGAAGCTCATTGAAAACGGATGGAAATTACCATTATAAAGTGATCTTTAGTTATTATCCCCACATGCACAATCACGAGTAATGAAATTAATAGGGTAAAGGCGGGATAGATGCCCCACTTTTTAAAATAACCTCCTAATTTTGAAAATATTAGTTTTATATAAATAATGTCTATGAATTCATCTACTTTAATCCTTTATGTTTAACTGTGATTTGTTTTTTTGGACCTATCAGTTCCAGATTTTGCAGATTTTAGCTTTTTATAGAACTCCTTTGTTGAGGATAGATGCCTACCGGTATGGATAGTTGCCCCACCTTGAAAATACTATGAAGGATAGATGCCTGCGGCGTGGGATAGAAGCCCTTCATACTGTATAAACGAAAAAATCAACCAAATTTAATTGTTTTGAGGACAATTGGTGTTTTAGCAGTAGAAGGCTACTCCTAAAATAGAAATTGTCGCCCAGAAACACGGTCATAATAATAAAAAGCATTTTGCAGATTCTTAAATCTTTTAATTGTCATCGTTAGAATAGAATTATCATATGAGATCAAATAAAATAATAACAATAAAATTCTAAAAATATTTGTTGAACAACATTGGAATTCTAAATACTTAGTTGGTATAAAATATTAATTATTAAGTTTAAAAAAATCAAAAACATCAATATAATCTTCCAACATGCATAATCATAAAAGTAATTCTTTTTTAAAAACTAAGATAACACAATAAAGTTTATCATTATTTAATCCTACTTAAATGATTCTTAGCCGCATAGTGCTTTCAGTTTACCACATTTTGAGCAATAATTTCTGAAAAGTGTACAGGTTTCATGTAGCCAATTCTGGCACATTATACATTGAATCCAGTCTGATTTAGATTTCGTTCTTTTATAGTTTTCAAAACATTCTGTACAGTTATCCTTAGGCTTATCCTGTCCATCTATCTTAGTGCTCTTTACCGGCAAACATTGCGTAATAAAAAAAATCCAAGCATTGCGTATAAGCTTTCCTGCGTTGTGACGACTAATCTTTTTATTTGGATTAAGGCGCATAAATTGATTAGTTTCTTGATTAAAATAGGTTTTAAGTGGCCCAAATACTGCTCTATCTAATGGCTGTAAAGCTGAAGTTGTGTGACTTGGTAAACACAATAAAATTATGTCGTTATCTGCAGCAGCCTGCAGCATATTTGGTGCGGTTGAGTGTGATGAGTGGCCGTCTAAAATAAGCAGAACTTTACCATGCGGCTTCAGAGGTATGAAATGTTCTGTTAGCCATTTATAGAAAAGCACAGCATTTATGTACGCAGATTTTTTGTTCATATATACTTTTGAGCCCATTGGAAGTCCCTCTTCAAATTCTGGTTTCTTATTTACACCTTTTATTATAAGAACTGGTGGAAGAAAATTACCAATTGCATTGCAACAGCCAACGATTGTCATTGTTTCACCTTTCTCGGCAGATGTGACTGAATTGATGACTTTGGCACCTTTTTTCGCTATAACTTTTCCGGGTTTATTATTCAATTGAATGCCGGATTCATCCATATTGTATAATCTTTCCGGTTTATCCAACAAATCATTTTCGGTTAAGACTTTGATCAAAAGATCATAGAAGTTATATACTTCTTCTCTACTCAAACCCTTGGCTCTAGCCACAGATAAGCCTTCAGCTTGTCTTAAAGACAGTTTTGGATTTCGTTCAATAAAACTTTTGAACCATGCAGCTCCAGCCATTTCGTTTTCATGGTCAAAATTATGTTTTAGCTCTAGCTTTTCAGCAAATTGATAAGCTAACATGCGGATGGATTGTCTATTTGGGGGAAATCCTGCATCCCCAAGCTTTAGAATGTGCTTTACTAGCCTTTCTTCGTTGTCAAAATCTAAGCAAGGATGTTTTCCTACAAAAAATAATATCTACGTTCATAAATCTATTAGAAATGTACAGCAATTATTTTAAAAATCAAAGAGAGGTTTGGAACCCTAAAAATGTAATATCTTGTATAACATGACCCTTAATACAATACCTAGTGTTTGCTTCGTTGTATTTTTAGCAGCATAACGTCTTCGCAATGTGCTTGACGGAATTCCAAACTGTCGGGATATTTCGTTTATCCCCATGGTATTTCTGTCCATTTCCTCAAAAGCCGACTGCAATTGTTCTGAAGTCCAAGAACATACTCGAGCTCGCACTCCTTCCTTTCTTTTATACTTTCGTGGCATGATTCTGCTACAACCAGTAAAAATATAAATATACGTCAACACACAATATAACAGAACACAGAATATGTTCAAAATATATCTACACTGAAACCTCACATATACATGGTGTACGGAAGGATAGATGCCCCAAGGGGCACCTATACCTCGAAAAATCAGGGCAACTATCCTTTTTGATAGGGATAGATGCCCAAGTATTTTTTTTAATAAATAAAAAACAAATGAGCAACCTTTTTTCATCTAGATGCATACTTGACGAATCAGTATATTGACATAATAAAAAATATAACAGAATTAATAACTAATTATAAAGTTATACAACAGCAAATACTAACCTTTAAAACTTTGACGTGTTTGTAAAGTTCGCCGCGGAGATGAATTCACACACGAACGAAACGCGTCCTCACGCCACGACGGCCCATGGCTAACTGAAGTGCGGGGTGACTGCGGCTTTTAGTTATGCTATTGTTTCTTAGTTGCGAGTTTGGGAAGTTAGGTTTTTTGAAAATGAGGCATCTATCCCACTGGGGCATCTATCCCGCCTTTACCCTACGTTAACAAACTTTTGAAATCATTTTATCACTATATCAACATAGTGAAAATTAAAAAAACAAATCGAAGATTGCATAACAAATATGTCTTTTCTAGATGGCATCAAAATTAAGAATAGATTTTTATATTTCGTTGTCACCTGCCCAGTATTAAGATATAAATATACATATTTCGCACTATACGAGTAATCAATCATACACATTTTCAAAAAGTGTATACACAAAATAGTTTCATTAAAATGTTTACAATCGTGTTGAGATAAATTTTCATGTTAATGCTGAGAATATATTAATTTGTAAAATTAACACAATACGATTGTATTGTAATGTAGACAATCGCGTTATGTGATGCCAATCTTTGCAAGTAATAAATATTTCGTAGCATATTTAAAATAAAGCTATCCAGAGCTCTGTTGTCGATAACAGGTATTGCTAATAAGTTAATAACGTTAATTTATTTTTATTATAATTAGGTACTAATTATTAAATATTACTATTTTCGATGATTGTAATAAATAAATATTAGACAACATCACATACATCGAAAAATCCGAAAATCGAACCTGGGATCGCAGAATAGCGTTAACATTAAAACGCCATGAGGTGGCCAAATATTCACAGTTAATTCAAATCCTGACATATATAACATATTTTTGACCGGCATAATAATTGATCAAATGAACATTAGGTCGAAGCACAGTTGCTCCAAGAAACGTTTGTTCAAAATATATGTTCAATCAGTATTATTCATACTTTAGTTAATTTGATTAAGAATTTGATTGACATTACAAGATAAATATTTTTCAATTACACGTCACGATTCCGTAAGATATGACGAATAAAACTATAAAATTCTAGCAAAACATGTAGATTTTAATATTTTTAAATCGACTTCAATTAATAACTCAAAAGGGAGAAACAACATTTTTAAGATCACTGATCTCGAATACGACATCACAAAATATCCACATTCTGACATATAAATAGTTACACCCTTTAAAAAAAACACAAATAAGTAAATTTATATCATTATCGTACAACAGATACCTAACATATTTCAAACATATATCAACCGTCATAGTGATATTGCGTTGAGGTATGGACTCGCCAAAATGTTTTCAGCGATTGCCTCCCTCGTATGAATCTGACATTTTTCAGCTTTCGTGTCGTCTTGGTCATAAACTGTTAATGTCTCCGATGTGTTGTACAGAGGCGCGTGCGCCAGCGCACCGCTCTGTCCAATGTAGAGACACTTAACGCACTCATGGTGATAAAGAGATCAATATCTTTGAAAAGCAAGTTGAGTTATGTTTGTAAATGTTATGTACATAACGATATTCTGATGTCCGTTAGCTAAAACGTCGCTAATCCACAAAATCAGTTTTTGAGATATGAGCGCAAAAATATTTAAAATGTATGGTTTCCCTAGAACTATTTAAAAAACTACAAAAGAAATATAATTCCTTGACAGCTCGAAAGATATTTTGTTACACATTATTATGTATTTAAAACTCTAAATATCCACTCCCTCAAGCTTAGCGACCTTTTAGCTGACGGCAATTTCATTATGTATGTTAATAAGAGTAAATATTTTTTTTGAGCGGTTAGTTGTTATGTTATGTAATGTTTAAATAAATGTACTCTTTGTGTTTAATGTTATTATTTTTTTAATTATTTTGTGTTATGTGTTGTAACGTTTTTTTTTTGCGAAGCCAATAAAGGTGTTTCTTTCTTTTGTTTATAATGTATAATAATTTGATTTATCTTTATTTTATTATTATATTTATACCAAGACATAAGGCCAAGGCTCCACGCAAGATCAGTGTTGCAAGTATCTACATGCTTAAACTTACTGTCTACCAGAACGGTCTCCATCTTTTCGGTAATATTTACTTACTATGACTTGAAAATAAATATTATTCATTTGAATTTCAGTAATGATTATTTATTTGATGATTATAGTTTTACATTTTACTTAAAGTGGTATTTTTTTACAAAAGAGACATTGTGACGTTTGATTATTTTTATATTGTTTTAATATTTGCGTCTTTAAAATTAAAATGCGAAAAACTCTTTATTAAATCAATATTAAAAGAGGCTCTTCACATCTCTGTAAGAAACCAAACAACACGCCATTATCGCTAAGCCAATGAGGTTGGTTTCTTTAGATAGTAAAGTTATTCGAATCGGCTTTAAAGACGTCATTTATTAGCCGTAAGTAAGATATCAGAGAAAGCAAAAAAATAATATAAATGAAATTCGGTAAGGTTGATAAGCTTCTCCTGTAACCTAAAGGATAAGGGATCGATTCCGGTTTCCTAGAAATATGTTGTAAAATGTAACGTCATATAATTTGCATGAGTTGTTTATCTATTAGGTAATGGCTGTGTGCTTAGTTATTAAACTTTACTATATCTAATATATTTGTAAGTTATTACTGAAACAATAAGGGAAAATAAAAATAAATACTTCAGTTCGGAACCCACTTAGTTTCTAATGGAGTTGGGTGAAACGGATAATATAGAAATACAATAAACAACAATAACGTGAACAAATGATATTTCCAAGCACCAAATTTATTAAAAAAAAACCCACCCCAATTTTCGTCTTCGTATATTATTCTTTTAAGCAACATGTAAAAGCTTGGTATAACACAGTGATAAATTATGGTGTTGGTAGTTATATATTTACCTACTACTATGGTTCAAGTTTCAAGTACCAGGGATTTCAGACATTATGAGTAGCTGAGACTCTAATGATACATAAAAAACTGGAAGCGGCCTTATTCAGACAGTTATAATGTCAATATTTACCGTATCCTAATCCTGACATAATAACCGATTAGTACCTAAGCTAGGTTTGGACATAAGTTCAAACCTAACAGATATGATGTGGACCTAATCACGTAATTTACCGCAAAGGTTTTATCTATAACGTACACAAAGTGTTAACCGCGGGGTTAACATTATTTCACTAAAATAGAATTTTATTTTTATGGCCAATATCTAAAAGATATGAGTATATTCTTCTTTTGGCATAAAATCTCGGAAATATGGAATACAAACTGTCAGTAGATTGTACATGATACGAGCGTATTGTTGAACTGATATATTTTTCCATTAAAATATTATTGTCATTATCAAGCTTTAAAGTAATAGAATATAGAACCATCTCAACATGTTTTAAGGAGCCACCTGTTTTAAGTACACTTTCGGATTCTATACTGAACAGAGGTAGTCATTTCGTCATTTCAATCGACAAGCAAAGTTAAACTTGTATCCTATGTCGTGTAGATTACACCATGTAAAACTATTTGCTGGGCAAAAGAATTGCGATTATTTGACTATTTTTGGTATCGACAACACTATAATGTTTAACACAAACATGTATGTTGCCAGCACTCGACATTGTCACAGGAAACTATACTAACTAACTTAATACAAACAGGGTTTAATGATATCTTATGTGCTACAGAAACCTAATCTGTGCAATAACTTTTTTAATCTCATAAATATTACTGAATTGTAATCGCTTGTCTTTTTCCCACGAATATAAACAATACAATAAACACATTATTATAATTCCTGTTATCCCTCATGGTAGGCTAAACGCTAGTGTTACGTATCCGTAGTTCTTCGGTAAATACAAATGGCCGCCTCAAAACTAATTTATGTATTCCAGCTAACACTAAATATATTTAACTCGTCAATCGGTGTGGTAAAGATTACTGGAAAGACGCTGCATCTGTGTTCGATGTAAAGTTTCTGCTTATTTAATTATGTAGGTATATATGGAATTAAAATACCGCCCCCAGATTATAATTATTAATATCCAACGGTAAAATACATTGACTTGAGCAGCACGTATTAACTGTAAAGAAATCTACGTCCATTTATCATGATTATTAATTACTACCAGACCCGACACTGTCCCATGAAAAAATAATCATAGAAAAAAACTTGTTTTCCTCAATTTTTCAGATAAATTTTCCTAAATTTGTTTTTTCTCAATAAAGCTGTTTAGATTAATTACGAGTATATAAAACAACTTAATCAGTATTACCATTCTTAAGTAATTCTCTTATCGTCGAACAGAATTTAAATTTATTTACACCAAATGTTTTTGGTTTCGTAATACAAAGAATTCATGTAAATATTCCACGTATCAAATGAATATTTTATTCTAATGCAATGTTATTACTTTACTTTGATCTTCTGAGATGTAGTTCTTATCATTCTAGTGGTAAATTAGTAAGTTTTCAGTCATAATTTTGACCACGGGAAATTTTTAGTTTTAAACTTGTGCCTTACCTTATCAATCAGTCAATCGACGGCTTGTATATTCATCGGAATGAAATAAATAACAGATATACCATTAAGATTTGTTTATTTTGGATGTACACAGCTATTTTACAATGGTGCTTATATTCTAGAGTATAATAATAAGGTTAAAATTAGCTATGCAATAAATATATGTATTTCATAAAATCACAATCTTATACAAGGCATCATCTAAGGATCACTTGAACACTACCGTGAAAACTCTCTGTACAAAAATAAAACACGGGGATTAAACATTTTTTTAATAAATTATGTAACTCTTGTAATAAAAATACACGAATCACATATTTTTATTAGCTTGGGAACTATTTGTAAAAATATACATTTTCTGAAACAAGTTACAGGTTATATTAATAATTCTTATTTTTCTATTGCATACAAATTTGTAGTACACTTACATAACAGTAGAATAGGCACCTATTTGTTTAACGATCATCAAATTTAGTACTAGATTTCAGGAACTAATAACATATTAATATTTAATTTAGTCTATAGTCAAATCACTCTATATAAAGCTCTATACAAATTAGACTAATTTAGTCTTTCAGATAAAACCTATATTACAAATATTTACAATTTAATGATATTGAAATATATGTCTCATAATATTTAATAATATACATTGCAAGGCACAGATGATATGTGTTACGTAATGATCCATTATTCCTTTAAAAAAACATGTAAGTAGTTTACATCCACATAATGAATAAAAGTTATAAATACGTCTCTTTTAATAGGTTATACATTTATAAATGGTTTTCAAAAATCCTATGATAATATAAGTACATTACAAATAGGTTAATTTAACCAAAATTAAACCAAAACTTTGTATCGCAGACAAAATTACCTGTTCAATCAGAATCTGAATTTGACATATAATAGTGTAAAATATTACTTTTAACATATTGCTTTTTCAATTACATTTCAAACAGTTTTCAATGTACTCTTCCCATATCCATGCCGCCTAGTTGACCTAAATAAGGATAGCCAGATTTGGCCTCCGTCGGTGAATGCGCGTGCGACGCATAGTGGGAAGCGTTTGTACCAAAGAATGAACTGTAACAAACACAAAATAATTGTTTATATTACATATCCCACTGAAAATTATTTAAAAGCTTAAAAGAATTTCTACCGGTAGTAGTAATAGTATACGTTATATTCCATTAAAAAAATACGGAACCACAAAAACTCAGTAAAATAATCTTCGACAGCAAAAGGGAGTTAATGCAAGAAAAAATAGAAAGAAAAATTGTATTCCATTCATCTGAATATAAAGAATTTCTTATGCCAGGACACATTTTTAAACAAGTACCTATATTAAAACAAGCTCAATTAAATTATTTATTCTGCATAATGTGGAATACAGTGATTAATTAAAGGCAATAACATAAAGCGTGGGAGCCGTTACGAAGTAGCCGAATAAATATTTTGTAATTGATACAGTATCGATTATAGGAATTCAAAACGTGGTGCGGCCATCGCCTATAATATTGTGAAGGTTGTAATAATAGACTGAAGACTATAATATCCCATTGTAATTGTTACTTAGTTTTAGCTTACCGAACTACGTTATTTTATGTGAGGTCGGTATAACAACTGTTGTTTAGTTTATTTTGTGTATAATGTTCGCAAGATTGTGAGATAGCTTTAATTTTTTTTCTCATTCTCTAACTGTGTGATAAATATTAAGTAGGTACTCCATTTTGTGCCATACTGGTGCTGAAAGATACTAAAAAAAAAAAATTAAGCTTATTTTAGCAAATTTTAATCAATGAGCATCTGCTTTATGATGAAATAAAAAATCTCAAACTAAAATAAACAATAAGAGAGATTTTTGTGAATAATATGTGCAATTGTTCATACTTGAAAATCAACCATTTCATACTTTACAAAGATACGTTTGAGGTAAAGCCGTAAATTGAAAGATAAGTAGAGTTTGACAACTATATTTTTATATAGGTATATAAAAATATAGTTTAAACTTCTAAGTAGTAGCTTCTAACCATGCTCATCGAAAGAAGCTGTTTATCGCATAAAAGTTTTACAAGATTACTGTTATCTGTAAAAGCTGTATTAATAAACGTTCCAAAAATTAAGATCGCTAATTTAAAGTCAAAAAAGTATGTGAACCTCCTACGAGCACATACCATATATATTCAAATAATATGTTTAATACCACTAATTCGAAAGTATTACAGAAGGTAAATCGTGACTAGAAAGAGTAATAAAACTTTACTTTGAATGTAAGAAACTGCTCTTAATTGCTTGAAGTAAGGTCAACTGCTTCCAAATAAATAATAATACATGTAGCTGTTGACTGTTTCGTTGACTATATAAAAAAACAGTATAACTTTCGTATTGAATTGCCTTCTAGTTTCATATTTCATCATATCATATTTTAATTATATAACTTTATACACTCTTATAATCCAGTAGTTACACTCAACCTACCTACACACAAATCAACAGACAAATATTACGAACAAAAATTAAATCTGAATAAATTCAAAATGCAATATAAAACCCCAGCTAAAAGATTGCAATGCAAGTTTAATAACGAAAAAGTTTCACAAACTTATAGGTTTATGTTAATACATAAACCTATAAGTTTGTGAAACTTTTTCGTAAGAGAAAGAAAAATGTTTGGAAAGTATACTGAAAATTATGAGTTAGCCACTTACAGTGAATCGTTTCGAAAACCTTAATGTATGCCGTTAAAATAAAACGGATATAGCGTGCATCAAAATCATTTAAAATTAGAGGCATTTGCATGAACATTCAAATTAACCCGATCGTATTTCTGATTAATTTAAAGAAGAGATACATCAGAACACTTAGCGATTACAATGTAAAGTAATACATTGAAAAATAAAATTCTGCTAAGTAAACGTTAAAAAATTAAATAAAATAATAAGTGTACCTCGCAAAAAATAGCCCTTATTTTTTAAACGCAATTCCATCGATCTACCTAGAGGTATCTAGTGGAACTCAAAGACTACTCGCAATCACTACAAAAATCCAATCAGAAGATTACTGGTACGAACGTATAGTATTTCTGTTCGATATTGCTTTTAGGCATTTACTAGCTTTGTTGTTCATTTTTCTCCACTTGGTTTGATTGCAAAATTTAGTAAGAAAATTTTATATTTCATAAAAAACATAAAAAATAAATAACAATCGCGTAGAAAAGGAGAAGCTTGGAACTAGTATTCAGGTTTGCAATATTTCAGATAGAAAACCAAGAGTTTAAGCGGCGTAGTAAATTCATTTGTTTTAAATAAACCAAAATACTGATAAGCCTGATAGCAACATGTTTAATTCTCCTATTTAAAAAAGGTTAATATTTAACCCAAAACTCTTATTCCTATAGGATAGCAGATATATTATAGTAAGTTTAAATTAACTCAAACCGTTACAAAAGTTAATTTTACAAAGTGAAATCCTTTCTCAAAAGGTTTGCGTTTAGGAAGTCAAATCCACAGCTGCAGATAAGTTTTAATACCGGTCTCAACGTCAGCTAATGCACGGCTACGGCAACCTAATGTCACGTTCGACCTTTCATTAATTGCATCTGAGATAAACGCTAGTTGAACATGCATTGTATGGCATAAAATACTCCTATGAGAGCCAGAGTACGATACGCTTTCTTACGGTGTAAGGTTTTGTTTATAAATTGTACAATTTACATTCAGTCTACATTCAAAATATTCATAATCAGAATTTTTGGACGGCTGCGTAGTGATATAATTAATAAGGCACAGAAAATATCAACCTCTTCTATCTAATGTGCTCAAGTTCGTGTTAGGTACAAATCAAAAAATACTTTTAAAACGTAGAAACACTTTTTGTAACATAAACTTTATTAATTGATCAATTTAACTATATAATAAGGAATAATATCTATTTAAGACAAAAAAATAAAGAATTACGTTTAATCCAAAATAAATAATTAAAATCTAAGTTTTATGATATTAAATATTAAAACATGTTTCATAAATTCGTTAAATATTATAATGTACTAACAATTTCAAAAATTATACGAAGATAAGGATCGAAGTTTATCGTAATTTCTTAGATTTATTAAGGCAAGATATTAAAATTGCAGCAAAAACCCGAAGACAGAGGCATCCAAGCGAGATAGGATAGCCCACAAAGGGCTGAATCATCAATGATGGCGATGACTTTAAATATCGATATGATCACGTAATGAATCATTGTCATTCTCACATCTGATTCACAACAATAGACCCAGTACTTAATACTTAGAACAATTAAATATGCTATTATATTCAGTTTGAATTACAAGCTTAGTTATCTTCAATATAGATGATCTATAATTCAACGACAGCTCACTTTTTTTAATTTAGAATTTATTATCTCCTCGTGTTTCCAGGTCCGAAAATAATAACATAAAATTAAAACCAAATCGATTCATAAATTGTAAAAAATTATGTCCATAAATTCATTCCATCGTCACAATCTACAACACAATTTCGGTAAAAGCGCCTGGCCCGCAAGTAAGCGTCGTTCAAGTTTGCCTAAAGGACCAGATAACCGACAGACATACTCAATATAATCGTGGTTAACCCATATATTATTAGTTTGTCCATTATTGGGCAAAGCGAGATATTGTGTGTGGTCCATTGCGAGATCTATAGGCATGCTTTGTCTAGATAACACAGATAAATGTTGTCGCCGTATACAGTACAAAGCGACAATGTGTCGGTCACATTCTCTTTAACAAATTCAGTGCGGTAGTTACGTTCCAACTATCCACGACAGCTTCGATTCGTTTTTTAACATAATACACCGGCATGTTTAATACCATAGGAAAGGAAAATAAGAAAATAAAAATTTAATTAAAAATCGATTTAAAATCCTTATAAAATTCGCATCCCTATTGCATTCACGATTGGATCGGAGTATTACGAAGCGGGCCCGTAATAACCACCCGCGCGGCGTATAATGGCTGACTTCTTACACTCTTAATTGATTAGCGGCCGCTACGGCTAATGATAAAGGAAGGTGAAAAGAAATAAAACGATCCTACCCCGATTTGCGATCGAGCCCCGGTACGACCTATAGCCACCGGATGCTACCCGCCGATCTAAGCTAATACATCATTTCAAATTACCACTTTAGTACTCGACTATAATTATTAGACAGAAGCACTGAGATGATGTCATTTAAATCGCTCAGCATAAGCCTACTATTACAAAAATAACAGTCATGTCTACCATAATAAATAGTCATTTAAATCGTTGGCAGCAAAGGTCAGTTTATTGTAATTGCGTATTCATTCGTCCGATTTATGTCAGAATATTAGTAGCAGGTCATCAATAATTCATAAAGCCACTTGGTCTCCGAAGAAGATTATTGAGATGTACAAGTTAATCAAATAGTGTATGACAGTGATTTATAAAGAATAGTAAACTCACCTGTAGTTTTCTGGCCACGCGCCTACTTCTGCAAGCTTGTTTTGCGGATGTCCAGTCAGCTGTCTTGAAGTCCAGTGGTTGTGCGCGGACATAGCGTGTTCTTGTTTTGAGTAATCTCCGTAACCGTACGGATGAGGAACAGCATCACCGGCATTAGCATAGGTAGGGTGTTGATAAGTTATTCCACTACTTTGATTAGTAGAAGGGCTTGTCGTCGTTGGACTTGAACTTGGAGGTGTTGTATCAGCGGATGCTTGTAATGGAGTTGGCAGCTCCGAGGAGTGGGACAGGGGAGTTAAGTTCCCAGATGAAAATGAACTAGATGTAGGAGGATGCAACGATGATGCAGCGAGCGCTGATTGACAAACAGATGGAGCTGTTAATGCTGATTGATGGAGAGAAGGTGCCAGAGCAGAATTCAGAACGGAACTGGAACCCAATGCTGATGAATAAGACTGTTGCCAACTAGCACATTGTGCATTGAAAGAAGCTGGGGGCTCATATTGTTGATGAACAGCAGGAAAAGCAGATTGCAATGACATTGTGTTGAAAGCACTAAGTTGTTGGGAATTTAGCTGCTTACGAAGGCGAGCTCTTCGGTTTGAAAACCAGACCTAAATAAATATACAATCTCGATTAAAATAGTTATCTTAACTAGCTAGAAAGGGAAAATTTTCCTTTGTTCGAATATAAATCCACTCAACTAATTGTATTGAAACAATTTCGTTACGTAATCCCCGAGATAGAGTGGGAAATCTAAATAATTAATTTGCTTCGACATTGATTCAAATACTAACACAAGTTCTCTATATAATTAAACTTATGAGACAATCTTCTTTTTCATTACCTAATAATAACGTAGGAACCTAAAGTCAATTAATGTTTTACTTAGACAATTACAGTTACATAAAAGTTAATAACACTATAAAAAGTGATAAGGTAACGGTAGCTATGAGCAGCATATGGTAGTCTGCTTCGAAGCATTATAATTAATTGTAAAGATAATTACATAATTTTTTACGTCTCGGTTTTATTGGGGGCGGGAAGTGTAGGTGATATAACAATAAGTTTGTTTGATTACACCCATTCATCATTATTACATTAGGAAGGGTAACGATGCGTACCTGAACCCTCGCTTCAGTCAATTTTGTCTTCTGAGCTAGTTCTTCCCTTGTGTATACGTCAGGATATTGAGTCCTGGTGAACGCACGCTCTAATGCTTCCAGTTGGTCACCAGAAAATGTTGTTCTTGATCGTCTTTGTTTCCTCTTCAATGTAATGCCTGGCTCGGATTCCGTGTCTGAATCTTCGCAAGATGACGGACCTTTTGGAATAACACATATGTCAATTACCATCTGAAATTATTTAAGTCTTTACAATTGGCAATGTACTTGCTATATAGAAATACTATTTCGCAAATTAAATAGGAACGCTGTTTTATTATATAAAGGCATTGTAATAAGTCATAACTTTCTAGACATAATGTTGTTTTGTTTATGTCGATTATCATCGAGCTACCGCTTTGGACCACACGCGTTTGAGTTTAAATCAAAGGTAACCACATTATGTTACTTTGTACGGGCTTCTTATGAATACATTTGGCCTCAATAAATATTACTTGACACTAGTTGATAATGAAATAGAATTATATTACACGGTGGTTGAACGCTACCGCATAATATTACTATATAAAAAATATAACAATCAGTTCATAAAAAAGTCATCTGTCAGCCTAAGAAAGTTCATCTTTGATTGACTGCAATTTCCATAACTTAGGCGTATATTTCGAGAAACCAGGCATGCAAATATTTCCACGAAATGTCGCGACTAAAGGTACCGTTGTTCAGTCACGGGGCAAGCACGAACTGCTATTTTCAATACGCGTACTGAGGGGTTCTGAGGACTGCTTTTCCTGTGTAGATATTACTTTAGCGGCGCACAACTTAATATGCATAATCTTATCGCAGTGCAAAATCTTCCCGGCAAAACCGCACTCCGTCGCTGAACCGGCATATTAGGAGCGCCATTTTATATTGGATAGCTATACGGCACAAGACGTGCAGTACGGACAGATTGTCGTAATGCAAGCCCCGCGGTCAAACGCGATGGGATAATAACACCTTTGGATACTAATTTCATTTTTATAACCTACAATTTCGAAGCCGACACAAGGGGCGCTGCCGTGGCGTGCGCGCGCCTCACTCGCTTCACTTTTACGTGGATTATTAACTTTATACGCCGTTTTCTGAAGTTTGCAAACGTTCCGACAGTCTCATTATAGGAATAAATTTATAATAATAGTGTGCTTTGAACTAAATTAAGTGATTATGGTCTCGAATCAGCGTTAAGGACTACGATGACACGGCAGGTTATTTAAGCATAATTACGATGAAGGTTTTATATCGTTTTAAATATTGTATTTTTGTCAAGGATTTCTATTATTGTAAATTCTATCATAATATTTCTATTTAAGACAACCTTGCGTTTAGAAAATTATGAAGCAAACCGCAGAATTCAGGTGGACGTATGTCAAGGGTACGTGAGAATGCAAATTCTACAGAAAACTAGAGCAATATAAAGTTTTATGCAAACAAACGGTGCGAGTTTAGTCCTGAAGTGTTTGATAAAACTTATTATTCAACTCCAGAAAGTATGAAATCTCTATGGGAATAATTTTAAATATTTCCTTTTTATTGTTAAAGAGGCGTAACTCAAACCATAGACGAATCACAATTTTAAAAGTCATTATCAACAAACAGTCAAGGTAAGCGTGACTCACCTAGAATACCATCAATGCTGTGATTTCTTCTAGGATCTGAATCGTCACGTTTGCCTCCTCTTATAAGTCTCGAAATGGAACTGACAGATGGCGCGGTGTTTTTATCACAGATGCCTTCTTTTATTAATTTATCTCTAATTTCCCAGGAGAATATACCTGGGTTTTGTCTCTTCAGCTCTTCAATCCTGTTCTCTACTTCGGGCGTTGCAACCCTCGGTTTTGATCCTCCAATAACGCCTGGGCGGATGGAACCGGTTTCCTGTTGTAAAGTAAAACCTCGTTAATATAATATGGCAATAAACTGTCTTAGTAGATTCAAGAAAGGCATTAATTATAATTCTTACAATGAAATATTATTGCAGAAACGGATATATATATATATATATATATATATCCATTTACATTTATAATACATAGATATGTAATATTCATATAAATATATACAAATACCCATGACTCAGGTACAAATGCTCGTATTCATCACACTGACATGTGCCCCTTCCAAGTCTTGAGCCTAAGACCGTCAATGCGAAAGACAGGATCGTACCCATTTTACCAATCGCTTGACAAATTAAGTAATTATAAGACAAATTATTTTAAAAGAAAAATACCTACTAGAAAAAATCGACTCGGCTCAGGCGGAACAAATGTTCACAAGACTCTGTAGCTCAATTGGGAAAGTATTGGACCGGACATCCAAAGGTTGTGGGTTCGTTTCCTTTGGTAATTTACTTGTGAGCCGAGTCGATGCTTTTTAGTACCTATATCTATTTAAATAATTATGCAAATGCAAAAAACACATGAAAAATATGAAACTAATTATTAATAATAAATATATAAAACATGAGTGGTAACTCTTTAATTCTGTCAATAACAAACCTGGTATCTATTAAGAATCTTGGAGACACAGCCATGTGATACTCGAAGCTGGCGTGAGATAACACAGGGCCTAACTCCCGCAGCCGCCATTTCAACAATTTTCAGCCTGATGTGATTCGGAAGGGGTCGCCCGTTAATGAAAACCCCTCCTAGCTGGTTCATACGACCTTGACCTATGAAAGAGAAAAAAAAACTAATCAATAAATTTCATATTATTGTTTTAAACTTTCATGGTCACTAACATTATAGTAATATAAGTTGCTCCGTGATCATGGCGCTTGCAACAGTGCCGAAATATCGGAAACTCACTAAAAACAAGGTACATGGTAACAATCCCGTATGTAACTTATGTGACTATAAAATTTCATATTTTTCCTAAATTGAAATAATAATATGCTTACGTGGTCGAATTTTAAGTGGAACACTGCTGCCACAACTTTCAATTTCCATTACAACAAATAAATATCTATTTGTTAAAGTTAAGAGACCAGTAGCTGTATCAAAATTAAATAATGGCTGGAATATCAATGGTAGACATAATACATCAATATCACTAAGTGATTGCCAAGATACCGGATGCTACAATTACAATTTCAGCTTTATTTAAAGACCATAAAGTACAAACTGGCATACGTGAGGTTGGTTGATTTCTTTCAATAGCCAGATTACAAGTAGGTTGTAAGTCGGTAGCCCCTCAATCACTTCGTAATTTTACGTTCCATTGCAAGTCTTCTCAGGCAAAAGTATCCAATTTCTTCCAACACGACTTGCTCAAGCAGAAACGATAACACTTCAATATTTCTGACCGTTGTTGGTATTGACTCGTTATAATTTACGATTATCAGCATATAAGTCGCTCGCAAAAATAATTAATACCAAGATGTGAATTTTAGTTTAATTTCTTTTCATAACACAAGGATCAATGAGTCATTCTTAGAACTTCTAACGGTCATCAATCTGAACCGATTGCGAATTAAACCTCATGAGAACGATTGTGCTACTCCGAGATTTAATAAAGTATATGTTAGTACCTAAATGTTGCTATTATAATCACATCATTCAGCGTGCGGTGGGACCACCTATCGTCAAAGGAGCCGCCTTCCCTTGATTTTTGCAACGGCTTTATGCTTCTATTGAGATGAGATGAGGGTGGAGAAAAAACACTCCAGTGTTATATTGCTTAATATGAAATAAATGTATGGAATGTCCAATGTTGTAATGGGATATAACCTAGGATGATCCATTTATATTATTCAGCGATTTTTGTAAACGACATATATTATAGTAGTGTTATATGTTAGTTATTACTATTATACAAATACAATTTAGAAATTTTATCTTCATAGCCCTAAAAGTACTTATTATCATTTCTATTATTCATATTTCCTAATCAAACGTCTCCAATCACTTTAAATAAAAAATACAAAACCATAAAAACTTCTAAAAATTCTTGTCCAAAATTGACTGACATTTATATAAGAAAAAATATAACAGTGGCATCTACCACTTGTGAAGGCATTTATAGTTTATCAATTTCGTATAATTCCTCAAAGATGCCGCCACATGTAAGTCCCTAGACCCCTACTGAGAAACACCAATCAATTAGACAACATGTCAACAAGTGTGTCCTTTGCTACAGGAAGAAACCGGTGTATGTTTCAATTACACAATCAAAACTAAACCATAACATAAACAGCATACAGTTACTAATTGTGAGCTGTGAAAACAAAGGTCCGTGACCACATGAAAGTAATTGCCATCATTTAAGTTTGAACCTTATTATGTAGATCAGAAGTGGGAATCTTGCTAGATGGAACAAACCTCTTTTGTGGCGACTCAAGCCTCACGGCGTGGTTCTGCAAGCGATCCCCATATTTTTTGTCTGAGCCAGTAGACGTTGCGGTGCCTCGAAAGGCCATGTTTTTGAGTGTTAATTTTATGTTCCCGAAATATTTATGATGCATAACGTGTCCATAATAACCCTGCTATACAAATGTGGGTGGCTTTGTAATAATGTATCACATCATTATAATAAGTGTTGCATTATTGGCAAGTAGGTGTGTTACCTACACCTACACTATCACTAGAGAAAGCCCGTATTTAGGTAGGTAATTAATCAAACCATGATTAAACAAAATAAAACAAGAATCGTTCATTTTATTATTATATATTACTGTGGATGAAAGCATCTTTCAAGTGAAACTTTTAAGAAGCAACAAGATCAGTCAGAAACACAATTGATAAAAGGCTCATAAGAAACGCACAAAAAGGGGCTCAAGTGCACAATGCGTAATAGAATTCACAAACATTGTAACGCTATTAACGCGAAAGGAGGTGAAGTTAACAACAAATTCAAACATTCGTTGACGACTAATCGTCCGGAAGCGCTTTTGGATCATGCACAAGTTGCTTTCTACAATAGTGGCTACCCGGGTGGCGCATAAATGTAGAGCAGCGATAATAAGACCGGTAAAAAAATCAAGAGTATTTACATCTGAAGATTTTATTATGTACTCACGTGCTTTATTCATAGCAACTCGACTCCTCGAAGCATAATCACGAACTGAACAGACACAGTAAACTATAAAATTCTATCACAATCACATAATCGTGTTTCGATTCGTTCAACTGGCGCATTCGTGTTACACGAAATTGAAACATAGTCAATCATTTAATGCTAAACGTAAGAGGCATGCCGTGACGGGATAAATGAAGATTTCGAATTCATCGACCATTTCTATGTCAACTTTAATTAACAATTTTCATCAACCTTCGTACCAAGAGCTGGGGTTATCATGCATTGTTGTAGAGATTGGATTTCTTAACATTCTTTGTGTCGACAAACTTCATTTTCAGTTTGACCGAATTCGATTTCCTAATCATTCAACTAGCAAAAGCGAACTTCTGTCAAACAGTGTCATCACATTTTTATTTGCCAAATTAGTAATTCAAAAGTAAACTCAAACTATTATAGTTATATAGCCACACTTATCTAAAATAAGTTGTAGTTTTTTAGATACATACTAACAAATACAGATAATTATTTTCAGTCTGTCTTTAAATTTTATATACCTAAGAAGTTTATGCCGATGTGTGCTAACAAAATGTTGTCTGATTATAATGTTTAAAATCGCTATCGTACAGTGTAAATAAATCGTAAACCCCGTTTTCACAATCATAATATGTTTCTGCTTGCAAATCAGTTTCACGTAGCGACATTAATGTGCCCATAGTAAAATTTATATGACGTTTACGTCGTTCTACGCTGTTTTTCTTTTACGCACTTATTATACTAACGATAAACGTTCTTTCAGTATATCATTTATTCGTATTAGTCATTTTGCGCATCATGAATTCAAACTAATATTCAGCTAATGTGCAATAAATAAATAAATAAATATTTCTAACATTCACACCAATTAGCCTAGCCCTAAGTAAGCTCTGTAAGGCTTGTGTTATGGATAGGTACTAGGGTAACGGATAGACATACATATATGATACATAGATATGTAATACTCATAGAAATATATATAAACATCCATGACTCAGATACAAATGCTCGAATTCATCATAAAAACATCTGCCCCTTCCGGGATTCGAACCATCGGTGCGAAAGCCAGGATCGCTACCGTTATACCAAACGGTCGTCAAATAATAGATAAGCAATAATAATAGATTTGAACTAAAAGAAATAAATACCCACATAAATATAAATAGCTATCGAGAAAACAAATTAATGTTATGTGGGGTTATAATCATATAGTTAACCTATATATAATTTCTAATCATATATAACAATGTAATAAAATTTGTAACATTAAAGCAATTTCCCAAAGGTTATCAATAAAGCACTAACAGAGCATACTAAATTGAATTCGATCAACAAAACCTAATCAACGCGCAATATTAACGTTTTTAAAAGATCTTTCAATCCACAAAAACTTCAAAAATTGGTTCTACGAATGATTTTCTATCGCACTCGGTAAAATCCATCTGTAAACTAATAAAATAAGCTATTACTATCGAAAATCAAGCAACAAAAAGGTGAAATGCCATCTGAATAGGCATTAGAATTGGGCGGCGCGTACAAAGGTTGTGTCATTCCATTAAGCCTCCTTCAAAGGCTTCGAAGTGTTATGTGTGGCCGTGGTCGCGTGGCACGGAATGTAGCACAACGGAATATCAAATCAATTGTATTATACTTTCATAGTTCATACGTTGCATGGCTGGATGATGCCTCATTATTCCGACAAACGTCAAAGAATCATCGCCTTGCGTCACTCATACAACAATGCTTTCGATAACAAATATCGACACATAATATTTTGTAATTTCAAATTTTAATAACTTTTATAGATTAAGTAAGATGAAGTATTAAAATATAACAAAGCAGGCATAATTTAATTTACGTTCATGCCCCAGGGCAATAAGTTAAAAAAATGGAACCAACAAACCGGAGAGGCGGCTTAAGCAAAGAGATGTAACTCGTTGTTTAAAACACATGGGAGACCTCGCTATCCCCATTGAACTAGCTACCAACTGTTCAAACTAAGGCCACTCTTTTGGAGCCGCACATAATATGCCTACGTAAGTAATGAATGGAACTGAATATTTTATTTCGATGTAATGGCGTATATTTGAGTGCCCTGTTTGACCTCATTCCGTATTCATAACGCGTTATATACTAATTTGACGGATTCTTTTCTTTTCAAACACGAAATGGACTCTTTGACGTGGTCACTCGCCGCTTCTACGGCTATAATAACGCTGTTGAGCATAATTTCCATCACAAAACTAAGAATTCCAATAGGGGTGCATTCTCCGTTTACAAGGCTTTGTTAGCATGACCAATTGGTCAAACCAATATGTATCTAATTACATATTTACGTAAAGTAACTGGAGAAGCAACGCGTAAATTTTGTGACAGCGAATATTATTACTACGACTTTTTTATATATCATTATATATATTTCAATTTTGGAGAGCTATAATAAAACAATTTTATAGTAAAAAGCTAGTTAGCTTTAACAGTAATAAATGTTTTGTCCCGTACAATACTGAACATCAACATGCAGCATCAAAAAACCAGTAAAACTAAAAAAGTAGTATAAATTTATGTACAAGCTGAAAATACAAATGGTGAAGCTAACGTCACAAACGATAACTGGGAAAAATCCAGCTTATTATAACCAAAGCTTTTAATATGACGTACTATTGTGTAATTAAACTAATCAACAATTATTTTGTTTTCGGAGATATAATTATCCTTTTTTGAACTGCTACAAGTGTAAGCCTAAAATGAAACTCTCCTTTACATTAATTATTATTCGCTTATGCTAAGGTCCATGAAAATATATCTTTGTCTCAGTAATAGCAACAGTTAGTCCTAAGTTTGCGACAATATTTAACTAAAAAAACTGTTTCTAATAAAAGAATGGTCCCGTCAAGGGTTAATACGTGTAAAGTTACAGTAAGTCGCGTTTATCTACCAAGATTACATAGTCTCGGGTAATCGTAGTGAATTATACATAATTTTAATGAAACAATGATACCTTGATCGATGGGTGAACAGTGCACTATTTTGTGAGAAATCCTATAAATATCAAGATTTTATGTCTCATTATAAATGTAATTCCTTACTTCACGTTCGGTTCTCTTATAAAATTGATCAAAATCAAGTCTAAAATTCAATATATAATTTTAGCAAACTCTAGATTTCAGAGCAACATTATTAAATTTTACGTTAAGAGCATGCCATAACAACAAACTATATAATCAACCGTCAACAAGAATTTCCTAAAGGGTGTTGCGCTAAGAGAAACCATAACGTCATAATGCGTTTGTCGCGAAAGGCGCGCTCGCCGCCCGAAGCGATGTAGATTTAGATCTTAAGAGGATCGATGAATCTGATAAATCTTTTCAACGCGGTGTGCTTTCACATGGTCAGATTAGTCAGTATTATCGATCTTGCGAATAAAACACCACCGTTAATGTAGGAACAAGTGACTGCCGATAAAACCATTATTTTATTTCTCTTGCATTAAGAAAATGACTCTATTGTTATATTTTTCTCACCGTTAAATATTAGAAAGTTTTTTCTCAATTACCTTTAAGATAAAGTGTATTAAAATAGGAAGACAATTAAATGTCACATTGATCAGTAAACTAATTAAATCTTATATCTTATAATATGGATTTATAAATCATAACTCTTTAAGGCGTCCGTTATATCAATTTGTTTATTAATAGATCGGTATAAGTAATGGCAAGTACCCCGGAGGTTCCAAGCATTCTGCAGCCGTCGACGGGGCCGGGTGGGGGGCGCGTCGTATTATGCGGCTAAAAGAGCCTGTCGGTGCCTTTGATCTTAGCCGCCTGCGCGCGCCGATGTGCACCGCTTGTCGGCCCGTCATACGAATGCGACTAAACCTTGATTATACTGAACTCTTTATAGAGGTCAAAAATCCAATGTTTTGTGATGTTTGTTGTGTATTTATAATTGGTCGGCCAAAACGTTCAGTAATAAATCCCTAATGGGATGTTTTATTGATGGTCTCTGATTCGGCCGGCACTGTTATTTTAATATGAACCAGTCATGCTTAACTTAGTGTCGTCACGCAATATTCATTACTAAATACCCAAGTTTGATAGGAATCTAGTTATGGAAAACTGTATTGTCTCAGTTCTTATTTGTAGAGTCCATAACTTTATAAATAATATCCTCATATCTTCTAATAATCGAAGATTGAATGACAAATAATAGCCTTATTTTAATAATATTAAACGCTATACTTACCCATGCAAATTACAAGGAGTTTTCAGATCAGTATCAAGCCGGTCGTTGAGTTCGTCATTGAGCCGCTGTGTCGAGAAATTGATCGTCGTATAAACTGACATCGCTACAAATTGCACGAATAAGTATACACATCGATCATTTTCACGACATACATCTTGTATTTCCTCATGTGATGAAAGTAAAGTAGGCTACATCATAAAGGATTTATTGAAACATCATAACTGTCGATTTTTCCGTATCTCTATCTTGCTAACAGCTTTTACACTCAACTTGCGCTCTTGGACTAGTACTTAGCTTAGTTAGCTCCGGTATTGACACACCTATATCGCTTGTCTATGGCTAAAGGGCAAGAACCTAAGTCCTGGAAGCTAGCAAACGTGCAACCTGTGCCTAAAATTACATCTCGATCACGTCCATTCTCTGTAAGATAATGGAACGTGTACTGAACCATAAGCTCCTGTCGTATCTAGAAGAAAATGGCCTCCTTAGTTACCGACAATACGGGTTTCGCCGACACTGGTCTACTGGAGATTTACAGCATCCGCAACTTACATATGGAGCAAAGCCATCGAGAAGCATGGTGAGGCACTCGCCGTCTCTCTTGATATTTCGAAGGCTCCTGACAGGGTTTGGCATAAAAGCCTCATTAGCAAGCTTCCATCATATGGATTTCCCACTGATTTGTGTGTCTGGGTAACAGACTTCCTGAGGGATCGGTCAATACGAGTTGTCATTGATAGTAGCCCGGCTATCAATGCCGGCGTTCCTCAAGGTTTCGTACTCTCAACAACCCTTTTTCTGCTTCATATTAATGACCTGCTTATGCCCGATATTTTGGGGTAAACACGTGGCAGCACGGTTGAAGAAAGCGATATGTCTGATGTACGATCCAGTGCTGACCAGATCTAGCATCATAGAGAGGCGATGGTGAAGCACATGATCTGTAGGCAGTCTCCGAATAGGGTGATGCCAATTTGGTAAGGTTCAATCTATCAAAAACCCAGGCGTGTCTTTTCTCCACGAAAAGGAGTCCTTTCGACTTGACTCCTACTTTCCGAGGTGTATCCCTGCCGATCACTGACCATCTTGAGCTTCTCGGCATATCATTGTCACCAACTCTCCATTTTCGCTCGTTCATTGAGAGTAAGGTTCAATAAGCTTAAAAAAAACTTGGCATATCGGCGAAGGTGAGGAGGTACTTCACGCCGGAACAGTTGCTCAAACTTTACCAAGTGCAAGTAAGATTGTATATGTAGTCTGTTCCCGTCTTTGGGACGGTTCCGCCCAATATTTGACGCTTGAGTCCATTGAGAGGAGGGGCAAGCTCATCGGCAATGACGAAAATGTATATAAATATCGCGCAGCAGTAGAAATGGTTTATGATGCGGTTAGTAAAAAAATAAATAATTGTTATCATATTAAAATTCCTGAACATAGTTTGTTTTCGTAGCTAAGCTAATAAGGTAGCTGAGGAATGGCATACCCATTCCTAAATACGTTTTACATAAATATATAAGTTATTGTAAAAAAATAAAACCTATTTTTTATTATTTAATTAAGAATTGTATCATTTATATCTAATAAACAATTACAAGTAAATTATATAAAAAAGTTTATAATTTATTGTTTTTGTTTAAATTTAATTACTGCAAGATATAGACTATGGTACTGTTTTAAAATTGGAATCTATATTTATATTGTTGTCTAATGCCTTTTCTGTATGGACATACTTATAGACACATAATTCCATGTTAAATTCTAAAGACTACAAAGAATCTAAATGTTGCCGCCGTGATAAACGATTTAAAATTGAGTCTCTACTATCGAACCGTATTAAATAGGATCCATATATATCTATAGTGGTATTAGATAGGATCCATTTCAGCACTGAGTTGTGCTCCACTGGTACCAACGTCACAGCCGACCAATATCATCATCACGTCAGCTCTACTTTTGTCCCCATTAACTATATACCATATAGGTCTAACCTTACCTACATACCAATACAGCAGAATGGGGTCATAATAGTCCACTAGATTGTCCCAGTGCAGATTGGTAGGTGGACATATGCAGGCGATTCCCACAACTTGACAAGATGAAAAAGCACGGGATAACAAATTTTTGGCCATCCATCCGTTGACCGATCCTTACAAGGGTTGCTTAAACTCCGTATTCTAGAACCGAACGAACGCGTATTTAAATGCGCTACCGAACTGTATTAAACTTCTGAAAAGACTCTCGCCCGCCGCGATTTAAATAGTTTCGAAAAGTACTTGCTGATCGAAAATATAGTATGGTGGATATAGATTATACGCATGCAATTTTATAAGTCCATAAATCTGAATTGTCAATATCAGTTTTGTATTCATCTATTTTTTAAAAGAACCCGTTTTCCTCTTTCATACTGCCGCAGTTTTTAGGTTTCTGTCAATTCATAAAAATCATTCTCTCTTTCCAAAAGGAACATTATGAGTTGTTTTTTTGATTAAAGTTTTTCGTTGCTATTATTTAATACTAAGGTTTCCTTTCAGGAGTTTTGTTCTCGGAACAACTTAATTTTACAATAACAATATTAACCTTAAACAAATTAAATAATGAATCAAATACGAAACTTTTAGTGTGTAGATACAAACATCCAAAAAGACTTATAATATGAAAGGAAAATATATATTCTCCTTAGTTTCACTTTGTAACAAAATTCCATCTGAATAAAACAAAAACAAACTGAATATTGACAAAACTGCAATCATGGTAAATTTATTAATAATCCTTTAGCGGTGTTACGTAGGTATTAAGCAAACGTTTTTGAACAAACCCAATCACATCAGAACGGCTTACGACACTAAGCCTTTCTTACATTTCGGAAACTTGTATAATTTGGGTATCAAATTTAAAATTTAAGACATTTTTAATTTCTGAAGGATCCGTTGCAACGTATAATTAATAAATTGTGACTCATATAGAAATGGATTCGTAATTTTAATTCATATAGCTATTTTCATAAGTAAATATTCACTTTTTTTTCGAATTATCTTTTAATACATGTAATTTACCAAGTTTCTAGCCACCGCTACAAAGCAATCATTCATCAATCAAAGTCATTGTTTTTAAATATATTTTTTTTTAAGTTTTCTTTGCTGCTGTTCTCAAATTTTGCAAATGTTTGATTGTATTGTCCTAATAAGCTTAATCCCATTTGAGTATTAATCTTATTTATATTAAAATAAAAAATATATATATTTTGTAAAAATTAACACAAACAGACGTACGTTTTTTATTTGAAACTAATACCTTCATTACAAATGATCCTTGGAAATGATTGCCGGCATTCCTTTTAAGCTTCCCTCTCACTCTGACTCTACCACTTCTGCGTCGGCCCTTTTCTTTTAATTTAGTTTAGACGAAACAGGTCATAAGTCGAAATGACATTTTCAACAAAGCAGTTGAAATGTTTTCGTATGGTAATGATTTATGTGTAAAAACGTCATTGACGTTTGCTTTTTGGAGCGGCGGCGTGCGTTGCGTTATTTACGAGTACACATGGTAACTCTTTGGAACGAATACTTCAGCCGCGAGGGTAACAATGGAATATTTAATTTAATACCGAGTGCAATATAAAGCACTAGATGTTAGCGACTTCGGTTCCATGAGCTTGTAGATTTGCTACATCCAAACTGCATACAAAGATTTCGGTCTACTCGCTAAAATCGTTAGCTGAAAATTTATTTGTTCAAAGTTTTCTTAAATGTTTGTATTAATTAAAATACGCAAATATCACCAGCGTAGAATATATAAACGTGGTTCACCAGTGGTGACCCAGCCACGTGTCGTTGTGTTATAAATTCAAATGATATCTATCCTATCTTTCAAGTTGGATCAAACTGCACACGTTGTACAAATTTGATTAAAATCGGTTAAGTAGTTTAGGAGTCCATCGCGGACAAACAACGTGACACGTAATTTATATATATTAAGATATAGATGTCTTTCTTAAAATAATTTCATTAACTGGGCCTTAGTCGTTTACTAATCAATCTTTGATTCTACTAAAGACGACGCAAATTCATCGTGTCTGCAACTCGTTACTATGCCAATATTATAGATATCCGAAATTACTAAAATGTTTTTATCTCTTAAGAAACAGACAAAAAGTAGCACAGAAATTATTACAAATGTTTGTAGTTTTGGAGGGACGAATAGAAATGTCGCCTGCAATAAAAATTTGTCAAAGGGACGTTTGAAAACAAAAGTCTATTCAGCGTTTTTATGACTTGTCGTAATTTCTATAGAAATAACGTGTCAACAGAAATGCGTTTATGTGGGTATAATATTCGGGTAAATAATTTTATGTTTATTTAGAAAATCTATCAACAGTATTTGAACGTTTATTTCAATTATCATTGGCATAATTGTGTCTCCACTGTTGGGGCATGTGCCGAATAGAATAGAATAAGATGGAATGAATAATATAAGATAGAATAGGGTGGGCACCTTATACAACGATACAAGTCTAGTATGTATTAAGGTTAAACTACTTCTTCGTAATAAATTAATTAGTGTACTGATAAATTAAGAGCTCGAGCGGTTAGGGCGTTTGGCCTGCGGTTAACTGATGGGTGACCAAAGTTTTTTTCATCTTAAGCCACTTCGTGCACGTTAAGCATTTGGTCCCGACTGCATCTGTAACCAGTAGCTTAACTTTAATCAACCTGTATGACGACCTTACCCGCGTGATAGATGTACCTACCGCCCATTCTTTCTCTATGAATTTCCCTCATAAGGAGCACCCGAGCCTTATCGGTGAGGTCATTAATGCTGATGGTGTAATGAATTAAAAACTCTAGAAACGTATTATTATAATACTAAATCAACGTCTGTTAAATGTTAATATTTTTTTTTTAAATATCAGATTATTTGTTAAAATATCAAATAATCAAGAAATTAATTTATCCTTCTGATATATAATACAATTTTACAATAGTCGAGTCATGATAAAATTCTTTATTAAAATTGTGACACTTGTTTTCTATAGCTTACGGCCCTTGACCATTCCAGAAAATTAACAAGGTCCAGTTACTCGAAACAAAAAAATAGTCACAACCATTTTTTCTCTCAATAAATGGTCCCGGCGGCATGGGAGAGTGAAATATTGTTATATTGGTAGCAATAAAATGCACTTTCAGGTTTATAATTTCTTCATGTCTTTATACTTTTATGGCCTCTCCCAACCTTTTTGTGTTGCACAAAAAAATTATCCTCATCATGTAATTTTAAAATTCACAGCGTCATAATTGGTTGCTAATCAGCTACTAAAGATCATATAATTAATGAGATACAGTTTTATCATCTTATAGCATGTTTTGGTAAGAGGGGTTAATTCTTTACGATGTTCTTGTTTTAATTTATTTTCAACAAAATAAAAAAAATATCCTTTACTTTACATAGGTACCTAATTAGTTAAAATCGACATAGAATTTTTTTTATTTTTTACCTGTATACAAAAAATAAATAAATAAAGATAAGTTTAAAATTGTGTCGATTTATACATATAAACCATTAATAAATCGACATACCAATATGTCAAATCACAGTGCTTTCAATGCCATTTAAATAGCGTTCAACATCTTCGACTATGTCAGATAATAAATACCTAACCGCTAATAAAGAGCGACTTAATTATTACTAATTCTGTATATCTACTTTTATAAACACTTTTAAGTTTATTAAAGTACTAACTGGTACCACCTCAAAAGATGCAATTTGCAAATACAATTAGTTGAATGAAGGTGAAAACTCTATGGAGCGCATTGCATTACCCGACAACGGCAATCTTATATATCATTTACATATATAGAAAGTTATATTAATGTGTATTGATGATACATCTATATTTTAATAAAGAGTAACTACTACTACTAATACTGTATAAAACCAATAAACAACATACTTGAAAAGAAAGAAAATTAACCGAAGCTTGAAAAGAAATCGCTTGAAAACATTGAAAATAGTATGCAATATGAAAAGAATAAACAACTAAGTTTATGTGTTATGTGAAAAACTTGCCTTGAAAGGAGTATCCTGTGAAATACGGCGTCATGTTCAAAGTAGATACCGCCATTGACTTATGCTACAGAAGAAGACGCAAAATAAACCGCTCTTATCACCAGTCCAGTTTGTATGCACATACAACCAAAGTCCAAGGAGATCACAAACTCAGTCTTTCACTATCACAGTTTGTACGCAGACATAGTAGTACGTAAAAGAAACTGCGTGTATCTAATCCGTGTTACTTTGAAGACAGCTCAGTGGCCACTGACGTGTGATGTAAAGATGTATTTCGACTCTCAAGTGTAATCTTTCACAATCAACGGTCCAACAAAAAATGGTCAACCGGCCGCCTCCGCAGCCTTCGAGACCGCTTCACCTGGTTACTTGTCTCTTTCTAGCATCCGACATCTGTCATCGACTGGTAAGACAACTACCTTCCAAAACACTTTTAAAACAACAAATTCTTCAATAAATAATGAATATTTATTAACTTTATCAAACTCAGTATTCAAAACAGATGTAAACTCAGTTACTAAGATCTTATTTGTGAAAATTTAATGAAATTTATAAACCCGACCGCAGCCGAGCTGCACCATCGTCGAAAAGAGACAGCACGAAGGCTCGAATCCGGTATCTTCAAAGCGAAGAGCGCTTACGTTAACAATGTGTGAGTCGCGCCTGAGTCGACGTTCCGTGACGAAAAACATGAGGCGTGTGGCCAGAACGATCTATGCCTACAACAGCCACTGATTGGTCAAAATTTGTTTGGGGCGGAGTCACCAAAGCACACTGATGCAAACGAATCTGTGTGGTAGTATGAGTTAATTGCAACGCCGGTCTCTCTTCGCGTACACATTTTATTTCAAATGTTGTATAATTTTTCAGCATTATAATATCGTATTAACATTCGACTCTGACATGTTTGACATGCGATGGGAACTAGATTACAAACAACCTATTTTCGAGTTGTTGTTGTCAGCGATAATATGAGTAACATATCATTTAAAGTTCATTAAATTTGTATCCACTTGAGAAATCGTTTATGTGAACAATATAATAATAAGGGCCAAAGGCCATCCTGGGCCCACCGTGGACGTCATTAAACAAGAAAATGTTTTTCTACATTATTTTTGTCATTTAAAGTTATGAATTTTACAAATATTTCAACAGGCGCCACTGCAATAAATTATATTTCGATAAATAAAAGTATTTTTATTTATAAAACGTCATAAGTTATGTGGCGAAATGTTGCCAGCACGTAAATTACATTTAAGATAGGTATAATATCACATTAAATATCGATACGAATCGTTGTGATGAAAATACATTGAACTGAATAAATAACTCAAGATTTTGCATAAACAACATAGTTCATAAACCAAATAATAGAAAATATCAATGAGAATAAACCTAAGATATTTTTCTTTATAAAACAAAGACAGTAATTAAAAACTGATTAATCGATTTCGTGTTTTTATAATTTTGGTTTCCTTTAATGGCAACACTTCTTTGTCAATCAATAATTCAAAACAATTGTCAGCTGTCATTTCACTTGTTGCTCGCACTCAAGCTGAAGTGTTTCGATTGCAATTTCGATTTCTTTAACTACGACCTGGCTTTCCAATACGGACTTAATTCTGATCTTCACCTTGGACTTGGACTTTGTTTTGCGGACTCTGTGTTCACTATTAACGACGACTTTGGCTCTAAAATCAAGGATCACTGCTGTATGACTGTACTTTGGTATATTGGTTGAGCAAGATATGAGTCGAATTTTAGATAGTATGTTGGTAATATATGATAATATAGAATATATATTCATTTAATGTATAAAAAGTTATTTTTTACCCCAATGACTAAATTAAATAAAATATAATGAGAACATGATTCTTCTTATATTCTTCACACCACCTCGAGCATAAAACCTAGAGAAATAATTAATAATTTGCCTCACAGAAGAACATATTTTCTACCTAAGTAAAACAATGGCGTTCATTTTAACATTTCATTTAGAAATGTGATACACTTAAGATTGTAAAATACTCAATTATCATTCTAATTTTTCCTGTCCATCCTGGGCCCAAGATACTATGGAGCATGGGCTTTCCCCTTTACAAAGTGAATGTAGCAAGTAGAAATTTAAAAAAATATGTAAAAAGAGAATATTGTAAGTATCAAGTACCTACCTAGCTATTAGGGTGTTCACATCAGTAAAAAAACAAAAATCAGGCAAATCAGGCTAAAACAAAAAATCTGGGCAATATAACCATTAGCGTTTGAGCACGTGTTAGTAAACTGAGACACAAATTAATGTTAAAAATATTGCCTCTTATATTAATATTTGAACTAAGAAACTTCAAATTACGAAATTTCTATTTATCAATTTTATGTGACAGCACTGAAAAGAAGAAGAAAAGTAACCCGCCTACCATCTTCTTCACTTCTTATTTTATAGCCATCATCAAGGCAAATGAGTTGACTCTACGTAATTTTTATAAAAATTAAAAAAAAAAGCTTTTTGTCCTGACTTATCCATGACAACAACTTTATGCAACATCGGTTTCAAAGTGACAGTCAAGCAATAAAAAAAATATTGTTTAAGTCAACTTTGATTCTAATTAAGTGAACGTGTCATTGGTTGGATTAAATGGTACTTACAACAAGGCCACAGTTTCACAATTTGTGATGGTAAAACTACAAGCACATTGAGACTAACTTGGTCATTAGGACTCTGTTAATGATCGATGTGTTCACATTTTATTTGTTAAGCGAGAATTGTATTTACTACATGCAGTTCAAAACTTCCTAGTAAATAATGCTTATGTAAAACAATTTTACTCAAATTAGAAAAAATGCATAACTATAGCATGAGGTCCTCCAAAAGCGAAGTGAAGAGTCCCACTCTCTATACTTTACTGAGAGACTCAGTGTGCAAACAGCATTTCGTATTAGATGAAGCAGAGCATTTTGACTGTCTTTCCATTTGAAAGATAAAACAGATATTAACCGAAAACATCAATTTATTGTATCTTTATATCAGCAAAACCGTTTTAATTAAAACAGAGTAAATACGATAAAAAGGTTTCTTAGCCTCCGAAGATAAAAATTGTACAAATTATGTTATCGAAAAAACAAGGTAAGACAATATTCGCTCGAACTTACACTAACAGATTAATCTCGAAGAGCAAATCATATATCTAATATTTTTCTTTGGTTGATAAAATATTGCTTTAGGTAAAAAGAAAATACAAAAGTATTCTACAATATACTTTATCAAGTGTCTATTGAAAGTTTTCCTTTTTTTTCAATGTAATTTTTAATCTAGAATATCTTAGGTTGACTTGCATACGTAGGCATACTAAAAGTTTCTGGATTTTGATAAATAAGACTGGATATGATATATATTTATGATACCTTTATTATTTTTCGAAGTATATACCCTCACTATTTACACATTTTTGCATCCGTTGGAACCATTGTGTGAAGCAGTGGATCCAGCTGTCAGTAGGGGCTTCTTCAAAGGCTTAGTGGAACGCATTCACCACTGCTTCCGGTCTTGTAAATCGTAAACCTCTTAACTTATCTTAAAATTTCGGAAATTTCGGAAAGTCGCAAGGTGCGAAATGTATGGCGGACATGCGGGCTGTATGGCGGATGCGTCACCAGTTCCACATTTGAGGCCTTCAAATATGCACTTGTTATCTTAGCGTAATGTGATGTGGTGAAGGACGACTTTGTTGCGAGAACGCTTTTCGAGAACGTTTTTCTAAGACTCTGGGCAAGCTATTGTTTATATACTAATCTGCAGTCACTGGTCTTTTCTTTCAATTGGCACTGTTATGTAATACCCTGTTTCCGAAAAAAGAAGCAACCCTCTTCTTGCCGAAGTTGGACTTTTCTTAGCTTTCGTCGACAAGTCTCCAAAAGGAAAGATTCATTCTGCCCACTGACTTTTTCTTTTAGTTCAAAGCAGAACACCCAGTTTCCGTCAACTGTCACGATATTAAAAACAGCCAATGACTGTCCTCCATGAAACTTTTTTATAATTTTGCATCACCAATCCACACGTCATAATTTCTGGTCTTCCGTGAAAGCATGTTCAGATGCACACACAAAATGGTTTGCACTTGTCTCATTCGGCTGACGAATTTGCCGACAAGTAATTTTTTGTCAATTTCAATCAGTTGTACGGTATGAATATTGGATTCCGTAACCTCAGTAGCCAGCTGACCTTCACGTACATCGTCATGGAGATAATCACGTCCACGTTTAAATTCTTCTAACCACGTATATACAGAGCTGCGACATGGGGCTTCACCACCAAATGCCAATTGAAGTCTCTGGCAACTCTCTTGTTAACTTAAGTTACAGCGAAAGTCGTAAATTAATGAGCGAAAATGTTTGTTAAATTAATTTTATTAACAACAAACAATTTTCTAAATGACTCCACAACGACAAAACAAATGACAGTCACGCAAATGAAAAAGTATCATTTCCTGAGATTTCTATTTTCGAATTCCGTAATTTTGCATATTATTTTATTGTGAGTGGCCAGTTTCAGAAATATTCAGTAAGCCCCTAGCAGACCTTACTTATTAAAGAATTAAAAAACACGCAATCCAACTAAAACGAATCCCAAAGTTTTCATAATTAATATTTGGGCTGAAGCATTATCTACCCTAAAACATTTTTCGCAATAAAACCATCGTTTTCTGCACAGTGTAAAAGATATTGAAATCACTTTTATTACGGTGATCAAGACGAACGATTAATAATATACCGCAAAAAGTTTACTTAATTTACAAAGTTTAACACTTAAATTATTCCTTTTTCTTAATCTGTAATTATTAACCTTCATAAATGTCACCGTTGTAATTATAATTAGAGTAATATTATATTGCACTCTTAGTATTATTGTCGACCTCCCTTGTCGTGCGGCTTTCATATCGGATGTCATTGCGACCCTACTCCGAGGTCCTGGGTTCGTTCCCCATTCTGGTCAATATTGGCTAGGATCTAAATTTTGTTGTGTTGTTGTTTCAGATTCCAACAACACAACAAGATTTACCTCCATTATCAACAGTCGCCTTTTACGACACGCTTAATCGTGACGGGTTGATGCGATTCATTGCCGGACTACACACGGCTAATCTCTTTATTATCAGTAGGTTTCATTCGTTCAAACTGTATACTAGTAATAAAAATAATTACCAGATACGTTGCATACTTTACTGTGAATATGCAAATATCTTTTATATTTTCCACTCAAAAAAGTTACTTTCTCTAACAAACTTAATCTATAATCTAAGAACACAAATAAGTTGTTTGTGTGTTTGTCTGTCCGCTTTTTTCCCGCTCTTTTTCCATTGTATCAATAACGTTACCATAGCAACGCGTTACCGGGTCAGCTAGTCTATAATCTAAGAACACAAATTTGTTGTTTGTGTGTTTGTCTGTATGCTCTTTTTCCTGCTCTTTTTCATTGTATCAATTAATGTTACCATAGCAACGCGTTACCGGGTCAGCTAGTTGTTAAAAAAAAACACAAATTATTTAAGAATATGTCAAATATTATAAAATTAGTTTTTGCAAAGAAAGAATCGTAAATTTTATACTTTAACATTTTGTTATTAAAAAAATATAACGATATCATATGGCATCTTTTAAAGAAAAGAAATTTTATTATAAAGATAATGTATTTATATTCTTGACAATCCTTTGTGGTAGCCAAATGCTAAATGCGTGTGTTACAAGTGGGTCCCTGTCCGTAGTAGGGGAGGCCGGGTTCAAAGTGCCGGGGGTAGATTGTTCCGATCCGAGTAGCTTCGAAAATAAAATAAATAGCAATGAGTTTAAAGTGTATCGCGGAAATACATACTGCCATGCTATTTAAGTGAAGCCGCGACAGCCATTTAAGTGAAGCCGAGTCTGCACGTGTGTGTTAGTCGATTCGGGGTGCATAAACATGACGTAAGTAAATTTTTCGACCTTTTTGGTCTATTCCAAAATTTTTTTAGCTGTTTGTCTGTGTATTGCTATGATTAGTTAGATTTGTAAAATAATAGTTGGTTTTTTATAACCCATTCATTTATAGTCAGAAGTCATTTTAAAAATGGAATTTGGGGTTCAAAGTTCCTTTGGCTGGGGGCTAGTTCTGCCACGGTACAACGTGCCATGAAAGAGATAAATAATAAAATAAAAATTTCGTTTTGGGATAAGAATCCATAAACAAAAAAACATATGGAGCAAGGTTTCTATTGACCTTTTGCAGTGAGCCGTTGATACTGTTATCAAAGACGGTCGTAAGATGAATACGGTGGCTTGAGAACTAGACATATGTCATATGGCTTTATTTCGCTTTGTCAAAAAGTTGAAAGCTGATAAACATAAACATAAACTGGGTTTACTGTTTAAGATAGGTGTTCAACCAAGACCAGGAGAAGACACTGGCTGTAAAGACCTCTTTAGCTGAAGGAAATGCAAGAAAAGAAAGAGCAAAGGAAAAGGAAATTAAAAATGAGTCAGAAATAGAAAGGCAACCAGTAAAGACAAACGAAAGTATAAAGTGACACGAAAATTTGCAAATGGTTACACGAGTAACAAAGTCCTACAAGGAAATGATCATAGAAGTGATAATGAAGGAGGTAGACCAAAATGGCCAAAATATGTTGCGACTTATATTGAAATTCAAGATCATAACAATGGATTGACTGAGTCATGTGCAAAAATTGGGCTCGTTTAAGATGCCTGAAATGTATAGATGTTGATTCTTATGTTTGTCTGAATTGTTATTCTGTAACGACGAGTCCTGTAATTAATTTATATTTTAAGTTCTTCGATACTGGAAAAAGACTATTACATAGATATAACATTAATTCAAAATTAATTGGGTAAAAGCTGACACCCGATGAGCTACGGGTGCTGTATATACAGGGTGTTCGGAAGAATGTGCAACATACGAAAATGGGGGGCAAGTGAGGTGGTCTGTTAACTTACCTACTAGCCCAAAAGATTTTATCTAGGTCTCAAGATTGTTTTTAATTTTTTTATTTCTGAAATTTTTCGCTTTTGTACCTTTAAACCCACATAATTTTTTTTTCAAGGCCAGATCTATTTTTTTATTAAAATCTAAGTTCGATCACGTAGATCATCGATCGCTGATCAAAATAATCTACATATCGGTAGAAAGCTCACACTTTAGAGATGTTTTTTACAAATCAGAAGTCATCCATCACTCTTATTTTTTAATGCAACGCGAAGTTGAACTTCAAAATATATTTTAACTCTTTTTTTATGTTTGAGGGTCTATAACTTTATTTCTAGCAAAGTGCAACTTTTAATTTTAAAAGGACCTACCGATCACTTAGATTGTAATAAAGAAAAATTAAGACGGGTTTAAAGGTACGAAAGCGAAAAATTCCAGATTTTTTTTTTTAAATATTTAAAAAATCATGAGACGTAGATAAAATCTTTTGCGCTAGTTAGTTAACAGACCATCCCACCTGCCCCCCATTTTCGTATGTTCAACGTTCTTTCAAACATCCTGTATTATTAATAAAGTAGTACCAAGTTATTATAATAAGGAACGTTTTAGTTATGGTAATCGGCAATTCGATCGCATGAGGTAAATTAATACTACGTAATAAAATAATTCTAATAGAGTGATCTGATCTTCCACTGATTCAGTCTAGGTGTCATAAAAATGAGGCTATATCGGTGATTAATTCTACGGTATATAACAGTGCATCACAGTTCTCTTTGCTTTTTCTCCAGACTTATACTAGGAGGACATTAGTTAATAAAAAAATATGATAGAATTTCAATAGATTTTTGCTATCTGTCAATGTTAATCGTATCTAAAGCACGAGCCTGGTAGGAATTGGTTTTATTTTTGATATTGTAAAACAAAGCAAACATCTAATTTAAGGGTGAAATTATAATTAAATGTAATAACACCTAATACATTTTTCATTATTGCGATAACGAAATCTTAAGCTTAGGTCTTGATTTATTCAAATTAATTCTAAAGAGAGAAAAAAAACAGTATACGTCTAATGTTAACGTAATTAATAAGAAATCAGCAACTAATAAACGTTCAAACACGAACTCATGAAACAAACACTTTAGGACGTAACCTTTTTCACATCCAAAATTATAGGTATAACCTTCGAATTTGATCGAAGGGTATACCAAAATATTTTGAAAATCAAAAATGAAACTATTTCTATCGAAGCTTAAAACACGACCATTTGGTGCAACGGTAGCGATCCTTTTACACCGAAAAGTTCAGGGTTCGAGTCCCAAAAGGGGCAGATATTTGTGTGATAAATACAAGTATTTACAGTATTTACAAGTATTTTCCTATATTTCTATGAATATTACATATCAATGTAGCATATATGTATTTCATGCCGTTACTCTAGTATCCATAACACAAGCCTTATAATGCTTACTTTGGGCCAGGCTAATTGCTGTGAATGTAAGATGAGAAATTTAATTTACGGTGAATGTGAGATGTGAAATTTATATTAAAATTATTTTAAATTACCATGTGGAAAATTCACCTGGAGTGTGTTACATACTGCGTCTTCTGATAAACAACATCAGACACCCTGACTACAAGCAACATCTTAATTAATTTCTTGATCTAATTTATTCAGAAACGAAAAAAATAATAAGTTTTATACCAAAATATCTATACATCTTTCTTTTACGCTATTATTATTCTTAGTTGTATACTCCACCTTACAGGAACTACAATTAAATAAAATAACTACTTCCTGGAAGGGCAATCGACAAAAATATGCAGTTGGATTGAAATTGAACTACTGCTGAACTTCAACCTTTACGATATTTCGTATCGTGGTAATGATTTGACAGATGGTTGAGACGCAACCCGATTGAAGTTGGAACGTTGTGGGCAATCATTATAATCTCTGTGGTGTTTAAAGTACTACGTAATACCTACAATACTAGTGACATCTATTTTGTTTTTAATGCTTCTACGACCCAACTTCATGTTTCAACTGTCTAACAAAAATTAGCGCGATACTGATTTAGTTCAAAGATGGATTGCAATTGGATTAGAATTGAACCTCAGCGATCCATAAACATTGAATAGATAATAGCACGATTGGCCTCCTGCTCCTGTAGCTCAGTCGCATTAATTTTTTTTTTTAATGGAATTAAGGTATGTTTCACTAAATTACATTACACGTTTAGGTTTGTGATTGACACCTTTTACTTTTTTGTTTCGCAAAATGAACACGCTGATTATTTCTTATCCTCATATATTCAGTATGAATAAAAATCGCAATTTTTCGAAGAGTATATTTTAATTAATTTCCCCGTGAATTTTCTGCCTTAGTCGAATTAATAGATAGGTTAAAAAGAGATTCATTTTGCACCTTACGAAGTTGATGTCCGAGGCGAATTCAATACACATTTTATGACCTAGTCACAGTTTTTTCATGATTTTAATCTTACAAGTTATTAAATAATCACAGACACAAACTAATTGAGACTGTGACCTAAAATATAATCAAAAATAATTGACGGACTTAATTTAAGCAAGACCTATTAGTTTTAATTATACAACCTTCTGTAATCTATGTGCCAAATAGATTTAATAAAACATTTCTTTAATTATTACATAGTTTTTTTAGGTTGTTGGTATATAAATAATCAATGCCATTCAAAAAAATTATGTAAGTTGAGATTGGCAAATAAAAGGTGCAAAGTTGTACAGAACTTATCAACAAGAACAATAAGTACTATATCGAAATGAACAGAAATCGTCGATTCATTAACACGACAACCTTGAATTGCGTTTCCAACATTTTAATTAAAAACTAACGCTTCGTCGGTTCTTGGCTTACAAAACCCTTAATTTGTTGTGCCCCGTTATATATAGGTAATCTTTTGCAGGGAAACTTCGGTTCAATTAATTTTGATGGGATTTTAGAGGTTATCTTAACAAAAGTTTGCTGAATTCTACTTGATGTTTGGCTAAAACTTTCCGGTTTCTTGTATAAACTCATTTGATTTCGGAAAACCTGAACAAGCCTAACTCACCACCCTGATTAAAATTATTGGACTTTGTTATTTAAAATAACAAGTGATAACTTTTTTTTATAATTAATTTAACTGTCATTGAACTTTTTTTGCACACAGGAATATAGAATGACAAAAATTGACATAAATAAAAAAAAATGTTTATCTGGGTTAAACTGCAACAGATGATTAGATAAACTAATTTATTAACCAATTTCGCTTACTCTGACTTATTTGTTATGCATTATTAAGTTTGAAAACGTAGATAGTTTGTACTAAGTGTTCTTAACAAAACAAGAAAAGATAACGAACCTATTCTCCATAGTTGATGGGCCATTACATTTTTGTATTCGAATAATTTTGTGTTTCTTATTTATTGTAAAGTTCTTCATTTTTTATGCTTACAAACTTATTATATTATTTTACCCGATCAGGTTCAGATTACATTCATACTAATTAGCCTAGCCCAAAGTAAGCATTGTAAGGCTTGTGTTATAGATACTAGGCTAACGAATAGACATACATATATGATACATAGATATGTAATATTCATGTCAATTATAATGGTATCATATTTATCATTAATATATAAGTGTATAATTTAGGATTTTTTTGATATCACTATAATTTCTTCCACTTTTTACAAATAAACTTAAACCAGAATATTATTTAACCGATTACCTCTCTATTAACAAAAACAATAAAAGTCATCTGTCGTTAGCGGAAGACTAATATGGTGACCATAATTAATTTAGACAAACTGTTATTTTCAGAGAATATGTTTCTATATCTTCGATCCGAGTCCGATATATTAACGGTACAACATAAGTCTTTTTTCATAACTCAGCAATTAAACCAGCAGTTGACATCGCACGCGTCATTTAGAACGCACGCGTATGATGCGGTAGAACAGCATGCAAAACTTTTACAAAAAAGGCGTGAAACATGCGCTGAAATCGGTGCGCGTACGCATCAGGGCTCATTGCACGCCAAAGAAGCCGCTGAAACTCCGCTATGATGGGCCGCCCACGAAGTCGCCACTCTATTTTTATTTGGCCTGAATAATTTGCGGCATCCGTACACTCGGTTCCGCAGACGAAACAAGACAACGATTATGACATCTGTCAAAATGTTAGACATGCTTCGGCGATTTGTTTATCAAAAATGTTTAGTCTAATGTCACTACAGACATCCCTCGAAAATCTTTGGCGACTAGTTTGATATTTTCTAGTTTTTGTTCAATTCAATAAGTAAACTAAATTTAATAAAAAATCATGACATATAGGTATATTACTTAACGTGCGATAGTATAGAATTTAAATTTAAAACATGTCATCGGAATATATACAAAGTCTAGTAATATGAAACTATATACATTTAAATGTCAAATAGAAATACTGCCAATCCAAATTTCAAGCAGTTTAAATAAAGATGCTCAAAGTAAAATTGCTGAATACATATAATGCAATTTAATCATTACAAAGCCACTTATATTAGAAACTACAAAGTGATGATAAATTTCAAATTCGTGATAAAATTTCATAAACACCAATCAATCTAGCGGCCCATAAAGCCATCCTCCTTTGTTGTTTAATCGGCTTCAAAGTTGAGTCATACCTTAATTAAAACAGTTGGCAACCCTCTTCCTCTAATTAGAGTGACTAGCAACTCAACTATTACAAATAATAAAATTACTAAAAAGGTTAAAACATCAGTGTCACAATTTTGTCATATTATTTGTTTTTTACTAACAGTACTACACAGGGTTAACGATGAACTTAAATGCAAAAGTATGTCATTATATCCACCAGTAAAGTATTTCAGCCTTTCACGGTTTACATGGCAGGCTGTTAGAAAACAAATATTTAAGCAAATAAATCACAAATATGTTACATAAATTACCTAATTTTGAATTATCTCATTCAATGCTAACATAAACATAACACCAAATCAATTAAATTAAGAAATAGCACATAAAAATATTTTTTAACAAATTGCCTTCAATCAAACGGTCCATTAAATGTTCCTAGGCATCATTTAAACGACAGCTTTGTTGATTCATCACTCTAAAATAGGGCAGATGGCAAATTCCTGGAGGTCTATCGAATCTATGTTCGACTAATGAGAATTACCGATCATTTAAAGACGGATTTAGGCGCCTCTCTCTGCTAATAGAAACCTGTTCTAGTCTTTAACTTTGAATTCAAATGAGATCGTTATATTGGGCAATTCTACATACGATAATAGTCAATTATTTCACACCAATTTGCTATTAACACATATATATTATTAAGAAGCCAATGTTAAAAGTAATTACGCGAAGTTAATTTATGTACGGTCGACAACACAACAAACTTGCACTGCTTAAAAATTTTGATGCGATGGTAAGGTAAGGAAATATGTAAAGAAATTTGTTATTTGTTGTTGTGTTTTGTTTTGTTTCAAGGTAGATGTTGTGTTAATGGTAGAAATATTATAAGTTTTTGTCGGTTTGTAGGCATTTTATAACACAAGTATACTTAAGGCTACCCAAGTGGCGAACTTTCCATAAAAAAAACTAACCCTTAATACAAAGTGTAAATTCAAAGCAAAAAACGTTGAGATTCCATATCTTAAGCTTGTCAATCCCATACAATGAATCAATGATTATTATTCTTAAGGTAAGCTTGCAACATGTGATTTCGTTTATATCCTTATAAAACTTATTCAATTTATAGCTTTATAATTATTAACATTATCAGTTCGTTCACGTGACTAAAAGCGCCATACTGATATCAATACAGAGCAAGTAAAATTTTTGTCCCTTGCATTATAGTATATCATTCACAACACCTTATATTTCATTTGTATACTTTTTGAATAAGAGAATCAGAACACATCGCACCTTTGGTAGCACAGGGGACTTATATGGAACATTTAAAAAACTTGTTAAGTAAATCGAAACGCTTTGAAAATATTGTTAGAATAAGTAAGATACTTATTTCATTAATAAATTATTTCTTCGGTAAATATATTCTGATTAAAAGGACATCCACTAGTCAAGTGTTCTACCGGAAGTGCGACACATAGAGTTAGCGAAGTTCACCCAATCGCTTTTTATCTTGCGCTAATTCATTCTTTAAAAATTGTGCTTTCTGTTTCTTAATAATGTTGATTGATTCTTTTATATTCTTTATTTTTTTTAATCTATAATAAATAATAAAAGGAACTAGCAAAATTCTTTCATAATAAAACAAATCAGTACACTCTATTTCAGAAAAAGTTACCGCAACTAATACAAAAATAACCTGCATGCCGACGTACATACACGATTTTTAGTTGTAAGAATATTAATGCTCGACTAAAATAATGTTGTATAATGCGATAGCTATCACTTGATCTAAACTTACTCATGACCCTCACCCTTTAATCCCGAGTTTCCACAAAAAAATGTAAACTGCTTAACTTTAAATTAGTATCACGGACCACATGTCACAGTTCTCGTCCGGAGATTATAATTAGTCGAATTCGACATGGATGTAAGTATGTATATTCCTATTTCGAGAATCGAGAACAACCTTTAAAGGAGTAGCTGTTTTTTTCATTGTGGCGCACCTAACGTTATTAACTTAAGGTCTATCCTAAATCAACGATATACGACTAATCATACATGGCTATTTAGTTTTGTCAAGATATTTGAAAAGAATCATTTTTATGTACAAATAGAAATTTAAATGATTTCCTAAGAAGATATCTCGCTGCTGGATAAATTCAATGAAGAACATTTTGTGATTAACAACTTTTTCAACTTATTCTGAATAAAATTTTGTCGGAATTGCTTAGGACCATTACTCTAGAACCTTTATTGTTCAGCTAATTGAGTAAGTGAGTTTATTACTGATAATTTTCGCATTTAAAACTCTAATGCCTTAAATATAAGATATAAACCGAGATTTGTAAAACTACTCTGACCGACACCAATAATCTACGGAGTTTTAAAGACAACAATAAAACTTAATTCCTTGAAATAATAGCAGAAACTTTCAAAATCAATCAAGCAACAATCCTAAGGTAACCTTATGATTTTCTGGTGATATACTGACATGTTTTAAATTTCAACTAGATTACAATAAATATAATAGTAGTTTATGATACTGTTGCATAATAAGGGTTCTTATAACATGAGTGTGTTTTAAAAAAACGAGCCGTAGGCGAGTTTTTTTATAGCATCACACGAGTGTTATAAGACCAAGTTATGTACAGTGTCATACACTACTTTATCTACTCTCATACTATAATATGTAAAACAATATTGCAAATAAAACGCTGAATATAACAACAAATTTATTTAAATGTCAAATTTTGGCGCCAAGGTGCAAACATCAATTGCGCATGCGTGTTGCGTCGGTCGTCGAGGACTCGTTCATTGAAACCTTTTTAAAGTAGAGGTTCAACCTCCTTGGTCCAGCTGGAGGTTGTATAGGTGTATCGTTATGATAAAAAAGTTATATTATGTTACAGGTGTCCATACAAGACCTGTATCGTAATGAAACTTTTTTTTTATTATTTTTGGCCTGTACGTAATGTTTGTCATAAGCATTTTGTTTTCAGTTTTAGAATCTTTGTATTATAGTATTAGAGTAGATAAATAGATTAATATATATGAAAGTATGTATGTATGTATGAATACATTAATTGCAACATATTTAATAAAATACATTCCAACTAATGAAACCTTACAAAAATAAGGGATCTTTTAAAACATTGTAACGAAAGATAAAAATCAACAAATGGTAAATGTACTGAAACATTCTCTGAATGGCAATTTAACGCGCCGTGTGAAAAGGGGCCCGACCGAGTGAAAAACAAACACTCGTAAAAATGTTACCAAATGACAAGTAAAATTTTTCTGTGTCACTATGAGATATTGTAATGATCCGTTACGAAAATCGTAATGTGGGCCATGCGAGAGCGACATTAGACCGCCGTGGAGACATGTGCGACGGATTACCTCCCATTATGCTAGAGAAAATCCAATTCACTTAGTGTGAATTGAATAACTTAATGGGCTGTACAAAGGATGGATAGCGGGCGCTGGATGTGGCATTATGAATGATATCTTCATGAAGTCTAAACAATAACAGAAACAAGGGATACTTACTTAAAACAGTTTGTTGACTTTTTTGTGGATTATGTATGGTGACAACGTATAATATTGTAAATGTCGTTACTTCTGTTAAAGCTGACGAGTTTCTTGCGCACATTTTTTTGTCAGTTAAAAGTCGTCCTGAATGGATGGTAAAAATGTTGCACTATTAAAAACAACTTTTTATTTTAAGTACATTTGAATAAAGTTATTTTCTTTTTCATTTTTTCATTTTAATGGCCTCTGGATTTTATTTCACAACGCCAAAAAATCGCCTATGGTAGATCTTTTTTCTTTAAAAGACAAAATTAAAATGGCATAAGTTTGTTTAAAAGCTGTTTGAACTGACACATTCTCGTTTTAAAGTAGGATTTAAAATATCGTCATCTATCTTTCGTACCTAGACTTTTAAAGCTCGATGGAACAGTGGTTAGTACTTTCGGAAGTGAATAACTCTCGCAAATTAGATAAGAATGATGACGATGAGTAAATAGAACCCATACTAAACCCTCTGAGGTTTTATGACCCACTGTTGGTCACTTCATCATTTTTCATCCACAGTGAAGGGCTGTGCTTCAATAGTAGAGACATAAGATTTTGTAGGTAATCGTAGTTAAATGGATATTTCTAGTATCTTCTCTGTAGTATTCTTTAAAAGTGATTATGTCTTCTTAATAACAGTAATCAACAACAGCATACCTCCAGTTATATATTATCCAGCAGCATACCCTTCAAAAGATATGGTAGTATTATGGTAGTAGGAGTCTCGGTGACGCTAAAAAGAACCTAAACACGATGCTCCATGGCGTACTTCGTTGCAGCTCGTACCAAGTTCATGTGGGTAATGCGAAACATATAATGTGTTATTATTCTTATTACTACTTACTAATTGGAACCACCTTGGTTCAATATCAAAAGGTAAGTAAACAAACAAACACTAAACACTAAGCGACAAAATATATCTTTCAAACAAAATATTAGTGTTAAGTAAGCAATGATTTAAATCAATATTTTCGTTTTTTTAGTCAAATAAGCAAACAGGTCAAGGGATGACGTAAATATTTATTGCGAAGTTAGATATCGATTCTCTTTAATTAATTACTAACTTGAAGGTTCAATTCATTATTTTAATTGCCAATTTTGTTTACTACTCAACTGTGAAAAGAAACTTACCCTTTCTGTGAATACGTGTCATAAAACGATATTGGTGTAACAAAGTTATTTAGTATTTCTAATAAGGCTCTAAGGTTAATCATAAGTACATACTATTAATATAGTTCTAATTAATGATAACTCCAGAGAAATAGTGTCTGGTATAATAATTTAGTTTTAATCTTGATAGTTGTCAACCAACTGTCAGCAATGTGCTGAAATGGGCTTCTTTTCTTTTCCATAGGCAGAATAACTAACAACAACAACCAATTATGTACCAATTAAATAATAAGTTATTAATCTCTGAGTTATTAATATAAACTACCTAAGTGAGAAGTAGCATAACAATATTATAAATCATGCCCATTTCACAATATAGGACTATTAAAAAGTAATTTATAAGTATTTTATTTACTAATACCAATATCTACTATTAAGTTTATTTAAGTTGCCAATGGAATTGTAAATATATAGGGGAGAGTCGGCATTATTATACCACAGGATGAATCGTACCATCTCCATATTTCCTACGAAACGTTAGTATTTTATACACTGGAAATGTTAAAACATGCGATACTCGCGCCACCTATCACATGTCATTTTATAATGGCGTGCGCCAATGAATTCTTACTTATTTACTTACTCAAAAAACAGTATTTTGGTTGTTTTCTTTCGAAATTTTGCAGTGAATATGTAAGGATCTCTCCTTCATAAAAAAGTGAGTAAAAAATATCATTTATGAAATATGTATCAGTGTTTTAATTTACTACAAATATATGTGTTTATACTGTCGCAAAATTTTGAGGTTTTGTTTCAAAAACGCTTTTTGTAATTTGATGGCTAGTTTGTTGAATTGTACCACCAAAAGTTCTTTGTATCGTACTTAAAATAGAGACGTGATATTATTTATTACGAGGTACATACGACAAAAACTGTTTAATTTGACATTATTCATATTCCATATTGGTGAAACAAGAAAAATATATTCTAATTTTTGCTGTTTCATGAATATGGGTATTATATTACAGTGCTTACTTTGGGCTAGTCTAATTGGTGTGAATAATAGAAATATTTAAATAACATGCAATTATAAACATAAATAATTATATCCATATCTTATTTAGAAATTTCAAAATATCAATAATAGCGTAGAACTCATTGCAATTTTCTCTGAAAAAACTAAATAATTGTATTATATTTTACTCATGTTTTCCTAACTTCATTTTTCTTTTCGAATTTGATGTATTGCAAGGTTACACATCAGATGATCGGTTAGAAGTCAATGTCAATCAGACAATGATGTGACATATCCAGTATTATGAATCCACGTCTGCGTTCCTTATTTAACACATTTGAGTTGTTTCCACAAACAGAGAATGGGGCGGAGCGAGCAGCGGCGGCGCGATCACACATTTTTTTCTCTAACTTTTTCTGTCGGCATCTCCTCATCTCGACTCTTAGCTAATGACTGAAATTAACATTCACATATTTTATTAATTCTCTGTGGAGATGACAGTCGGAGTTGGCAGAGGTCACGGTTAGCTGCCAGATATTTAACAACAATAAATTGCTGTTAATTTTGATAGACTCGTATTATTTATTTCATAGCTATTGTACATTTAAACTTCACTAGTCTTATTAACTCATTGATGAAGGCAAGAAAAATATTTTTTTTGTTGTAATTGGAATTATCATTCACGTTTGTACATCAGTACTCCTTAACTTTATTATAAACGCATCAAAGACTAAGAATCGAAGATTTTAAAAGTTCAGTTATTCGATGTGACTGTAAGAGTAAGACTAGAACTTGTTGATTGTAAGACAAGAAACACCCCAGTGAGTCTTGTCGGCTTAAAGTCCGCTTGAGGTCCATTTATGGAAGTTGACGTTCCAAACCCAGGTTGCGTTCTGCCACCTGTGACTGACATTAATCTCACTATAAAAAGAAAAAAATGCAATTTGTTTTTATATAACATAAAGTTGTTTCTAAATAAAATTTGATGCTTGTACATTGTACTTGCAGAGCAAATCAGAGGAAAATAACAAAGGAATAAAAATGAAATTGTTTTTAAAAGGAAAAACGGCTCGCTCATAATAGTCATCATAACAGCTACATATATAACATTTACTGTTGTATGTAACTTCTGTGGTGCAAAGTCCACCACAAAAGTTCTTCATAGCGATCGGAAATGCGCTACCCGCATCCAACGGCTTCCCGAGATCCTTACCTTGTGGGCAACATACCCACGATGCATCTTCCGGTTCACCATCGCCATTCAAAGACCCATCAGTCATAGGTCCTTCTCACAATGTACCCCGCCCATTGGCATTTCAGTGCCAATCCTTCCAGTTATATCAGTCACTTTAGTCCTGCTACTCCTTTGCCCAAGGGCGAGCGATTACGTTTCATTTTCGTATGTCATCATACACAATATACACTGGTTAGACTTTCGTCTTAAGACAGAGTGTCTACATTCGAAAGTCTTCAATTCATTTAATTAAAAAAGTTCTAGAAATTTTATGAAAAAATTCAGAAACACTATGAATTACACCCATTTACATAACTAACATTTCAAGATTCTGTTATTAGCATTTACCATAAATCAAATACACGGAATTTTCTGAATTATAATTATTTTATTTATTTAAAGACTATCTGATGCGTATCTATTTACCCTTTTTGAACTGCTAGACTGAATTGGATGAATACAGTTATTTTAGTGGATGTTTTCAGTTTAAATTTTTATAACTTAGGACGAGAAATCATTTAATTGATTCTAACGCGACACATTAATTAAATGAGTAATATACAAAACTAACTAATAAAAGGGGCTAATAAAAAAAGATTCTGACTATTATTGTGACGTTCAATTGGTTGCAGGAAAAAAGTGAGATCTTAGGTCCCCAACAGCAGTCGTAGCGTTTCCGCACACGAACCACTCTTCGACTGATTTTCCCCCGACTTGTCTTAACTCGACTTGCCCATAATGCACTATAAATTCATGAAATGCGCTATAAATTACTTCTAGAGCTATCGACGAAATTTCAGCTGAAATCCTTTCAAAATCGTATAAAAATTTGTGCATAATCGTATGTAGCAAAGCTTAAGGTATACCCCTTATATTTATAGTCATAACTATGAAGTTATAGGTTAATGTGGAAATAACACTTAATACCTATATGGTCCAAGATTCTACATAGCGTTGTTCTGCTCTCTGGAGACCCAGAGAAGGGTTTGCGATGTCTAATAATTGACATAAAACCACTTCCAAGTGAAATTAATGTGGCATCCTGGATGTTGAAACTTTCAAAACGTTCTTGTTAGCGTGCTCTAGGCATTGAACAGATTATAACAGCGCCATTTAGTAAGTCTTCATTGCTAACTATGCTTGAAATGTTCTATTCATAAAATTGATACCTCCATTTTTATGAATGAACTACATACTATAAAAAACAATGCAATCAAACCATTTTCTTTACCTACCTAAATCTCATACTACTTAATAACAAAACTTTTTTAAGAATTCATATTTCTTACATCACAGATAATACAATAATAGTAAAAAAATTACGACTGCAAGCAAGCGTTCCTGTGAAATTTTGCTATGATTTAACCTGTGATTTTAATAGGCAGTCGCCCTATTTAAAACTATCAATAAATGATGATAACTTTTTTCATTGTCATAGGAATTTGATGAAACAAAGCCAAAGAAATAGAAAAGCAGGCGTGACTTATATGCGAAGCAACGGTCTCGGAATCGAGTCCCAATAGTTTTTGTAACGATTTATGTACAATGTATATTTATTTATCCGTTAACCTTGTATCCTTTTCTTTAGACTGGGCTTATAATTGTTGTCAATGTAAAAAAATAAAACTTCACACCAAACATTTAAGCAAAATTTCGGGGCAAACGCCTCAGTTTTCTCAAAAAATTTACTTACCTTAACAGAATACAAACTAAATAAAGCAAAAACTAAAACACCATTCAACGAAATCCCATACTTTTATACTTAAAATAGTCGAATCATGACATGCTTCATTCAAGCGTCTGAGGGTTTGAATGAAGGTGCTCGATTTGTAAACAAATATCTAGTGGCAAAATTTTGTCGTGTGTCATAACAAAATAGAGTGGTGTCTTGGGAATCGAACGGTTTGATATTTGCTATCATGAAAATCGCCTACTGTGAGCTATAATAGAACTAACACTCGAGTTACCAATTCATACGAAAGTCAATATATTCCAGTAGGAATAAAAAAGGTCATTTTAACAATACAGTGTTCACGCCTTGTTCTTTACATTAAATAAACTAGTGCTTAAGTAAATCCCTCTCTAAATCTAAGAGTGAGGGAAGTTAATGTCCGTTTTGAATACTTTTAGGAACTGAACTCTACATTTTACGCGGCAAGTTTTACAAAATGTAGGTCGAGAGTGCTAAGTAACTATTGTTCATATACGTGCAGTGCTTGCCAAGGCTCTGGTTGGAGCACTTTCGCCTGCCCTCGAGCAAATATTGGCCGCCCAAGCTTCTTCTTGGAAAGTCTGCTCAAGTACACTTAACTTAAGCAGAATTTCCATTTCTTTATAAAAATCTGTGTAAAATAACAGTGTATTCAATTGTGTATTAAATTTAAATGGCAGCTTTTTTGAATGATAATCATATAATCTGTTTCTTCAAAACTTTCATGGTTTCTTAAAAACAGACAAAATTATATAAATAAATCAAGTGATGAGTAGTTAATTATAAATGAATATAATTAAGAACAATTGTGCACTAGTATTTAAAGTTTATATCAGTAATTCACAAAATGTGAATTGCTAGTATGAAACAGCTGTCTTTTCATCTTTTGCAAGGAAAGAAGCAAAAACGGAACGCGAAACGAATTTCATGTAGCGTCAGGACACTTTCGCATACGTTCAAGTTTATATGACTTTACGTAATATATTTGTTGTAATCTCGATCTTATTACAATGAACTAAAAGCGAGGACAAAGTTGTCGATGAGGGCGCGTGGAGGTACCAAACAATACTTGAGCACAATAGTTGATAATTTGCATGACGGCTTTTTATCGAACTATTGTCAGCTTACGCCGGCAGCTGCCGTTCGGCAGAGGGAAAATACTAGCGACGTCAAAATCCCATAAAAGTACCTTAAACGCTGATAGATATCACACATTAGTATATTCTGTTTTTATATTATCTGAAATTAAAATAAATTCATAAGTTTTATATTACTGTCCTCATTTTGACAATACACGTACTACAACCACATCACATCGAAATATCAATAGTCGGAATAAGCGAATGTTAATCAAAGGCAGAATCACGCATAAGTGAGCCTTATAAAATCCTGAATCCCACTGTTGCGCACATCCCAGAGTCCATCTTAGAGAACGCCAGTAAAAGTTTAAACCTCGGTTTTGTTATGGTTTTTCGTATTACACAAACAAAAACAAATGTAACTATAAAATTTACTTTGAAAACATAGTTTGCCTTTTTTGGCAGCATATTAAAAGACATAATGCCAAAAGCCATAATTTGATATAACCTTCTGGCTGTCAATGGATTGAAAAATATCTAACTTAATATATTTATGCCTTGTGATTTTATCACAAAGTTGATTACAAATACATACAAAACATGCTGAAGAAAGGGATCCTAAAACAAAAAGTTTAGCTAAAAAGAATCATAATATGATTTGGCATGGGCTGACGGAAAAATGAGCCACAACAAAATACGCGGACACGGCGTGGATTTTTGGATGCTAGCGACTCGACGCGCAGACACGACCAATGGCCTTAAATGCCTTCCAAAACAAAGAGGAGCTCTAGTAAGTAACATTTTGCTCACCCATTTGATGACCGGCAGTTGCAAAAGTTATTTAACGATACGTCCAACACACTATCTACTGCGCATCAAACAGTATTCCATCTATTTATAAATTAACACAATTTGATAAAAATATTTCATTACAGTGATCATATATTCAATTTGTAATTTCAGGCCACCTCATGAAATTATGCTATCAAAAACTTCAATGACCTCCCACAAAAGGAAACCAAACAAAGATCTCTTATCTGCCAAGACAAAGATCAGCTATTCACCGATCGTGATCACAGGCAGTTAAATTTACTATATAAATTTACACCCTTTTATACGACGTTTCATTCACCAAGTCACACATAAGTGACAGCTTGTGATTTACTATTATTACCAGTAAATAAAAAGTGGTAGGGGAGAAAAGAGGTGGAGCGAAACACCATTGTAATAAACTATGAGTAGGGAACGAAAATAATACCGCTACTGCAAGGGAGTTTGTAATTGATTCCATTTTGTCCTACATGAGCGTTTATATCACTGACTCGTATGTACCTCTCTTACTTTTATGAAGAAACACCGATCTGAGGAACAAAATTTATGTGAAAACTTCGTAAAGTTAAATTGTTGTGATTTTTAAAATGGAATATTTTATGTATGTGAATAAACTGTGAAGTGAAATATCGCAATTAAGAACATAAAAAATGGATTACACCACAGGAACTACGTCTTCGATGAACAATATGAGACCAATTTTCGGCGCATACGCCTTTCAAGGTGAGTCACAAATTATTATAGACTATAGACACGATAGGATCCAGAGAGATGAGAAAAAAGAAACGATATGCTTAATTACAATGTTCCCAGGTACCAATAAAACAAGCAATAATACGTCGGTATCAAAGAACCGAAATCAATATCGTCTATTGCCTAAACAATAAAAATTGGGCACAGCACATTACATTTATTTTCCATGAACGGTTCCGTAAAGAATTATTATTACAACATCACAAATTCAGAGCATCGAAGTTAGTTATACTCCGCGATATTAATAAATTTTTATAATAACCGTTACTCTATGATCACATCAGAAAAACCACAAGCGTTAATTTCAATTACATTTTATCGCTTTGCATATTCAATCGTCTTTGGAAAATCGAAATTAGATTTCTATTCGACATTAAGTATTCAGAACCTAACCCTAAATCATAAAAGCATAATAAAATCAAAATAACACAGTCATATTTCTATTATGATCGCGGATCTCTAGAAATCATGGATACCTTTCAAAGTGCCGCTTATTAACCTCTCATCGACTCCGACCGTAAAATGTAAACTCGATAAAGCCACCAATTAAAACTAAATATGAGAATATCGACAATCAAAGCTCAAGCCGCTACATCTGACACCAAAAAACTATTCTCCCAAAACATGAATCTTTTTTTTTCTACAACAAAGTCGCAAGCGCAACGTGATTTTCGCCTTTCGTCAACGGCAACTGTAGCCTAGTGAATAACCTAGTGAAAAAATAAAACAAAAAATGACGAGTTTGGATCAAAATTTAATATCAGGGTCACTGAGGCAAAATTGACCAAAAACTTTAACATGGGGTAGGTGGTGATAATAACAATGCTTTATGAAAAGGTTTAGCCAACTAATTTGTTTTTTCTTGGCTACTGTCGATCTCAGTAGCGATGCAACCTTTTTTTTGCTTGAGATCAATCAGTCAAAATAACAGTGTGATACCGCCTTTGATGCGACCCGCGGCCTGTTTTAATCTCAACTGATACATGATTAGTTCACCGATGATGCAGCAAACTGTAACTGATCCGAAATTGGACGAACGGACCCACCTGTAGATTAACTAAAAGAATCCTGTTACTTACTTTTACACGGTACAAGATTTGACTATTCATACTCTATGAGACCTCATATGAGAAGAATTATATTATCATAAAATTAACTACTCTTGTTGCTTTATTAAATAACATTAATCTGCCTGACCCGAGATATTTTATTTCGATAATATTCTCCATAGCCTTATTGTTTTAGTGCTATTTAATTTCCATGGGTCCTACAAATATAAAAAAATAAACTAAGAAATAACCTCTTAAGTTTATAGATCATTAAAAAATATAAACATTATTTAAAATTAAACTTAATTAAGAATTACTAAATTATTACCCGATAAATCGATAATGAACTAAAAACTCTTCTGCACAGTTCATACAAAATGAATCCCACTTTCATTCATAAAAAACAAATCGAATATGAGTCAATAGCAAACTGCGTCCGACGCAAACTTGTGGTCTGTCAAACTGAGAAAAGGAGGATAAAACAAATGATGTCATTGACATCGTAATGACCGTCCATCATTTTGCAGACCCGTCAAAACTGTCTCACTGAGTATAGGTGCTATGGTATGTACGATCAGGGTTCTGTGGCAATTACTGCTGTATTCTGCACTGCAGTTAACCGCAGACACCCACGGTCACTTAATTATAACAGGTATCTAATTCTTACTAGTTTTTGCTTGCAAATTCACTCACTTCGTCTACATAATTTTTAACAAAGTTTATTTTGATTTTTAGTTTTGCTTTTAGAGTATACTATAATTTGCTATAAACTCTTGTTATTTGCAACCCTAGCATAGAAGAGTTGATAAAATATAAAAGACAAATTATTGAGACGAACTTCTTTGCATTCTATGGATTCACCATAGGTCCATCGTGTGGCAGAAAAAGAAACTCCGGGTAGATCCCGAAAATTGTGACACATGTGTAGGTTTAAGGCGCCCCTTTCCGACGTTCATCACCTTCACTACTCGTGTTTCTCTCCTTGTCCAGCTAAATCTGGTATGAACCTGCTAATGCAGCTTTAGATGCTCGTTCTAGTATACTAGGCGATGCAGTCGCTAAGCATAAAGCTACGCTAGCACCATATATTGGAGCGGAGCGTAATACCTAAAAAAAGTAAAAAAAAAATCCGATAGAATTTTTGCGAATTTCCAAATTCGGGTTCCATCACAATCTGGTCCTAAACCTGTAGATTCGATTCCACACAAAAAATATAAAAATCGGTTAAGAATTCGGGAAGTTATGGCGTAACAGACATTGCGCGATTGAAGCTGATCCATGGGAGCTTCGCTCACTCCGTTCGCTCCGCTCCAAAAACTTACTGCAGTTCTGGACAAGCCTATATCTCTCAACAGTCTTTAAATCCTACTTCTACAGCATATAGACTAATTACATAACTGATTTTTGTTAATTCATTTAGGAGGTCATATAATTTGTTTTGATTTATCGCGTGGTTTTTAGGTATAGTAGTTTTCTATTGCACGGTAAGCTCTACAAGTACTATCAGTATTGTAGCTTTAGAAAAAAGAAATATGTCCGGCCTGGATGACGAAACACCCATATTCTGGGATTTTATAGTCAAGTCAGATGCCGTACCGAGTATTGAGTAAGGCTAGTTGTTAGAATTGTTGTAGAGCCTTCTTCAATAATTTTAATTTGTGTTATGTTTGTGGTCTTTATGGTTATTAGCTAATAAACAAACATGACAAAATTTCATTCAAAATGTAGTCGTATTCCGAACATATTCATTCCATTACGATAAAGAGCATCAAACACAATAAAAATAAAAATCAAAAAGCTTAACCTAAACCGAGAAGATCCAACATAACACTTGCGTACTTGTTCAGAAGTTGGTACATTTTGTGCCAAATCGCATACCTTTTTAATTAGATACATAGAATACCGCTTAACACAATAAAGACATTTAATGCAAAATAACATCTTTTCAGCACGCCACTAATGCATGAAGAAGACCTTTTAATAACAATCGCTTCTTGATTTAATTTATAACAACGGGTTACAAAAATTCGAACCTACCTTTACATTGCACATTAGATTAGACTCGTGAAATAGGGGGTGTACTTGGTGCTGTTCGTCATTATATTAAACTAACTTTATAAAGGCGGAAACACATTATTAACACGCGACGCGACCCGATGAAACGCGATGCGTGTTGAGTCGAATCAAATGTATTGTTTTCTATGGACCAGAATCATACTATGAACATCCGACGCGACGCCATGCGCTCACACGCCACCCGATCCAGACGGGCCAGGTCGGTGTGTTGTCCCATCCCTATTCTTCAAACTATCAAACAGAATTTATGTCAATTTATTATTATATTTTGCATTTATTGTATTAATTTTTTCTTTATTTATTCTGGCACGAAACAGTCATTAGAAATAATAAAGTACACAAGATTTTGACATCAATTGTAGAATAATGAGTGCCCAATATTAATTAGGTACATAAATGTAGGAACAGAAACTAGTTTAAATCAAAATATAAAAGTACATTAAAATACGAATTAGCTTATTATTAAATATCTATGATTAAGGCAACAACACAACAAAATAAGTATTAATTTACTTAAAAATTATTAAAACGAACATTATTAGCATTTTACTTAAATATATTGAAAATGTCTGACTTGATACCAGTCAATGTGTTACAAAACAGGTGTTATTTGTAGAATTGTTCGTTATATGTTTTCATACAGCGAGCAAAATAGCTATTGCGAGTCTAATTCTTGCGATATTGTGGTGGTACGAATATTTTTATGGGGCGTGAGGAGCGTGCGGGTACTCGTGCCTTGACTATAAGGTTGATCTGTGATAGAAGAACTGGACAATCTATCTTATTATTTAATAATTTAAAGAGAAAAACTAGATCGCACATCATCCTACGGTTTTCAAGAGATAATAAATTATGTTAATCCATAGTACATGACCATACACTTCCACTGCTGTTAGCTAACTGTATTCAGAAATTGCTAGTATGTCGTGGCGTCGCGTGTTGGTAATGTGCACGGTGTATATCGGGTGTCGACACGTTGCGTCGCGTCGCGCTTTAATAATGTGTTTCCGCCTTGAATCTTTAGTTACGAAAATTCTAGAAGCATCATGTGACAAAAAAACATTACTAATATCGACTAAAACTTTACTCAAACTGTCAAAACTTTGACTGACCGTCAACATTTCATTTCAATAATTTCTTTTGGTACCTACATATGACCTATCAAACGTATCTGGGTCGTTCTTATTTTTTACCGACAATGGTCTGTCCTTCGTCTTATTATGGCATCTCTTTGGAGTATTGATATTTAAGGTTTTTTAATTCGGTTCGAATAAAAGTCCATATTTTTATTATCTATTAATATTATGTAATTTTTCATTTCCTCCAACCAACATATTTTTTCGTTTGTTTTCCGTAGAATGCCGTGACAGAGTGGTAAACCGAAATGTGGTCTCCACAGAAAAAGGCCACTCTGTCACATATTTTTTTTAAAAACCAACATTAAAAGAGTATTAATATTTGCCGCAAAGGAAACTTTAATTAGTCCTAATGACAACACAGATGCAATTTCTTTTAAATTCCACACAGAAACCACAATTATGGATTGTTCAAAAACCAAAAAACAAGAAAAACGTCGTTTCACTGTCGATAAAAAAGAAGAACGACCCATCTACATACCTTGCTAAGAAAATAGAGGTTCTCAGACAGTCCACTACTCATTTTAAATATACAAGTAATATGGAATACAATAACATACAATTAATGTTTTACTCGGTATGAAAATACATCGATGACTAAAAACACTTATAACCCTAATTCTATAAAAAATCACTTTCAACAAAAAGCTCGATTACATAAATACTACTTAATAAGCGAAAAAACCGTTGCTACGAAAACTAACTCAGTCTTTTCACGTTTTTTATTCTTCTTATTTTGGAGTGGTATCTGATAAAATTCGCGTTGATATGCTGCGGACAAAAATCGATGCTCTTGCCTTCAGGCATCAACTGATAAATCAGTAAACTTTATCTCCTTTAGACTGATGTAAAATTTTGGTAAAAAAGGTACTTGTATGTATTTCCATGGAAGTTTTTAAGTAACGGTTTATCCAGATGTTTCTTCTCATCTATGTTTAACATCACGTAGGAACTATCGAAGTTGATAGTAAATCCTTTCTATTCTGATAGTCAAAATTCAGAAAATAAATTAAATGCTCAAAATAGAGATGCAGATATAAAAGACATCAAATTATTTTTTAACATCTCCGGTCTTTATAAGTTAGACGTAAAATTCTAGCTTGATTCTCACAAACCTATCTTCATTAAAACGAACGTAATAAACACTCTAATGAAGTACGATACCTTACATTAATGCAACTGGTTTCTTCGTCGCGACCGCGCTACTCATTATTCTAAAATAATCATTAAATCGGCCATAATAAGAGTAATAACTAAGAAGCAAAACAGGCTACCGTGATTGTGCTTCGAAATTAAATCGGCCCGCCTCATCATCACATACGTCCATTGAGAGAAACACAATGGTAATCAAAGGAAGAAACGCAGAAGCTCGTATGATTAATTACATTGGAGATGGTGTTTTCTTATTTTCGTGAACGATTTGTGCCGACTGACGAAAGTGCTGATTTCTTTAGACTTCTATTATGTTACAATATAGACAATATTGCCGAATTTAATTTTACAACTCCAGTCAGTATATTTGTAATAAATTTTAACTAAAACTGGAAAGACTAAAAAACATCACACTAGTTTACAAGTCTATAAAAAATACTATGAATGGAAAAAAAATAAAATCCTGCCCATTTAGCATATTTCCGAGCATACTAATGGCATTGCCCTGCTGGATGGCTACGCTTGCTCTTTGCACAAAATAACTTCTAAATCCAAAGAAATTATATAAAAATTCTTTCCATACGCTGGTTCGTATGTATCGTATGTTATTATTAATTAATAAATAAAAAAATGACATATTTTTTTATTTATTAATTGTTTATATTTACAAAAAATAAAATTCTACTTTTAAAATCACAATGCTTCACAATTCACGCCACTATAGTTCAAATATGTCTGGAATATGTTTCATTAAGTTATTTCCTGCCTTGCATTGCGTCTTTTGAATGACAGCAACTTATTTTCTCGCCTGGAATGCAGATAATGGTTGAAAAAGTTTAAATTCCTGTGGAATTCCCGCCTACGACACGACTGATTGAGTTATAAGCTATATTGGCAATTCCATTTTGTTTTTGCACCGTTTTTCACTGGAATAACATGTGGCGAGAGAGCCACTCATATTTAATGTACATTAGGTAGATGTCGATCTCTGATTCTACCTTTCTTGCGAGGGTCTGGAGAATGTGTGCCTTGTTTATTTTGATTTGTCATCTTTGATATATGAATCCTTTTTGTTATTATCTGAAACACATTTTTATGTAGGACCGACGGCGGCTAACTTTATTGCGTCCCTTTTGTGTATCTGAGAATTCTATTTTGTTGGTACGGATGTAATAAGATAAATAATAATTGCAATAAATATACAAATATATGTAGAAGGAATTCTGCCACAGGACCACAGAAAGTTCGAAACGAATACTTTGATATTCAAAGTTTATTGTAACAAACCCAAGGACAACCAATAGCTAATATCCACACACAAAAAACAATATCAATTCGAGACATCCCGTCGCCGGCTGTGGGAGGTAAAACCCGTAATCTTATCAACTAGTAATAGAGTTCAATTTACTGGTATTATAGTTCCAAAATCTTGTGGGTACCTGTGGGGCCACAAAGCCGAGTAGCCGCGTCTTATAATCGAGAGTGCCTCCGGTTTGATAGTTAATTAAAGAAGTGAATAACATGCGGCATTGCAAGTCAGCTGCAATCTTCGACACTCTGTAATATATTCAAAGAGCTGACAATACCACCTTCCAAAATAAATTAATTACTTATTTAATATGTTTCAACCGAAACATGGATTTCGCTAAATATATGTTATAATAACAGAATATTAAGATAAAAAAATTCCTATTTAGAAAATATTTCCAATCCACTTTACTTTCAATATTTTCAAACCATACTTGAGCTTTGTTTGACATGTGTTGATGCCTTCTATATAATCATAGTATCTCAAGATCATATTTCTAAACTTTAGGTTACGGTAACTTTATTTTTGTATTATTAACGCATTCTCTAGCTAACAGCAACTCTTTGATTCTACTAAGTCTTTGCACTAGAAGAGGAGGGCCGTCGATTCAACCAACAATCTATGCGGGCAAATTGATATGTCAAGAAGGAGGCTCTACTTAGAGAAGTATATTGAAACCATCTACCAAAACAAACGTGGTTAATTTGTTGCCTCATCCTAAACAAACGCTTAGCGGAAAGTGCTGCTATTGTTTATCGAAGAAAACAATAATTAGCTTTTATATGTAGCATTTTGCAATCATCAACTTTCTTTTTTTCTGGTACAAAAGTTGTAAGATTTTTTTGAGTATAAATTTATTATTTTGTATAATTTATTATACTTTAAGCTATTTTCATCTTATGTGCTCTAAAATTCACTCAGAATATGCAAGTAGGTAACATTTCAAGCAATAAAACCCGTTATCGGTAAGTTATCGCTGCGCAGCGGAGCGCATTTAGCACGCTTCTAATGAACGCCTTATGAAACAGGCAATTTATCACATGCTCCCTTATCACAAAATGCACTGATAACTTTTATATGAGAACAAACTTAATAAAAAATAGCCATTATGTTTCTGTAGGCTACTGATTTGATTAGGTATAACTGCTTGAAAAAACCGTACAAAATTTTATTTCATGAACTCAAAATTATATGTATGCAACATGTAAGGAAAAATTTCAAGGTGTTTTTGCAAATATTTTATATTTATAATATAATTTTAAAACTCAAACTACCTGATGAAATAACCAACAAAGGAAATCTTCCTTCACATCCAAGTATTTGTTTTCCAAATTTCCAGTCCCTTCAAACAATGCATCAGTTTCACTTAGGGCAGCCGATTACGTCTTGTTATTCTTTACTTTGTACTTACCCTCCTCGTCGTTACAAATTCTAACGAGCTGGTATTTCAAAAGAACCGTCTTTGTCGGCTCCTTCAGTCTTCAGCATGACCATGAATAAATCAATGAAAACAAATAGTATTCGGCTACTAGTATTCCTAAAAGCTTTTTAAATGATGATCTGCTTTTGTTTCAACGCCCGTTTTTGTTAAGATTTTCATGTATGTTAATATATTCATATTGGAATAATAGGTAGAGCATATTTTCCTGCCAAGATCGGGTGTGTTGTACATATAGATAGGTTTGAGGCGTAATTTGGTAGACACCGAAACTAATTTATTTAACAAAGGACCGGTCGAACGATAGAGCACTTTTTATATGTGTACAAACACATTACATCCTATGTATAGATACAATGTTCGTAATTACAGATTTTGTTTACGCGTTCTTATCCAACGACTAGATTAGTTGCCTGCTTACATTTTGATGTAAGTCGTTTGCTTCGTGGTACTGTTTCGATTTATTTTTAATCTGTTATAACTGTATAGCGTCGCGGCTTTATAAAGTTGATTAAATCCGTTTTGAATCATTTACCGAACGGTTTCTTGGTTTTTTACAAAAAAGTTAATCCTAATATTTAAAGACAGTCTTTCTTAATGTAACCTAATCGAAGTCAAAAGAAAATAAGAAATTTTATATTAGCAGTAAATTTTCACCGAAAGGTTTTGGAATTGCTTAGTTGAGAATCTTGATTTAAAAACGCAGTTTTGTATATTGTTTATATAAAATATTGATTCCTCCCAATCATCTATAAATGTAATAGGTGATATTAATTTAGTCCCCAAGAAAGTCCTCTTAGCGTAATTCCTACTTTACCAGGTATTGCTGTACCGATTTCTAATTGACAATTTCAATCGTCTTAGCATGAATTTGTGTCCAAACTCACTTTGGCGGCACCATCAAACGCTCAAAAACACGCACACGCAAGGTTCAGCGTTAGGTCACACCAAGACAGCTTTTGACTTTTTTTAAATTCAAGTACCTATGGCCGTGCCATCTTTCGATTGGTTTGACAGAATTGTGCTTGAGTGTTGTGGAACGCAGAGCAGACAACTTATCGGCGATAGTAAGATCATCGCCGTAGGTTTATTTGGCTGTAGATGATTTGTTGTTTGTACATATGTTTGAGAACGTGCTCTCAAGCTCCATAAGCTCACTCCACCTTCCCCTTCCAGCATCGGTTGTCCAGTGGCATTGCAGATTCCCATATTCACACATATTCTTTATAAGCGTACTAAGCGGTTCTCATTATCTTTAATAGTGCACGTCAAAGTCTTATTCAGATAATTTTGATAATTTCGATGCACACAGTCAGGGAGTTGAATTCTCTACCTAAGTCTGTACTCCTAAATGTATATACCGAATTGGTTTTACGAAAGCAATCGTAGTAGACCTTCACTTTGGGAAACCTTCAAATTATTAAAATATACTTCATAAAAGTCACAAAAATAACGAAGTCAAATTTAACGAATATAAATGAGTGTCGCCTTCTTTCCCAGAAGGACAACAATCAAACGAGTCCGGAAATTAGAAATTCCTCCCTCAGTCTGAAGGTTATAAAAACGTGGTAACTATTTTTGATACAATAAAAAACAGAGCATACCCGAACATGAGCCACATTTAGACGATTAAGGCGATGACCGAATTTGTAGTTACTCACTCAAGCATGAGTCGCGTAATTAAAACTATGTATGAAGGCATTATAAGGTACAAAACTAATAGTGCATTTGGACCATATAACGATTACCGACATGTTCGAAATATGTATTAAAAATTGGATATATAGTAAAATTAAGACTACCATCCCATAAATTAAATTATTATTTTACAAAGTATTATCAACATTAAAAATATATTTAAGTATATTTACTAAGCAAATGTTAAATGTAAATACACACAGATACAAGTAACTCACACAAATCGCTTTAAATACAACGTCGAGTGAGAGCTGAACTTCGCATCCGGAGGCTTTTTAGTTCCGGGACTTTTGTAAACAATTAGGCGCTATTATACAGGTCTGAGAGAAAGCTCCTTCAGAAAATTGCTTCTTTACGAATTTTCAATAGTAGTTACTTTGCTTTTTCTAATACTTCTTCGCCCATTGCTCATTGAAAAGAAACACCACTTTTCAGATTAGCCACGCGTATATAAAATTTAATTAAATCGGATTTAGTTTGTTTTGTTGAAGTTTTTTGAAGATTATAAATTACAAAATTAAACATAATAAAATCCATTTAAGGTCTTTCAAGCGCGTAACAAACCCGAAACATGTTTTGTTTGCATTACTCTTGTTTTAGATGAAGAAACAATTTTTCTCCTAACAAGAAAAGCTTAGAATTTACATTATTCACGAATTTGTCAAATAAATCTTATTTTGTATGGTATGTCATGTACTACTTTCCGATTGCTTAATGCAAATTCGTGAGATCCACTCACAAATATGTAAGTATTATGTTTACGAAAACAAAGATATCCACCATCATCGTCATCTTATCAAGTCTAAGTAATAGACTAATTAAGTTAGTTTCTATTTGTGTTTAGACCAGCCACTACAATCTACTATCCTGTTCATTATCGACACATCTCTTTGCTGAACTTCCTCCTGTTCTGATTTTTGCCTATAATCTTCACTTCTCAACTTATCATACCCAAAGGACCATTTTATCCGAGTATCCAGATCAGCCAGTATCCAGGAATGTGGAAGTTGTCCACATTCCTATAACAGTTTTCCACTAAATCCTCTCATTCCCTTTCCGATTCGAAGTTATTCATAGGATTACTCTTCACGACAAACTTTGCTAACTAACATAGCATGACCTAATTTTCTCACTTAAGATTTACTAAATACTTGATAACATTTAACAAATGGATATTTTATAGCACAAACAAAAAAATATTTTCCATCTCGATTAAAAGCATTATTTATCCTGATCGATTAAATTCCAAATGAGATTTTTGTTTAAAAAAAATTCAAGGGAAGTGAATGAGTCACGGGCGATGGGTTGAGGGCCTGTAACGAGCTTGCATCGCTCCAATGGTTATAGTGGACTGACCGCTTCCGGGACAAAAATCAAATGAAGACATTTAAAAATGAAATAAAAAATTAAAAACACCTGCTATTATTGTTAAGAATATTATCGAGACTGGTAAATGCTTCAGTTTCGTAAAGGTTACGGAGTCTGGCCTAGTTTGCCAAAAGTAAGCTTCGCTTTTCAAAAGAAAAATATTAAAATATTGTAAGTAGCTACAGATTAGATCGTGAACCTAAGAAACTCCATTATGTATTAATGGAAATTCAATCTCATGCGAATAATATTTGGTATTAAAACATTACAACATGGTGTTGTTTATTTTGTTTCACTCATGTTCTTTTGTAAACGAGAAACTTATTTTAATTTCTTATATATTACTAGCTAAGTTAATAAGTGTATCTGTCACTTCAATGCATAACGTTACTTTTTCCTAGCCTTATTACAGCTTGACAAAAAGTAGAGATATAACAAATCATAAAAATATGTGTGTAAATGACTGTTCTATTTTTAGACCAAATGGTTTTTACCTTACCATACATCCAACAATTAAAAGAGCTATAACGACACTCGATTTACCTAACATTGAGTGTTTAAACAAAGAGTTGAAAATTCCAGAGCCTCACACAATCCAGGTAACCACTGTGAGCTATCTAACTTAATAATTATGTCATCAATTATCCTGTTTCTATTAAATGTGATTTCAGGCCTCATTGCAACAAAAAAAGTTTTATGTTTTTTTTAAACAAATTAGGAAAATTTTGTTTCCCTCTATTTTTCATTTATCTTTCTGTCAAAATAAGCGAATCGAATGAAGAAATTAGAAACATTTATAATTTTATAACAAAAAGGAAAAAAATGCAACGCAAGCCGCAAAGAAAATTGTGACATTTATGGACCTAATGCAGTGTCAGTAAGAATAGCACAAAGTTGGTTTAAGCGTTTTCAATCCAGGAATTCTGATGTCAAAGGTGCATCCCGCTCTGGTCGCCCTGTTACGGATAAAATGGACGCAATTTTTGAAAAAGTGGAGCAAGATCGGCATATCAGGAATTACGCCATAGCTGAAGAACTGGGAATAGACCACGAAACAGTTTTGACCCATTTGAAAAAAGCTGGATACACAAAAAAAGTTCGATATTTTGGTGTCACACGAGCTCACTGAAAGAAACCTAATAAACCGTGTACTCATTTGCGATTCTTTAGTGAGGCGTAATGAAACCGAACCGTTTTTTAAAAAATTGATAACTGGTGATGAAAAGTGGATTACGTATGACAAGAAAGTGCGAAAAAGATCGTGGTCAAAGGTCGGTCTAATTTCACAGACTGTGGCAAAACCTGGGTTAACTCGCAATAAGGTGATGCTGTGTCTATAGTGGGATTGGAAGGGCACTGTTCATTTTGAGCTTTTGCCGGCGGGCAGAACCATCGATTCGGATCTCTTCTGCCAACAACTGATGAGATTAAAGGAAGTAGTTGAGAGAAAGTGGCCGGAATCGATTAATAGATGACTATATAACATAGCTAAAGCTAAAAATAACGCTAAACTATATACATCTTTAGCCACTCGAGGAAAATTAAGAGAGTTTGGCTGGGAGGTGTTAATGCATCCGCCATATAGCCCTGACCTTACCTTACCTTCAGATTTCCACCTGTTTCGGTCTCTTCAGAATTCTTTAGGCAGTGTCAGGTTAACATCAAGAGAGGACTGCCAAAACTACTTGTTACGTTTTTTGATCAGAAGTCCCAACATTTCTACAGCATCGGGATCATGTCTCTACCTTCAAGATGGCAGAAATTCTACAAACAAAATGGCACATATATACTGTAATTAAATGAAAATTAACTTTGAAAAAAAAATGTCTTGAATTTTCATATAAAATGCAAAGAAACTTTTTCCCAACCTATTATATAAAGAAAATCAATCGTATCGATTCTGTTAATTTGATCCATCCAGATTGTCTACCGGTATATCAGTTTCTGGAAATTTGTAAAAATATTAACAACGTTTTAAACAGTTTATGATAACAGCATTCTAAAGCTAATTATTTTAATTTCAATTGTTCTATTTATAAGAATGATTTCTGTAAATACCATAATTTTAAGATAGCAGCACATCAGAAAGTGTCTAGCTAGTCGTTATGATATCTAAAATGTATTGCGCTAGGTACGTACAAATTAAAAAGAGGAAGCTAATAAGAAGAATCACCAACCAAGAATGTAATCAAAAAAATACATTCAAAGACTGGACGCTTTATTCCCGAACGTATCCCAAAAGGAGCGAGAAAAAATTCGGCGCTAAAAAGAATAACACTGTGGGTCTATTACTTGTACGGCATGTCATCGACGGTTCATTAAAATACGATGACTTAACATAAACACTATAGTGGACTTCATTGATGATAGCCTCTGACGTAGGTTTGACGAAACAAAAAACAGCATCTAATAATTTGATCAATTCTGAACCTTATCGGTTAGTAATAGAGGAGACATGTCAAACACGAAATTCTCTGGTTCGTTTCGGAATGAAAGATCGCTTACAATAGCGTTTCATTCCGTGGAATCCATTGATAAGTCGGATGCTACCAGTGTTACAGGGCTGGTCTCACGACCGTTGGGAAACTCAATTACTTCCGAAAAGACAAGGTAGTATTGGAAACTGAAAGTTTAACTTAGAGAGAAATACATTCATCGGTAAAAATAGATCTAAATGATGTTTAAACGATGTTTAGATATTTTTCTTATTATACTTTCTGCAACTATCATGTGCTCGTATTGGACGAAATTAGAGAATCACATATACTTCAGGCTGTATGTTAGTAGATAAAATGCTATATATTTTGATTTACGTTGGATCTAATTATTATACATTTTCCTTAACTAACCAGTATCATTGGAATATGGGGCCAAAACAAAAACGAATTTTAGTATGACGACTAGTTATCAAATAACAAAAACATGGCTTGATATCATTAACAAGGGAATCAGTGAAGTGGAAATAAAAAAAAATCATTTATCTTATCTAACTCGGTAACAAAGTTTCTAAACTCTAAAAAGAAAGCTAAATAACTATTTGCTTTCCAAAACCGTGAGAAACGATCGTTTCTGAAGTGTTTAACTGATAGCATGAGGGGCTAAAAAAACAGTAAACCGAAATGTTACAGTTACAAATTATTGTGCCGTGGAAATTACCAATTCAATGCAAAATTGAATGCTTTGAAGGCACTTTGTGAGGTCGATTTTGTTTAGAATAAATTAATTATGGCAATTTAAGTCGATTTTCCATCGTCACTCGCAGCCAAGAGCGTAGAAATTACGATTTCTGAGCTTAGCTGTTTATTGTCTAGCTTAAAGCAAATATTTTAGCAGAATTCTATAAACCGTTTTAGAGGATGGAAACTGTAACACTCCAAAGAAATAAATGAGATAACGGTTTCAGTAACGAGCGGGGGTCTGTAACAATTACAGACAAAAATACCTCTCCTCCATATACCCTCTTCAGCTATAGTACAAAAAATAGTCTAAAATAAGAAATTAAGAATTACACTAGTTTGTCATTAATTAATTCGAGTGTCAGTGTGAAAGTTTGAAAACATATATATTTTTTTCAAAATCTTTAAATAAATCCTGTTACAATTCACCAAAAATTTAAGAACGATCTAAATAATGGGAATTCACCTGCGTCTTAGCACATCAACTGGAGTTTCATGGTCGTCTTAAAAAAAACTATTTCCTTTTAACTGATGGATTTCAATTTCAATGGCTCAATAAAGTAAGCACGAAATAGTCTATACCATGTTTAATTTAGGGGTTAGTCTTGTCCACAATCTGGTTCGTAAGAGTAAGAAGAGACCGCCAATGGAGCAAGCTTGCCCTGAAGAAAACTACTAATTCAAGCTTTGAGTATTGTAGCGTTATATGACCTTGGGAATACAGATGCAGGCAGGGAATTGTTCGAAGTATTGCTCTACATTCTCACCCAAAGGAGATCGTCATATGTCGTCATTCGCACAAGTGTCATATTTACAGCAATAAATACCCATGACTCAGGTACAACTGCTAGTATTCATCACACAAAAATGTGCCCCTTCCGGGACTCAAACCCAGAAAAGCCAGTGAGAAAGGCAAAATTGCTACTGTTGCACCAGCATGTAAATATTCGTTTGTTGAGGTCACGTGACATGTAAGTCTCTATTAAAATTTCATAAGGTAGATCCAATGGTCAATGGCAGGTATATTCGTATGCAAAGCTTGTAGCGGTGTCGACTTAGGTTTAGAAAATATAGTAATTAAGTTAAAGTTATACGAATCAGTACCGAACTTTTTCCAGAGATGAGTGTTTGCCAGCGTTCATTATGTCTACAGAAACTGATTAATTTTGACCATGTATATTTTAATTTCCAATCCTCGAAATTATCTTCGATTTCTTGGATACTTATTGGATTAGGGTGCTAAAACTCCATGTGGATTTGGGAATGGGGCTGATAATACCTACCCCTGACCTCTTGTTATCAAGCCAGAACTAAGTCGTACGTTGGAAATAAATACATATTCATTTAGAATCTAATGACTAGGTTTATCTGGGTTTTCTCAAAGTAAGAAGAAAGTACCTATCTAAGTGTGAATTTAGGAGAAAACTTGTTGATGTCGTCTCAACTGTGTTCTTATAAATATACTTTGTCTTTTCATGCTGTAGTAAATGGTTTGCACTATTACTGTGGTAACAAATATTAATTTCTAGTTTCCAAAAACATTTGAAACGTACAAGTATGTATGTAAATAGAATTATATATTTATACTATTAGACAATTAGATTCTTTAAAATTGACCGTTTGAGTATTTTTCTTATTCGGTACGGTTATGTAGGTTTCAGTGTAATATAATATCAGGTAGGTACATCACTCTTTTAAAATAAATTAATGATCAAAATTCACGGGAACAGTTTTATTATTAATATTAATTGCAAAGGTTATCTAGGGATAAAAGTGATAAATTATTTTAATAGAAAAATACCGGAAGAAATCGACTCGGCTAACAAACGTATTCTTAGTGAATCCCGTCTGGGAATTCGCTTGTGGGCCGAGTCAATTTTTTCCAGTATTTTTCTATCAAAATAATTTATCTTATAAGATATGATGGAAAAAATTATAAAAGGGAAAAATATGGTGAGAAAATAAAAGATATAGGTACGTCACTACAACGAGTATACACCAAGAATATAAGCTGACTTACACGACACAAAATGATTCAAAGGTATAAATATTCTAATGATACACTTTCTTTTAACTGCCATGAATGAATACTATTAACTTTTAAAATTTAATGATTAATGATTTAAAAGTGTCACGTTATTTTCCTCTTCTGTATTAGGATCACGTACTACAATTAGATATAAATAATAAATCATAAATGTCAATTCTACATATAATCGTTTAAAGCATATAATTGATTTAAATCATCTGTTTGATATAAAGTATACATACTTTACACACTGACACCTGTTGACCTATCAACAGAATATAGTGACCCCAATTAATATTGACAAACCGCAACAAATCGTTTACTTACTAAAAAGGGTAAAGACAATGGTGCCGTGATCGTGCTCAGCTAGAAAGAGATAGATATATTTCTATGGGTACTCTTCGTAACGGTGGGCAGAACGCGCCCCTCCAACTGCGCTAGCGCCAGTTTTGGTACGATACTCGGGTGACAAAATAATAATAATATTTTTATTTCATAAAAAGATTGAATTTTAAATAATATTTGATATAAATAATGAACCTTTAAAATTAGAATATTGCCTTCATTTAATTACTTCAACTTATGTCGGACCAGATGATTTGCAATCACGCAATTTTATTTTATTTGGCGTGTTGTGAATATTATCTTACCAGAAAGTGTTTTTACTACGCAAATGTATAGAATCGCATGTAAATAAAATAAACGAACATCTTATTAAATTCATATAACATGTTATATGAATAAGAATTTTAAACTTTAAATAAATTATAAAGACCAGGACTTCACTAACATTTAGTTCGGTACAACTTACTTGAAAAAAAAATAAAAAGTCTCAATTAATTACTTGTTATGCTTTGCTACATAGCCGGTAAGTCTATGTTGTACAGATATATCCTAAAATGACTGCGGTGTGGCTCCACTACACATTTCACACTTACACAGTGGGAGTGTTTCATGCACTCACCCACACACCCATTTTAGCCCTCAGTGTAACCTCCTTTGTAGAGGTTACACACACACTCGCACCTTACCCCGTCTGCACAAACACAGCGGCACTCTCAGTCCACTACACAACCTCATCTACTGCACTCACGCGCAGAAAAAAAGATAACGCGATCTATCGATCTTTTTTCAAATCGAAAAAACGAACCGCCTGATAGGCTTCATTCCTATAGTCGGATAAACTTGACGTTTACAACCGAACGCGTCGCCCGGGCAGTCATTTATTTCGATCACAATATTTATGACAGCATAATTAATTGAACATGTCGTTTTTAATTATGTAAATAAGAATGGGTGCTAATCAATTTAAATTATGTGTTCCGAACTCGCTTAATTTAATGTAAACAGATATTTATCAACTCTTGTGACGTTTTTACTGTGTTAGCTTATGTTATGTTTGACATTAGAAGCGGGACTGTGTATGATGCTTGATCTTCTACAGTGGAGTTACTTTAGTTAGTGTCGGTTTCTTCTGGCGTTGATGGAAGTATTACGTTGATCTCTCATACCATTATGGAACGCCACCAAAATGGTATGGATGTGTGGGTAGGTAAGGGTATAATATAATTATTACTTTTATAATATGTAAATTTTTAAAAAGTATAAAATGAGAACATGTCAGTAGTAGAACATTAGTCTAATATACCACACCTTTATTTAAGTTATCATAGCCTTACTTCAGTTTACTCTACTTTCTTTTTCAAAATTGTTTCTAAAAGGTGAAACAAATTACTTACAAAGAAATCAAGTGACATGATCAATTATTATTATATGTTTTATTTGAAGGTTTAATTTAATTATTTTTTTATTTATTAACCCGGAGTCACGTTGTTTTTTTTATAAAATAAATAGTTTATTCGATCTGATCTACTCTTTTTCATACTGTTCAAATGCGTAGCATTAAGATAAGGTCATGATATAAAACCTATTAGAATTTAAAACTCGCCATAATTAAAACCGCAAAGAGTTTATACTAAAAAAACACACTCAAATATGCCACTTGTTCTATTTCAGAATATAATGATTCACTAAAATTCGTATAATTAAAGTACAAAAATACGATAATACATTTGAAATTGATTTAACAATGAACAAAGTATGTGTATCAAAAAGCTTTCCAATTACAATAACTGATGCTGTTAGCTTTGCTTGCCTTTTTAATTTGTTTACAATTTCTAGAGACAAATCGAATTCATTATTTTTATTTAAACCACCATATATCAGTAGTTTCAAAAGTATTTAAAATTTGCTGATAATTACAGCAATATTTAACAGTAAAACTAAACTCTTCTTCTATAAGGTCAAGGCCGAGTCAACCAGTTAGGAGGGCTCTTCATCAACGGGCGGCCTTTACCAAACCACATCAGGCTCAAGATCGTGGAAATGGCGGCCGCCGGAGTCAGGCCCTGCGTCATCTCACGCCAGCTGAGGGTCTCCCATGGATGCGTCTCTAAAATTCTCAATAGATATCAGGTTTGTAACCTATTAAAGAATGACTAAGAAGGTCAATTAAGCAGTTCGTTCGATAATTTTTTTTTTCGACATAGAAGGCACGTTAAACCATTAGTCTCAGTTGCATCTGCCGTCCTTAGCACCCACCAATCCCAATAACTACGAACCAGTCTTCCTAAGGTACTTTCATCCATATAAAAGACCCGTGTAGGCATTAATAGAGTGGTGATGACTCGAAACTCCTACAAACAAAGTGTGATGGATGTATATTTAAAAGGAAATTGCATGATTATCTTATTGAAAACTGCTTTTAGGTACTCAGTGCAAAAACTAACTAAATAAAAAATTAACAATTTCGGGATTCCCCATTTTGGTATTTAAATTTAGATACATTATAATAATAATTATTGATAAATCTTATATTAAACAGTTTATATATGTAGCCTACAAAAAGAGACGATTAAATGTAAAAAATATTTGCAAGCTAAAAATTAAGCAGATTTTGAATGAATTGTTATCATAAATATTGAGAAGATCTTATCATGTACTCAAAAGTGTTGCAAATAAAGATTATTCATTCATATAATAGTGCCATAGATATTCTCAAAGTCTCAAAATGTAATATAATTCAAAATTGCCTACAACTTCTGAAACATTTAGGATGACGTTGGGTTTATCATTATATCTGTTAATAAGTTGAATTTTTACCTTAATTGTTTCTTTATATAATTTATTGAAACATTGGTCACTAAAAACTTTGACGGTAACAGTTATTTATTATCTTTTAAGGTAATGTAGGTTTTAAAATCACTCAAAATTCTTTATATTATAATCATATGATTATATATATGAGTAAAAATGTACATTTTAAGGTGCTTAATACTTTTCCCAACAAAATGGTCTTACGACACGCATTAAAATATCGTTATTTCTTAGCACCCACTAAGTGGTCACTATTATAAATAGTAATTAATTTAATATAGCTCATATTAAATCAATTACACCTTTATATACCTCTTAGATATTTCGTATCTCTCGCCTAAGTGTGGGAATTCCTCTTTAATCTGTACTTCACAGAAATGAGAAATATAAATAAATATAGGAATAATAAGGTAATATAGTTTCAAATTTGAAATTGAGATTTTTTTATTAATTGTATAAAATAATAAATAAGGTTCATTTGCCATTACATTTCATGGTAATACATAGTATATGTAACTGCAGTTTTGTTTTTATTAGAAGCTAGATTTTGCCAGTTTACAGTAATGGAATTTCCTTGTGACTTTAAATGAAAATGGAGATGGAGAATGGAGAGAGAGAGAGAATGAAGAATGGAATGCAAATGGAGATTTAAGTTAACCGCTAAAGACATAAAAAAAGCAAAATCTGAGTGATGGCAGACTTAATTTTTTAAATAGATACCCGAAATTCTTCTCCTATCATTACCTTCTCATCTTCGCCGTATGCTGTCAATAGCTAGATGAAAAATTGAGATAATTTTTGATCTTATAACAAACAATTTAAATTCATAAAATGTAGGATAGCACTAGTAGTTTTTCCATTTCTCTTTAAATTCGTCACTATCCAAAGACTCTCTTATTCCTTTTTGCCACATTTTAATTTGTTTGTGGAATTCAGCTCTAGTGATTTAATCAGCATTCAAGAGGTGATAAGTTGTTTTCATTCCTCCATCCATATGAATGTAACATTAATTTTACAAATTAAAAATCCAGCATCCAATTACAGCAAAAAAAATGGTATACAATAAAGCATAATTTATAAATATTAGTCACCAACCTATGAAAGTCCCCACTGTTGAGGTAAAGACTTTAGTTAATGAATATAAATACAATATAAAATTAAAACAAAATTTAGTATAATGTCATCGAACACAAAAATAATGGTAAAATAAAATATCCTTGCCAATAAAATTGCCATAACCTGCCCAGTGTCAATGTCTGAACCCACATTACAAAGCAGGAAGAAACTCAAAGATAATTTTTTGATCATTTCGGATAACTGGTCCTTGCACCTATTGCTTAACTTCGCTAACTCGTAAAGTGCTTACCTCTGCGCCATCAAGCTCCATCGAAATAATAATTATTAAAATATAGTTAGAGTGATATACTAATTATCAAGGAATCGACAAATCGTTAAATATTTACTGATTATTTTCTACATATTTACAGGAATTTAATTTTTTGCCATACACTGGCGAGTAAAAGTATGTCATAGAATTATAGTATATGACATGTTGTTCATATTTTGTAAAAATCTACAGTAGTGAACATGCCGCTTAGGAATTCAGAATAACGTTAAAAATTAAAATAATACAAATAACTGCCACAAATGCTTTATAATTGTTTCACAGAGTCAATCTATTCTACCTCTGTCAGTAGATTAGTATCAACAATTTATGCGATCTGTTATGCACATTAATATACACATACATTTACACCTGCATAATATACTTGGAATTCCACGAGACTTGAAACGAGCCTTTTTCATTATATTCTTTAGCAAGCACATCCACCAGGATTAACCCAAACGTAAAAAATCAACCCAAAACTGTATTTTTTATAATATTTATATTTGCAACCGATTATTAATTCGCAATTATATAGTTTATTTATAATATTTCAAAAGAAAGTTAATTATCTAAAGCTGATAAAACCAATCACTATAAACGAATAGCTGGACCCGTATATTAAAGTTTGAGAAAGCTAAAAGTACACATCTCATATAAATTTTGTTTTGTTAAGAAACTTAGCCTTTACTTATAGAGTGACTACATTTGTAAATAGTTGGAAAATAATGTTTTTATTGATTAACTCTGAACTAATTAATACATCAACGCATATACACACTGTAAACTTCTAATAGGCAAATTATTAATACGTTAAGGCAATATTGAACTTTAGCCTCACTAACATTAATCAATTAATTCTCATGTGAAAGGAGTATGGCGAAAGTTAACTTTAAAATGTTTGTAAACGTTCGTGACCAGGATTTTATAAACATTATAGAACATAACTGGCGAGCATGATTAAATTAATATTACGTTTTTTTCAGTCGCGGTTTCTTTGAAAATTCAAAATCAATTATTTTCATTATTGTACTAACTAAACGCTCTGATTATGTACAGTAACAAAACATCTAAAATATGGATAGACCACTGACCTTTTCATATCAGAATAACCTATTGCTTAATTAAACAAAAGATTTTTATCATTTGAGACAGTAATAAATTAGTTATTACTGACAAAAATTATAAAAATCAAATGGAATAGAAAAAATAATATTTATTAATTAAAATGCAAATCAAATCTATAAATGGAAATAAATTACCAATATTAATTAAACTTAAATATTAGTAAAACTGAAGTGAATTATTAAGTCAAGTAAAGAAACGTTACCAAAATCAACTACCTAATTCCAGATATTAACAAACGCCATTTGTCTCTACAATTTTCGCGTGTATGCGTTTGGAGCTACGGTACTGTTTTTGTAGATTTTAGCAAAAACTTTATCCTGACTCCAATTTTGCAAACGTATTTTGCAACGGTTTTGAGTCGTTTTCCAAAATAACTATGAAATAGTGCGAAGATGGTGTATCCACGAGATGTGAGTATATCTATAAATTCCTTTTTTATCTTTATGTTCGCCAAATGAGCAAGTACTCATATGTGTAAAATAGCGCGATACCTGTTTAATTCACTTCTATGGCTAGTCATACATACTCTACTTAAATAAAGCGTACCAAAAGCTAAGCTAACTTATTCGTCATTTTGTATTCTTTCCCAGACCTCGAGTACAAACCATCTTTGTCATACTACGGGGAGCTCATCAACCAAAATGAAGAAATTTAAGAACTGTGCTACTTTTTACACATAAACTTTATGTAGCACAGTTCTTAAATTTGTTTTGTCGTTTGGGTTGTTTGTGTTTTGTTAAATCTCCCCGCTTGGAGATTTTAAAAAATCATTCAATTCTGGCGAATAAACCCATTCACATCAAAAAAATTTAAAATTCATATTTTTTTTTAATGGGTTCGCTCTTGATCCCATTCAAGCCCGGAGGCCAAGACAGGGTCCACGATGGAACGAGCTAACCCAGAAGGTGCCTATTCACCCTGGCTTTAATAACGGACGGATTATAAGAACTCGGAAATACAGACGCACGGAGGGAGTTCGACGCCTTTGCTGTGTGCATTATAAAAGATATTGAGAAGCGCTTGGTGCGACAGGTTGAAATAGCAACCAAGAAAGGGTTTTCAGATGGAAAAAGGGAGATGGCGGTATGAGCATATGCAGCTCCTGAGCACACTCTCCAAAATACATTCTGTAGAAGACAGGCAACATCACGTCGTCAACGCTGGCTTTTGCGTTAGACAAGTATCTCTGTACGATAGTACTGTCGTCTGCATACCCAACAATTCCTGGTATCAACAGATTATTGATGTGCATCAGAAAAGGCGTCGCAGAGAGAAGAAACTCCTGAGGAACTCCGAAATCAATAGCCACTGATGACAGAGGAGCAGCCATCGATAACTACTCTGATCGACCGTTCATTCAGGAAATCGGCTATCCAACTATAAAAGTCAGCAGGGATACCATACGCAGGAAGCTTACGCAGCAGACTAGCGTGCCAGACCCTGTCAAAAGCCTGGCTGTGCATCTCGAGAGCCTCGCTCCAGCAGTACATAAACTAGAAGATCCCCCCGGTTGAACGTCCTCGGCGAAAGCCATATCGGCGGCCACTGTGGAGATCGTTTTCTTCTTGGTATGAGAGCAACTTCCTGTTCAGCACTCTTTCCATAACCTTTCAAAGCATGGAAGTTATGGCAAATCTGTGGGTCGGCATGGCTACTGGATACATGGATACTGGCTACACATTGGCAACCTTCCACCATTTTGGTACGGTTTTTGTTTTGAGAGAGATATGATACAAGCATATTAGCACAGAAAACAACTCAGGCGCACAATACCTCAGTACTTTTGCTGGTATACCATCAGTACCACTGGCCTTATTCACATCCAGAATAATTAAGACTCTTCTGACCTGCTTATTGTGAATTGTGGTCTCCGACATGGAATAATCACAGCGAGGTATGATTCCATGCACGGACCTTGCGATCGCGGCTTTATATCCAAGCTTGGTAAGCAGACTGCTTTCGGGCCTCAGCACGAGCGCAGGCCGCATTATACCAAGGACGAGACTTGTAACCGAGCGGGATGTTATTAACAGAATTAAAAACCATAATTATGAAAACGCTTCTAACAATTTTGTGGTTAACAGGAGGTGTATAATGATTACCTAGAAACATTAGTTTCCTTTTACGACACCCTTAAGTGTAAAGGGTTGGTGCTATTTTAATCTGCAATCTACATCTATGGAGTTTGAATTATTAAGCTAAATCACATTTTCTGTTTTATTTACAACCTTCAGATGAACCTAGTATACCATGCGGGTTAAGAGTTCAATGTATAACATGGACCTTTTAACCTAGAATCAAGTTCAGATCAACAACTGTTAGACAGCCAACAGCCAACACTAAATACAGAGAAATACTCGTAATGAGCATTTAGTAATAACACTACCTACAAATTCTACAATACAACAGGCAGCTGCCACAGCCAGTAAATGTTTGTTTATAGCTTGTCAAAACCTTGCAAAACATCTTGTACAAGAGTCAATATAGAGAATGATTGATCAATATTACAATTTATAAATATCACCAAGGCATCAATTTGCGTCATTAACTTTCTGTGACTGAGAATGCTTTATTAACATTTCAACCGTACAGGCAACAGTGGGAAAGGACTTCTGTATAATTCCAAGTAGCAATAAGGATGTGGAAGTTATATGAACCAACCCTGTCAATCCCGTTCAAATAATTGTACCAGAAATACAACATTGATGCATTTGATGTAAAAGTTACATACTAACACACATTTTCATTTAAATATTAATAGTTTCAAATCAAATATTTCCTTATCACACCAGGTTATCAAGTGATCTTGCCTAAAATTGACAGAGAAAGGAGAAAGGCAGCTCACCATCTTTTGTGCAAATGTAAATAATAAACCTAATTATTTTTTTTCCTATTTAACGCTTATTCATATATATATATATCAAATAGAGTTATATAAAATGAGATATAATTGTGAATTGTCTAATAAAATAATCTTTTAAGAGCATATAACTACAATAAGTCTACTATAATATTAAACTGAAAACTGTTCGGGCGAAATACTCCAATTATTTTTGATCTTGTTTTGTCATATACATGACATGCTTCTAAAAATCGTAATCACAGTTAGGAGTTCGCCACTATCCTTTCATTAATTGATGACGAACATAATTAATCCGAATTCCAGCTTTACCACTTTCTCCAATAGCTCAACGTATGTATTTCCCCTATCTAGTCAGCATTGGTTTTGTAGTTCTACATTGCAGTATCTTTCTAATTAAGCAATCATCTTCTATGCAACTTAATGATCCGCTAAACACCATTGTCATTTTGCAATAACACACTCCCTGTCATGATCAAAATCATTTATTTATTACCAAAGTGTGCAGTTACCTAGCTACGCTTCTGTATCAAATTATCAATTCAATGTTGTAATATACTTTGCACTCCACAGAATCATGGCTATCAATTTTTTTTTTTATTCAAAATCTTTTAAATATTTGTTTTTTAATACTTCACTAAAAATGTCTTATATATAAACCAGAATAAAAATACGAAAAGCTCGATGCCGCAATGATTCAGGCATCGGATTGGCGCCCAAAAAAAAATATCTCAAGATACTCCTTGCTTTGGAAGGCACAGTAAGCCTATAAGTTAGAGCAATTTACACTGAGACCAATGCACCAGCATTCAATGGACTGATTGACGAATACAAATGTTATTTACACAATACCATAAAATAATGAAACTATTTTCTTGATATATTATACACATATAGTAGAAATCATTTGAATACACTAGTGTTAAAGGTCTATTACCACGTGTAAGCGCTGTAGTACCTACTATTTCAATACGAACAATCGCCATTGATCCATGGCCAGCGAAGCCTGAAGGTCCATTTTCACCAGGTCCTCACTACAATGCGTCCATTGTTTAGCCAGGAAATATTTCTCCACGCTCCAACGTGAGTCGCGTACTGCCTCTCGCAATGGTATTTTAAAGAAAATAGATTAAAGTCATAGGTTTAAAGAAATCCGTAGAAAAAAAAACAGAGTTTCTTATAGACCAAAAGCACAGCCGGTAAGGGGAAAGACCGATATTTTTTTAAAGAATATTAACAATGCGGCAAACACTTTATTAATATTTCCATTAACCCCTCGTGTTAGGCCTTATGCTGGTGTACCGAGTGGGAAATCTGGAGTATATCGGTGAAGATCGAACTCTCAACCAAGTAACTAAAGGCCGCCTTGAGTAGTGTCTTCATAAGTAGAGTCAGCAAACAACAATATTCGACGCCCAAATCATATTTATGTGAAGAAAGTTTAAAATAATTTGCCTCAAGTTGTATTGAATACCGCATATTTCTAGTTAACCAAGCCAGACACCGCATCAACTATCATTATCAAAGACATGTACTTTCATTGTTTTGTTAAAGCGATATACTGATATTAAACTACGTAGTCAATTTTAAAACTGTTACCGATATTGTGGATACTAGAATGAAGATTAACTTTTTGTGCTGCCTGACTCTTAGTTACAAAGATATAAAAATAAATAACTGTTGTAACGCTGATAGTTTTCAAAATGTTTATTTATAGTATAAAAAATATGAATAAAAATCGTAACACTCATTGGAAATATTCGACAAAGCTGTCGAGGTCTCGGTAGCTCAATTGGATGAGTACTCGCCCGGATAACGAAGGGATGTCGTTTCGAATCCCGCCTTATATCTGAGACAAGTTGAATATTTTCTAGTAACAATTTCTTTAGATACCTATATACAATTTTAATGCTGTTACAAAAATTGTGTCATGAAGTCAAATCCTCTGTTCTTTGTCTTAATACTTGTTTATCACATAATCTGGTAAATATATATTGATATTGTTATTTAAATTTCAAATACATGTACAAATATTTCAAGCAAGATGATTGAAAGGTCAGACCCTATTATTCCCCTTCAAATACAATGTTTATAGTTTACCTTCATTCGACACACATTTGATTGCAAAGTTCAAGGGAATATCGTACTAATATTGTATCTCACCAGAACAAGTAAAGTAATTACTGTTTATAATATTCATATTCAAGATCCATATTTGATATTCATACATAAGACGGCGGTTGAATAGTCTTTGATATAAAAGGTTTAAGTATACTGAAAAAAAAATTAACATTAAGAAAAATACACTAAACCGCCTTGAGTAAAATTGAAATTTAAACCGATACAGAAGCTTTAGTGTCTAAGTGTGTAAAAACTGAGAACTTTTCAAAATCTGGCTCGATAAGATACTTTCTCCTTCGTACTTTTATGAAATTAATCGAAAATTTCACTGTAAACATATTTTAAATTAAATTATACACATAATTATTCTCTATGCAGGCACGAGGTCTATATATGTATATAATTATGGTTACTTAGGTGACTACTGTTATCTACTCTATGTGTTTAAGTAAGACTGTACGAATATATTCGAGCACAATGGGAGTAGATATTTAAATAACTACAATCCTCCGCTAATACATTTTTTGTTACAATTTACTTTCGACCTTTATAAGTAACGGAACCTATTTAAAAACTGACATTTCAAACAACTTGAATTCCAAATACATTTATAACATTCTAAACATTTTGAGTCAGAATTATTTTTGTTGCATGATATTTCTTTGTACCTATACATTGTAAATATGAATCTGTCTATATTTTTTTAAATTAACAAACCTTTTTAAAACGTAATAATAACTGATATAACTATATTTTAATTAAGTCAAACCATACGCAAATTAAAATATTCTCCTAGTAGAGCAATATAGTACAATAAATAACCAAAATGAATAATAAGGGATCAAAGACAAATAAAGCTGTCCTTAAAATGTGACATAGACAATATTTATTTACTGCTTATCTGACATTCAACAATGGCAACATTTAAACAGGAAACGGGGTCCATCAGACCCGGTGTGATCGGAGGTTCGAAGCCGAGGGTGGCAACACCAGAAGTGGAGTCGAGAATCGAAGAACTCAAGCGACAAAACCCAGGCATATTTTCCTGGGAAATCCGGGAAAAACTAATTAAGGTAACGCTACGTAAATAAATAGGAAGTCTCATTAGCGCGACTGTAGAAGTCTTATTGCTTAGATCATTTTCTGCCGAACCATTAAAGTACAGCAATTCAATAGTTTCATCTCAATCGTTTTGGTTTATTTATTTGATTATAATGTTTTTTTTTTTACTAGAAGAAATATTTTAAGAATATCCTTATTAAACAGCTTTTACTGTAATTTCACAATAATAGAAACACGTCAGTTTTCTCGACAAGAATAAAAATCACATCGAATTGAGTAACAGATAAGAAAAAACGAGTTATAGAATTAGGAGTTCTTTTTGCGGTAGCAAAATCCGTGAACGGTCTTTGATTATTTTAAGCAATCGATGGAGCGACAAAAAGTGGCTAGAGCAAAGCGAAGGTCAATCTGAAGGAGGTAGATAACCTAAAACATAGAAAAAGATCGTTATATTCTACTAAGTATTTAAAAATGTTTCTTAGTCAGTTTCATAAACCTCATAACACAAATTTATACATTCTGTGCACAGATTTAGCTTAACTTGTAACCGATCATATGTTTTCAGGAAGGCGTGACAGATCCACCAAGCATTTCTTCAATTTCGAGACTACTACGCGGTGGTTCAAGAGACCCTGACGGGAAGAAAGATTACAGCATCGACGGTATATTAGGAGGTAAGTTAAGTAGTTCAAATTAAAGCTAGATGATCAACAATCAATGGCTAATTAACGTATAGCAAAAAAAGAAATTAGCCTTGACCCTTATATCATTTACTTAAAGCTGAAAATCAATAGCTGTTGACTTTATCAAAAACTAATAATAAATAAATTATGTCTTTATTTGTGATTAAAAAAAAAGTTTTTGTAAACTTTTATCACATTTTTTTTTATCTCGCTATTCGGATTGCGAGAATCTCAGCGATTTAAGCATTTTTTACTTGAGTGCTCGTTAACGATTGAATGAATAAATACTAAGAATCTTTATCAAATTTTATTATATTAATTATAGTTTTTTTACTAATCTTTTCAATTTTGCTTTGACAATCAGTATTTAAAATAAGAAAATTCCGATTTTCAAGCTTTGTTCGTATAGCAAAAGACTATCCCTGGCCAATTTTATATCTGGAATATTTACTTATTATAAAATGTTTTATTTCTGGAATATTTACTTATCATGAAATGTTTTATTTCTGGAATATTTACTTATCATAAAATGTTTTATTTAAATGTATAATTTAAAAGGAAATGAGAACTTTGTATGACTTTCTTGTAAAAATTTCCGTTATTGATTTGCATTTTGTCAACCTATATGCGTATACAATTGTTTAAAAGAGTCTTTTATGATTATTTTATCAATAAATCTTTCGCCTATAACATCAATAACACAAGCATTGCAAGCGGTTCGCTACATCGTTTAATTTGATGGTCTTGACAGCGTTTATCGTCTGACTCACGTTTCGGGCACGCCCGCCCGTCTTCCAAAAAACGTGTTCTATCATCAATTGGTAACTAAGATCGTAGACGTAATCGATCGCGTAACTTAAGACCTTGAAAAATGGGTGTTTTATTGACAAGTTTATCGATGTCACCTCAAAAAGAGTTTGAAAATACGGTTATCTTTCATTTCACTGAACTACAAAGTTTGCCTTTCGTTTGTTCCTCTAGTATCTTTTGTGTTATTTCATAGAACATTTTTCTACTTTAAATATTATATATATTATAGTATACTTATATATTATAGAAAGAAAGAAAAAACGTTTATTGGCAAGATCTTATAAAGCTCAGCAGTACGGCTCAGCGCGCAACTGAAGTAGCACCTACGTGTTCACCCTAAAACGTCACTTTAGGGATGAGGGCTGATAGTAAATCACATACTGCTTACTTAACTTAGCCCTGTAGGAGCACTATGTTTTTCACTTAAGTAATAACTGCATAGATCGGAGTGCATCATGAAAAATTATAATGACAAAGTCATTCATTGACTAACAAAGTTACCTCGTAGACCAAAGCGAGCGAGAATTACATACTTAGTTCTTAAGAGTTGTTACAGATGGCACTACTCTCTCTCTATGCATAATGTTTGTATAAATTATTCACGTGAGCACGTCCTTAGTAATATATACTAATATTGTTTAGATGGTACATATTTTTCGATTTATCGATTTTTCAAAAGAGATAAAATAGGTCTGAAAGGAAACAAGTACAATATATCAATATAAAAAAATCTGGCAACGCTTTTTAAAGATAGGGTAAATTTTTTACAATACATTTTTGTGCATTTAGGTTTTTTTGTGTTTAACTTTAAGTTTTAATGGCTTCCTTAAGCCATAAATTTAAAAGAAAAATACTATAAAATATCGAGTCATCTCACAATTCTCTAGCGAGTTAGATGTCCAGCCACTGCTCTCTCAATTGAGTTACCGAGCCTTGGGAGCTCCCATCGAAATTTTCTAGTAATTTTTACTTTTTTACGTTGCAGCCTAGCGTTGCTTTATCAGTGAGAGGAAAATCCTTGCATTCAAAAAACATTTTTACAAATATTTAACAATCGATTAAGAAACTGCCATTTAATTTATGATTATTATTTTTGTATTTGCAATGCTACTGCTTTTATAATAAATGTTTAATCAAAATAGGTATTCCTTAAGTCAATGGAGAAGTGTGTAAATATAAACACACACCGGCACAATTAGCAGAACACTAAAAAATCGGAATATAGAAATAATAATAAGTGTATATTAAAACAAATAATATTCAGATACGAAGTAACAAACAGATAAACATCTTTTAAAATCGTTATAACAGACGTTTTTAATGAAATTTTATTAATTGAAAATCAAATTAAAAAACACTTTATTCTTAATTTTATAGAAACACAAACAATGTTATTTAAATATTACTAAGATTTTAACATTAAATAAATGAATGACTAATAACGCGTGTTTCCCCCTCGTGCTTTAACTCCCGTTTTTTAATTTTGTTATGTATTGTATCTTGGGACAAGCTCTGTCACTCTTAAAGTAGGTAATGCGTTTTGCAGTTCTCTCAGGTTGTAGAGGTGTTAGTTTATATATATATATATATATATTACCATGCTTCGTAGTAGTATAATAAAAAGAATGTGGATAAAAATAGCGGGTTAATTGACTCTGGTTTAAAACCGAGCCCTTAAATAACACTCCACGTAGCACATAATTTGAATATACTTCCCATTTTAATATTCAAATGTGTAAAACATATTAGAAATGTCAATGTTCTCAAAACTTTTTTCTAGTGTGAAAAAGAAGAAGACTGGTGTCCGGTGTTTCTTTTTTCATTTTTTTTATTTCGTTTCTATACGCTAACAAAAGATTTGATATTTTTGTTTAAATTCGCATACATAAATATTCAACAATCACTTCCGAAACGAATATGCAATTCGCCCCGACATTCGGCGCTTCCCGTCCCTTCGAGCGGTCGTTCAGCGTTAATAGCCAACCTGTCAAAGCTCGTAAGAATATGCGTTCAAAAAATCAATTTCCGCACACAAATCTTACGCAGTCATTGTTGCGATTTAAAATATTGATGCTGCTCAAAGAGCCGCCTTTACGCTAAAGTCGCGCCGCAATGTTACCCGACAAAGTCGCCGCGATCACCCGTTGCGCGACTCGATAGTGCTGAAATTGCGAACAATCAACGTAACATGTTTTGGTTGTTGTTCCATTGTTGCAATGTCGCCTATTCTTGTTGACGACTAATTGTCCTTTGCGATTTGCCGCGTACCTGTGACGGTTAGCTAATAAATACTCTATTTTGCTATTTAGGGTTAAAAAGATCCGACTCTTTTTAAAAAGGTAAGGTGTGGTAATGTTCACCAATCTCACTTCGTTACTAGTATGATTAAAAAAATATACATCATTTGCACTAATTTTGCGTACAAAAATAATAATTTTAACAGATATTGTCGAAAATAAGCTTATTTGAAGACTATAGAATAAATAAAGGTGCTGTGAAATTAAATTTACATATTTTTAATATAAATTTTAGTTATCCTATAAAGGAGAAAAGGTGTCGAAACATCAGGAAATGAGAGAACGTGGAGTAAAAGTAGAGGAACTAAAAAATTTTTTCTTATCGAATCGATAAATCCCCGATGGACAACGCAAAAATATGATTTTTCTCACTGCAATTGATCACGCTAATACTCCAAATTTCAACTACTTTAAGAGAAATCAAAAGGTAAAAGAAGTCTTACATAAAAATTTGTAACTAAAATATTATTAATGAGTATTATGTAACCTATCGCTTCTCGAATAAACTAACTTTTGACAAATTTGTACTAAATTAAGTGTGAAAGAAAAGGTGGAACGTTAGCTACGCTCCACGGCTCCGTTCTAACAATTTACCTATTGTCTTAAATTTCTACTTTCCATTTATGGAAAGTTTTTTTAACATTAAAAAACTAATATTAATATTTCTTCGAGTACTTTTTTGTATCCACTTTAATGTCGTTGTTAAACCTATTTTTCATAAATATTACAACAAAATAAGTAGATATTATAATGATGGATTTGTTAATGCATTTTTGTATTTATTAAACTCGCATTACTCTAAGTTTAAACAGAAATAAAAAATGCAATCAACTTATAAATGACGGCAAACCACTTAATACATTTTCATCAGGTAAAATAGGTTTTAGGAAGAATAATCTTCATAACGCTGTCACAGAACTGATGAATAAAGTAGATAAAGTTCTTTCCTTATAGTTAGGTCTTGAAAGTAACTTTGTCCATGAAAATCGGAATTGTAATCCCTAGAGGAGATTAGAAACTATGATTAAAGTAACTCTATATGAAATGGTTCAATAATTGCAGTATGATGAAGTAAAGGGTAGTTTTAACAAATTTCCATTTTCATTTCCGAAACACTCACACCAATTATTTTAATTTAAACTAAGCAGAACCTATACACACATTGCACTCATAAACGAAATAAATACGTAAAGACATTTTGTTAACATTTAAAAATTTTAATAGGAGTCATATTACATTCAAAAATTAAGAACCCTTTAGTTAAATACTTCACATGGCCCTAAAATTTGGTCTTATGGCCTTAAAACACATTCACGAGAAATTTGTTTAACACATGATAAGTTTTCTAATTAAAAAATAAAAATTGATTAGCAGAATGTCAAAACTTCAAGCTTCAAAGTAAAAAATGAAAGATACTGGATTTACTATGCGTATAAAGTAATGAATGCTCTTATTCATATATTATACTGTAACGAGTCACCAGCAGAAAAACATTATGACAGTATAATTTGCGGGACACCATCAACACACACTTTCACACACACGCCAGAATAAAGTCGCATGCGATAAAATCTCCCATTTGTTTAATAACATGTGTCGTTAGAACGATGTAATGTGTGGGGGCTATTACCGATGCACTACAATCACTTCATATAATAAACTTACTTTATGTTTTATACTAAGCTAGAGTACTTTAAGTTTTTGTTCGTTTTTATTACCATTTATCATGTCAATAATATATAAATAATAATAATGATAACATATCATGGACATAACAGGAATAAAAGGAAGCAAATGGATTAGAATTCTATTATCATTTATAATAAAATAGTAATAAAACTTACTAAAATAGTCTAGAGATGTTATATGCCCCGTGGATTTATCAATCCAATCATTTTCAAATATGGTCCTTTTCAGTTGTGTTGTGTTAAAAATAGTTAGCAGTTAATCTTGTGGTACCACATTATTTTCAAACAAATAATAATAATAATATTAGACAACATCACATACACACTTATCAGATTGTGATGACAATTCAATATATTTTTTTATTTAATCTGTAATGTGAATATTATGATGTAATATTAATTAAATTCTACTAGCGAATACTTTACACTATGCTTAGCACTCAACTCATGGATAGTAGGTTAAGAAATAGAATTTGATAAAATGTAACAACTCACACTTTATTCATTAAATAATAGCTTCAATAATTAAAAAACAGGCTTCTATAGTAGATCGAACTATAATGTGAAAAATAAATTATAGTTTCAAAATATTATAACACAAAAAAATTAATGTCATTATAAGAAAAGCGTGGGGTGCTTTGTACGACATTCTTCTTACGTCTACTCTGCATTCTTAATAAATAAAAAAATAAGCCATCTTGTTAATTAATTAATTAAAAAATACAACAATCGATATTAAGCACCCTACACTTTTTAATTTATAATTAACTAGTGACCCGCCCCGGCTTCGCACGGATGCAATACTCTACTATATTATGCATGTATTATACATATAAACCTTCCTCTTCAATTACTCTATCTATTAAAAAAAACCGCATCAAAATCCGTTGCGTAGTTTAAAGATTTAAGCATACAAAGGGATATAGGGACAGAGAAAGTGACTTTGTTTTATACTATGTAGTGATTTTCTCGTTAATTACCTACTTAATTGTTATATTGGAAATTTATTTTTTACTTTTTAGTTCAGTTTACCTTTAAGCGTGTTTTTTAGTTTCGTAGGACCATCTTTTTATACTACGTACTATAAAAAGATAGTCCTACAAAACGCTACTATGAAACTATAGCTAAAACATTTCGTTTATGAAGGTGCAATATTTGTATGTAAGTTTTCCGCTTCAAATTTGCAAAACATTTTCTTCTATTTCTTGTTATTCGATTGAACTGACATATGGAATAGTACTGTAAGTCCGTACAATGTAAAATTATGATGCCATCGAGCTGATCTGACGAGGGCACCATGTTGTTGGGACTGAATTGAATTGACTGAAGAATTTGTTTCTTTTTCTTGTTATTGTGAGTACTTTTCATTACACATGACAAGGGTCTGAAGATGAAGCCAAAAGATTGCCACTGAAACTTCCTCAAAGGAAGTGCTAAAACTCTCCTAACTCGACTATTAGGGGTCATTTCCTTTGTTGTCTTGAAAACCTTCCATTTCACATGATGACAAGGGTCTTATGCCGGTCCCGGAAGATTGTCTCCAGAAATTATTGATATTAAAAATCTTACAGTGGTATATTGGTGAGGCTAGGTAACAAATAGTACATCAGCGCCTCAAGTTTTTAAAATTTATATACTTACTTACTGACCTTTCTACACTCGCCTACATTATGATGAGAACCGAGTTATTCTTAACCTAAAACTATACTTATCTATCTATATAAAAAATCCGTGACAGGGTTTGAGCGCGATGAACTCCGAAACTACCTACTTAACCAATTTTGAATTGGCCGTTTAGCGCAACGAAAGCGATCCTACGTTTCAATCCATCGGTCCCAGGTTCGAGTCTCGGTTGGAGCAGATGTTTGCATGATGAATACGAGCATTTATATCTAAAACATGGATATAATATATCCACTTATCTATGTATCTTATATGTATATATTATATCCCTTACCCTAGTATCCATAACACAAACAGTGCCTTTTTTGAAAAAATAATTGTTAATGTAAGTATTTGACTGAGGAACTAAAACGTGTTCACAAACATGCACACGGTGTTTTTTATACGGTTTATACATGTTAAAATATTGATTTTCTTGTGTCATTTGCCCCGTAAAAAATATTGGAATGGTTGCTATTATAGTATTCCACTTGTATTCATCGTTATATAACGAAGAATATACAATCTCGTAATAACTACAGAATGATTTGAGACTGATGTTAACTCACTTTTGCTTTCTCGCGCCTTGACAATTCAGATGGTATGCATTTCCTCTCGTTTTGTGTTGATATAATTACGTCTTAACACAACAGCCCTCCCATGTTAGAACACCCGTCAACACACAGCCATCAATGTGATTCAAAGAAGTTTTTCCAAACTATAAACTCTTTTTTACATTTTAACCTCAAATGATATTCTTTAGTATGTACATTATTGCCTCACTTTCTTTAAGTAGGTAGAGGACACTACTCAGTTTTCTTTAAGTTGACACAAAACATATGCTACCTTTAAATGAGAATTGATCAGCAGTGACAGTTAAATTTTATGAATTGTTAATAACGATATTTTAATTTGCAATGTTTATTATTTAGGCTAAAACCCACGTGAAAGATAGGTTAGACATAGACATTAGTCACAAAACGGCCTCAACATTTCCCTCTTATGACATCTTGTAACTGGAGGATAAGTCAGAATAAATAATCACAAGCTATTCTGTTAACTTTTTTCAAAATGTTTAATAAATCTAACTTTGAAATTTTTATTAACATAAACTTCATGTAATTTTTGCTAAGTAGTGTATATATGTTCGTACATATACCTATACAATCTTATCATCCTGAGATGAAATATCTGTCGGTCTGTATTCCTTATATATAGTAAAGTCCACGTAAATTGAAAGACTGAAGAATGTTCTTATTAGGTAAGGGTAAGGCAATACGGACACAAATAAACAATACAGCACCTAGTATCATTGCTGGGGAGAACAGAGCGGTGAGAAAAACCCGTGAACTAACTACTGCCTAGGCAGCGGATTTTGCTACCAATGTAGTAGCTTTACTTATAGAAACCAATTAAAACTATGTGAAGAAGTCTTTAACACTATTTTACGAGTTTTTAATTTTAATGTAAAATATGTTATTTTATAAGTATCAAAATCCATAACGCACATTATGTAAACACTGTCATACCTGCTTCGCTAATGCAAACTTAAATATTTTAAATGCCATTTGTGGTGAATAATAACGTGCAAACGCCCCCAAGTCGCTGGTGGCAGACCAGCCATCTGTTAGTGTCGGAACAACCCGCTGAAACAAAGGCGGTGCGCCTTTTAATGAGCTCAGATTATGAAGGTGTTAAAACGCCGCTGTTCTTTCAACTTCCAAATTATGACTCGCCTCGCCCCGACTCTTCACGGGGTCACATTTCGGCAATCGGCAAAAGTTTCTCCATACCACTCACACTCAAAACGATATCATAAACCTCTCTCCTTTCCTCGAACATAAAATCTTTAGCTGTTTTCTCCCAGCTAATCTCAAATGGGTCTTTACCAGACGACTTTAAAGTCCGCTCTTGATCGTTTAGTTGCTGGAGTCATTTAGTCTCATACGTTAAGATCAGGGAACAAAAAAGGCCAAATAAATCTGTCCTTGTCTGACTTGCGGCTGGAGAATTTGAGCAATGTAAATCATTTTATTACAATACGTTGTTTTTTATTCGTTGTCGCAGCCTTTGTGGTCGGATATGTTGCCTGGTGCTTTTTACGGCTCTTCCTACGCGACGGCTAATAGTGGTTTCCGTCAACTCGGTATTGACTTTTAGGATACGATGACATGATTAATATACTTGCAAAAATGTGTAGCCTGCTAATGTTAAAGAATTTAGTGGGTATAAAAAAAAATATACAGATTTATAAACCAGTTTGGAATTACTCTGTGATATAAGTAATAGAAACGCTACAGACAGTAAAACTAAATCCAGTTTTATACAAACTATTATCCTTCTGTAATATTAATTAAATCTTAAATCAGCTTAAGTTCCAGACACCTACGTATGTATGCTTGTTATTCTTATTTTCACTTCCAATTCAATCAGCTGGATTAAACCGCGCGTTTTCTTTCATGTCATAAATCCCGATCGCGACACCAAAATATTGAATGGTGCCAAAGTGTCACCCGAACTGCAAAGAGGCCGACTTCTTTGTCGGACCCGCCGCCTCACTGGGTGTTCCGTTGAGCCCCTATTTTTTCATCTCATTCAATTTTGACTTCTTTCAAAAGGCTATTAATATAAGCCACATTTTTTAAAATCAGTTTTAAGGCCAAAGCTGGGCATTGTTGGGGCAGTTTTTTAATCTGTTTCCGTAGGATACCGCTACCGATTTATAAATGAGAGGGCCCGTCCTGCGCCGCGCCTGACGACCCTTGATTTGCCCGAATTAAAACATGATGTGGGTTTTTACAAAAAATACTTGGCTAATAAATAACGCGTGTCTCAAAAAAACAGATGAAGACAAATTGCAGCAATATAATGTCAGATAAATTATAACCTCCCATTGAGAATACCTGTTTCAGATTAGTTTCTTAGTTATAAATTAGGTCTAGGCCAGCTACAGTGGACTCGTTTGCCTTTGTTTGGTGTAAACAAAGGCTTTGATGCGTTGTTTTTTCTTATGCGCCTTGTGTTCTACCTGGTACTCTCTTAAATTCTATAAGAGAAACAATTTTATATAGAAAGCAACTTTGAATACCCATTACACGTGAAATTACGTGTAAACTGTGTGCAAATCGAGTCAAAACAATTTTTAAATATGACGCTTTTGTGTTTTGGTCAGTCCATTTCAAGATTGTATGGCATTCTTTTTATAAAGCTTAAATATGGTTTAAAACTTTTTGAAGACTGTATGACTATAGCATACTTAATTCGTACATTAAAATAATTGCTGACTTAAAAATAATAGGCGTTCTGTAATTTTAATCTAATCTTTATTCTGTAACATTCATGAATAAATCACTATTTTGACCAAAAATTATGTAATATAAAACAGGGAGGCATCCAGTATTTTATTGTATTTACATTTACGTATTCAATATTAAGACTAACATATTAAATATAGAATTATTTAGACGTAATTAAAGAAATGTAATACAAGAAATAGCTATCTATCTAAGCATGGACAACGATACACATATATACAACGTGTATCGCTATAGTATTGTAAGATTTAAAGTAAATAAATATATTTCATTTTCATACATATAAAAATTACCTGTCACAGTGTTTAACCGCGTTGAACTCCAAAACAGCTAAACCAAATAATAAACTATAGCCACTTGTCATTAAGTCGCTTTTAGAATATTAGTGCCTTATACTCGTATATAACAATTTTCGCACCAGCAAGACATTGTATAAATCAACTTAGAAAAAACATTCGAACTTAAAAAACATTACATAATTTGCATTGACACCCATCAATCCGCGATAAGATCGTGGTTATAAAAAGTAACTTACTCTTAAAACCAATAGACATTAGAATCGAGATTTTTCGTCGTACTCTTGACATTAAGTGATTTGCAATACTAGCGCCATATTCGATTCATATATCGTGGTCATTGTATGAACTAAATGACAATAACTTATTTGATTTTGTTGAAACTAGTAACAAAAATAATCAATATAAGCAATTATTCCAAATAAATACTTAATATAATGTATAACCAGTAACTAGTGCCGAATATCATAATTTTTGGAGCGTACTATATATACCAATGGCTGTATTTTAAAAAAAGGCAAAGTTTCATACCTGTCGTAATTAATATCTATCTATTATAAAAGCAAATCATTAACATGTTTTAATAACTAAAAATATAATAATTAGCAATTATGTAATTATTAATTACATACCAATTCCTTCTTTATGAGTTGTTTGATACTTGTAAAAATATTATCTACCGTATTACATTCGATCTTGAAGATGGTTACCTAGAACATTAAATGATAGTGCTAGTATTTAGCTTAAGAAATATTTAGAATATTCAAGAAAAAGAAGTCTCGGTAGCTCAATGAAAAGAGCACTCGCCTGGATAGCGAGTCTGTGCGTTCCTCTTCCGCCTAACGCCTGTGTCAAGTAGATCTTTCCTTTAACAAAAATCTTTTAATACATAAAACTAGCAATAACATGTCAAAAAACCTACAATTATTACAATGGACAAATTTAAAAAACAATTTATAAAGATATATGAAGTAGAATTTTCCTCGTGGAGTATTTCGAGATCCTTCTTAATGCATTTTACTATAAGCGTTTTGACTACAAAAGTTTAAAAATTAAACTTATTACATTATTTTAAAGGGCGGGGTTCCGATTCATCAGATATAGAGTCAGAGCCAGGGCTGACACTTAAAAGGAAGCAACGAAGATCCCGGACTACGTTCACGGGAGAACAGTTGGATGCGTTGGAAAGGGCCTTTCATAGAACGCAATACCCTGACGTTTACACCAGGGAAGAACTGGCACTTCAAACTGGGCTCACAGAGGCTAGAATACAGGTAATACCATTTTCATACCAATTACCTCGTGGTGCGATCTTATGTCCGGCTTTAGGAGAAAGCCTCTGTAAAAGGATCTTTTAACAGTTATTTTATTGATCCTTTATTTTCCACTTTATAATGTTTCAAATTCACGATCATAAAATTAAAATTAACTTTTTAAGTACCTAATTAATAAGTTAATTTTAATTTTCTTAAGTAATCATTAACTTATTAAGTAATTATTAACTTATTAAGTATTATATTTATTGAATCTGACTCTTCCGACGGAGCTTCAATTCCTAGAAAATACCGACTTGTGGAAACTGTCATAAGCTAACGACGACTGAATAAGTTAAGATTATTGAAAAAATATTTGTTTTTTTTTTATTCTAGGTATGGTTCTCGAACCGACGCGCCCGTCTACGAAAACATACTGGTTCAAATCCAAGTCCAGGTCTTGCTGGATATTCTGCGTTACCAATGCCTCAATTACCTTGTCCTTATCCATCTGGAGATATACCTCCCCTATCTCAACATCCACAACATCCAGATGCTTGGCATCACCAAAAATATGCTAACTATAACCAATTAATGGCTCAATCACAACACTTGAACCAAGCATTCCAGAGTGCTGCTTTCCCAAGCACATCTGGAACTACATTTAGTCATTTAGTTTCTGCTAACGGCTCCACAGCAAGCCAACTTTTAGATGCTGCAGTCCCAAGAAATGACTACACTCGCTACCCGAGTAATGATGTCTACAATAAACCTATTGATTACATGCCAAAAGAAGTAGAAGGTGATGAGAAAGTACCCAGTGAAGATGTTATAGAGCCTAGGGATGACGCTTTCGTGAAAACAAGTGCTGGAGATTACAACAAGGCGTTACCAAATAATGAATACCCGAAAGTTCCTACTGACTACTCCAAAGTTTCTGTTGACCATTCATCGTCTGCAAATTGGAGTCCGTCACAAAACTCTTTGAACATGAGCCTTGCTGGTCTCTCTAGTGAATACAAATACATGAACGATCCCTACGCCTTCCCTAATATAAGTGATCCTCTTAACCAACACAACTATCCAAATCCACCGCCTAACGCGGTGAATAAATATTGGATATGACAAAGTGCAGTCGGCAGCGCATCAACCTACAGTTACAGGTCAACCTACAATGAGAATCTTAGATTCTTTTGTTAGGTTGATGTGCCGTTGTCCTCGCTTTAAGTAATAAGAATTTGTTTTAACATTAAATATAGATTGTTATTTTTATTTAAATTATATAATATATTGTAACTTTTATACCTTAATTTTAGTTTTAGCCTCTAATCGAGAATATTACCTCTCTTGTGCATTCCATTTTATAGATACCTACTTAAAACCAAACATTTGTAAATAATTGTTAGAAAAGTCATTAGTAAATAAAAATAAATGAGAGAAATATTAAGTAAAACTGTTTCATTTTACATAACAATATTTTTATTCATGTAACAAACAAAATAAATTATAAAACTTAATCTATAGATGATGATTTAACATGACTTGTATCCATATTGAACGAAAAATACTGTAAACAAAATAATGATTATAATATTTATAATAATCAAAATCCATAATTAAAAAAATCGTAATTTCGTATTTATTTACTGGAATTTTCAAATATAAACCTATGTCGAATTTAAAATTTTAGTTTTAAAATTAAAATCGCTACTGGACTGGATATTTTCTATTGTTTAAATGTGCACAGCAGGTATGTCACTGAAAGTCGGCTTTGATCACCATTAGATAAGAAGTAACTTGGAATGGAGAAAATGTCCGATTTTATTATTGGAAGGTTTGCTCTAAGGCCAAGAAAAATAAATGCACTTTATGTTACTATAAAACTGATATATTCAGTCAAAATCTTATTCATATATTGTTTTAAATTAAACTTCTAATACTATATTTTAGTACATGAATTGATATCTTTATAACTAAATGCAAAACAAATTCAAAGTGTTATTGAAAATATAATACTTACTTTATTGGTTCACATATCATAAATAAAAGGGATAAAATAAACTACTTAACATTGCTTGCTTTAGATTATCTAACATTTATTTACATAGTAAGTTATTGATCACTACATTTCTTTAAAAAGTTACTGGGTGGTAATATCGACAACTGATGCACCAGGCTCAGCGGGAGGTATCACATCAGTATTCACATTTTCAAGAATCACCTCAGATGGAGTTCCTATGGGGACTGCAGTAGGCTCAGGTTGAATATCACTTGTTGCAATATTGCCAGTTGCCACAGACTGATCGCCATTGGTAATATTAACGGGCGCTGCCGAATTTTCTGCTACACTTTCTAATTGAGGTTGATTTATTGTAGCCGGTGCAGTCTCAGACTGTCCAAGTTGAACATTTGTGGCGGGTTGTACTGGTTCACTTCCCGATAGAACCAAATCTACATTGTCCAGAGCTATAGCAGACACAGTTTCTGGTTGAGCTGGTTCTACAATTGCCTCTGTCACTACTGATGACGTTTCAGGATTTGTGGGTTGCACTATCACAATGGGTTGTGCAGATATATTTTTTGGTTGAGTTGCCTCTACAGCAACCCCAGATGCAGTACTTGCAGCATCATTCTGCGCGGGTTCAATTACTACGTCGGGTTCAACAAGTGTACTTTCTGATTGAACTGGCTGGACAACTACCTCCGACGCGGTTGGTGCGGTTTCAGGCTGTGCAGGCTCTACAATTACTGTAGATATAGTGGTAGTATTATCCGGCTGAGCTGGCTCTACGGCTGCCCCTGACGTAGCTGGTGCGATATCAGGAAAGGTGGGCTCAATTACTACTGTGGACCCAATAGATGCACTTTCTGATTGAGCTGGCGCTGCAACTGCCTCAGACGCAGTTGGTGCAGTATCAGGTTGCGCGGGCTCAATTGCTACTATGGATTCAATAGGTGCATTTTCAGTTTGTGCTGGCTCTACAACTGTTTCAGCTGCAGTTGGTGAGGTTTCAGGTTGTGCTGACTGAACAACTGCTGTGGATACAGCAGGAGCACTTTCTGATTGAGCTGGCTCTGCGATTGCTCCTGATGTAGCTGTTGCGACATCTGGCTGGGTGGTCTCAATTACTACTGTGGACTCAACAGGTGCATTTTGTGTTTGAACTGTCGCTACAACTGCCTCAGATGTATTTTGTACTAGTTCAGACTGTGCAGGCTGAATAACTGTTGTGGGTACAGCGGGGGCACTTTCTAATTGAGCTGGCTCTACAACTCCTTCTGACGCAGCTGGTGCAGTATCAGGTAGTGTGGGCTCAATTACTACTGTGGACTTAACAGGCGCACTGTCTGGTTGCGCTGGCTGCACAACTACGTTAGACGCAGTTGATACCGCTTCAGGCTGTGCAGACTGAACAACTGTTGTAGATACAGCGGAGGCACTTTCTGGTTGAACAGGCTCTACAGCTCCCTCTGATGCAGCTGGTGCAGTATCAGATTGCGCGGGCTCATTAATTACGACGGACTCCGCAGGTATACCTTCTGGTTGAGGTGGATTTACAACTGCTTCAGACGCCGTGGGTGTCACTTCAGGCTGTGTAGGCTCTACAATTGCTGTGGATATAGTGGGAATACTTTCTGGTTGAGCTGGCTCTACAACTGCTCCTGACGCAGCTGCTTCAACATTAGTCTGGGCGGGTTCAATTACTAATGTGGATTCCAGAGGTGTACTTTCTGGTTGAACTGGGTTGACAACTACCTCAGAAGCAGTTGTTGCGGGTTCAGGCTGTACGGGCTCAGGTATAACAGCAGGTTGAGCTGATGAAATTTCTTGTTGAATTGCCTCTATAACTGTTTCAGAAGCAACAGGTACAATTTCAGGCTTAGCAGTGTCTATAATTACTGCAGAATCAACAGGTGCAGTTTCTGATTGGGTTGGCTCTAGAACTACCCCAGACGCAGTTGGTGTGTTTTCAGGCTGTGCAGGCTGAACAACCGCAGCCACGGGGGCACTTTCTGATTGATCTGACTGAACAGCTCCTCCTGACGCTTCTGATGCAATAACAGGTTGTGTGGGTTCATTAACTACCGCTAATTCAGCAGCCGTACTTTCTGCTTGAGCTGGCTTTACAACTGCCTCAGACACAGTTGGTACGGTTTCAGGCTGTGTAGGCTGAACAATTGCTGTGGATACAGTGGCGGCACTTTCTGATTGAGCTGGCTCTACAACTACTTCTGACCCAACTGGTGCAATATCTGGCTGCACGGGGTCAATCACTGTTAAGGATTCAGTGGGTATACTCTCTGGTTGAGGTTTTACAACTGATTCAGATCCAGCCGGGGCAGTTTCAGCTTGAGCAGGTTCAACATTTGCAGCTGATTGGCCAGGTGCATTTTCTGGTTTAGGTTGATCTACAGCAGCTTCAGATCCAGCCGGGGCAGTGTCAGGCTGTACTGACTCCACAACTATTGCAGGCTGAGCCGGTACAGCTTCCGGCTTAACTGGTGCACTTTCTGATAGAACGGAATCTATAGCTGGTACTGGTGCAGCTGATTGAGTACCTTCAAGAGGTGTGGATGCGATTTCTGACTGGGCATGATCTACAACTACCTCTGGCGTCGTGGCTGCAGTTTCGGATAGACCTGATTCAATCACTACCGGAAGCTGGGAAGATACGCTATTTGATTGAGAAATACCTACAACAACTGGTGAAGTAGCTGGCTGAGCGGACTCATCTACCCCAACAGATTGAGCAGGTTTGTTTACAGTCTGAACAGAATTAACTGCAGTATCATTTTCAGCAGCGGCATTCGATGCAACAACACCAGAACTAATTCCAGCATCGATACCGGCATTGGAGTCAGTAACTGTTATTTCACCTTGTCCATTATTAGCTGCGCTTGATTTCGTTTCAAGTCCAGTATTTTGTGAAACTACTCCCGTACCTACGATACTAGTTTGACTATTAGCAGGTGAGTTTTGTTCACCTTCAATGCCTACGGCAGACTCTGATGCACTACTACTGGAAGCAACGCTTTGATCAGCTAGGTTCGATTGTCCGGTAGAAATGGCGCTGACTTTTGCGCCATCAACAGCGGCTGTATTTGATCCAGACGAACTGCTCGTAGTTGAACTTGCACTGGTTACTGTAGATTGACCATTACCAACAGAGTTTAATTCAGTTTCAGAAGGTGCTTTTGTGCCGACTGCTTGATCATTTGAACCCTTACTTGATACAGCTTGATTTGATTCAGATCCAGTGTTAACATTAGATTCGGATGCGGCACTATTAGCAGAACTACTAGCTTTCGAGGAAAGATCAGTTGCTGAAGATTGACTATTGGTAACATTACCAGAAGCAATTTCTGGATTACCTTCTGCAATACTTATGTTAGATTGACTATTAGGAACCGTGTTTGAAATGGCTGCAATACCTGCAGAAGACCCAGAAACAGTAGCGGCGGGTTGACCATTTGCTTCCGAGCCATCTGCAGCTGGAGCTCCTGGTGTGACATTATTAGCAGACGACAAGGACTGGTCAGTACTACCACTATTTGACGTGACTCCATTGCTTGTAGGTACTCCTGATGAAGAACCAGTAATAACATCAGCGCTGCCACCACTACCACTCACTGGCACACTATTGTTAGTGTTGTTTGTTCCTGTTCCACCTGTAATCCAATTTGGTAAAAGGCTTGTTATGAACTGAGATACAGTTTGTAATAAAGTTCTTTTCTCCTCTAGGTTCTGTTGTGTTTCTGGTACCCATGTAAAATTGGCATTATTCAATAAATTGGTTTTATTGTCAATTTTTTGAATTTTTCTTTCCAACTCTGCTTGTAATTGTTGAATTCCAATTGCATTTACGTGGCTTAAAATGTGCTTCCTTAGAGCATCTTGAGAAGTGACATCACTTTGTAATTGGGATTGCATTAATTTTATGACAGCTTGACGATATTCACTCTTTGTGCTGTTAACATCAAGACCTAGTTCTTCCTGGTAATATTTGCTCAAAGCTGCTTTCTTTTCAAATGTAGTGCTATTGACAGGTAAGCCATATTTCTCATAAACGTAACTCTTCCAAACATTTTCAAGATCTAAATTATCATTTTCCTCCACCGACTCAGTGGAAACTGGCGCCTTGTCTTCTTGCGCTTCTTTGTGAAGTTTTTCTAGTTGTTTCCTTTCTTTTTGTTGTTGTTTGAGTTCCTTTTCTTGTTGTTTTAATTTTTCTTTTTCTAATCTTTCTTGATTCTTACGCTCCTCTTTTTCACGTTTTTCTTGCTCTTTACGTTGCTGTTCAACAATTTTTTCCTCTTGTTTGCGTATTTCCTTTCGTCTCTTTTCTTCCTCTTTGCGTAATTTTTCTGCCAATTTGTTTTCTTCTTGTTGTTGCTTTTGTTTTTTCTCTTCTTCCTTTTGCCGTATTTTTTCTTGTCTCTCTAATTCTTTACTGAGTTGTTTCTCTGCCTCCTCTTTTATCTTTCTTTCTAAAGACTCATTGTCATTATCACCATCATCATCCCGTTCGTCGGTGATTTCAGAGTCATTAGATTCGGATGAGTCGGATTGCCACAACAACACTCTCTTTGAACCTCCTTCGTTGGGCAAATATTTCGCGCTCACTAAGCAAACACACACCTGCAACAGAAAAATTATTTAATTAACCAAAAGGCACACTTATCATATTGAACTTTTAAAATGACCGGTTTATTTATTGCTCAATGTTTCTAGAAATATAAACATAAACGACTATTTATCCAACAAAAATTTTCATTTCAATTTGCTTTGTAATAAAAGTGATAAATCAAATAACTCTAATCAATAAGCAGTTGACAAAACTCCTCAATTATCACTTAAACATGACACAATTGTTCACTTAATTGCAATAAGAACTCACAATAAGAAGTAAATAAAAAATCTTCATTTTGTCTGCTTCACTTTATCATATATTGCGAAATTCGTTCGTTATTCACATTAAGCTATAACTTGCGTGACATACGATATCGTTCGTTAGAATAGTTATGAATTCCTATAGATACATCCTTTTATACTCGGTCTCGTAATTACAAAAGATAACATTAGATAATGACTTCTGCGGAGATAACCGTGTTACAAACTAAAACTTGCTCAAACAAAATGTTTTTGCGAACACTGAGTCACAGTAAACAAGAGTTATTGTGATTTTACTTTATAGTTATCATTACTGCATGAAGAAAATCAGAAAACAAACTTATTACGACCGGATATTTACATCCGACGGTATCAAATGTGTCTTGAACGGAAATGAAGATTGGTTCAATTTCAATAACAATTATTCAAACAAAGAATTTGTTACATACTTTTATTTTTAGAAATATATATTGCAAAGTATATTATCCTTTCAATTAATTTAAATCTTGACAGTTTATATCAGCAAACAAATATAAAAAATATGAAACCGACTTTGGTCAAGTCAAGCTCTAATTATATTATTATAGCTTCTAATCTTGTTAAATCTTTAACAATAAATATTTCAGTAATAAGCTATTTTAACTGATATTGACTCCCTAGTTCTCGATTTTATTTGCGATTTGTGGTTTAAAAAGCCATATGCTATGAATTTGAGATTTATGGGTTCAACACAGTGCCCTAAACAATTACCAAAGAGAAAACCTTGTTTCTCAAACTAAGCCGTATTATTCCCTTTTCTGTAAGCCCTATAAGTAGTATAGGTATAACAAAGCCTTAAACTGAATGTTACTTATTTTAAAAATCAAATGTTAACACCAATATGAAAACATTGTAATTTTTTTAACATTAAACATTATGATCCTATATTTTTGGGATAGACATATTAAGTAGGAAAAAATAGGTAATACCGTCAAGCACTAAAGTGAGGGCATTCAACAAATATTATTTGGCCCAACATGTTTAAGATAGACCGACGTTTAGAGAGCTATTGATTTATAACAATGTTTGAATAAAGTTTAGACGTTAAGAGACATTTTCTCGTAAAGGAAGCACATATTCAGCACCAGCTGGGGCTTTATGGCTACAGAATACTAAATGCATTAAAAAATTATGCTTCATCTTAAAATGAGTATGGTTCAAATAGAATTAAGTAAATAAGGTACTATTAGTTGGGCTACTAGTGCGTTTTTTACATTATTTTATCTAAAAAGATTATTTTATTTTATTAATCTTTATGTATGTACAACAATTGCGATATTCCTTTTGAAAGCGCGTAGCCGCCATTTCAGTACGCCGAATTAACGCTGTTAATACTTTTTTTCCTCCATGACGTCAGTAAACGTCGACTACAATACTTTTTTGTCACAGACTTCGTTTAAATGTTCATTAGTAATTTTAGAATAGTTAAAAAGTAATATTAGACTGATATCTATTATTATCATTGTACAATGGCTATTTATTTGTGAGAAACGAAAATCAGAGATCGTTATTGAATGTAATGTACTACATTAATTACTTATTTCTTAATCTTAAATCTAATAACGGTATAACTTTATCTGTGTTATCATATGAGGTACGACGAGAGTAATGTGTATTTACAGTTATTTGCTGTGCGTGTGTGTAAATGAATATCTGTACAGAGATGTATAGAAATATTCATACAGGCCATAGCAATTATAATTGCGGAGGTTTAGCAACATTTGCATAGGCCGGTCATCGGATGAGTGACCAAAAATGTTTTATCTCGAGCTCTTAAGTATTACTAAAAACGTATTGTCTCGAATGTATTATCTTCGAGAAGCACGAGTAGGCGTCAGTTTCAACTACAACTGCAGTCATTAGCATCCAGCATTACAGACAGACATTATACAAATTATAATTTAGTCATCATTTTTGATATACGAACACATTTCACTAAAGTGTCTTTCAATAAATGTCTCTTCAGTTGGTGTCATAAAGTTAATTAAACAAGTAAGGAAATGAAAGATGACAAAGATTGATTTACTTAAAAACATATGGTACATAAGGTAAAAATTTATGTCTCACTCTTCCGTAATGTTACTACATTTCTTATTAAAAAAAAAATACGAATTGTCTTACAATGTGTCAAAAGAAGTGTGCGTTGCGATTGTGTGTGTTTGTGTGTGTGTGTGTGCGTGAGTGTGTGTGCATGCGTATGCGTTATGTTTATAAGTATATGTGCGTGTGTGTTTTGTTTATTTCGCTTTTTTTTATCCATATTTGCATAATTATTTATTTAGTTTTGTGTTGAACAACCCCAAAATCTAGATACACATGTTGCTACGTGGCTTACATTTATCATCGTCAACCTGTTAATGTCCTAACTGTATGCCTTCGCTGTGGCCAAAATCACCATAGGGCAAATGGGCCATTTCTACCACCATATGAGTAACTACACCATACTATTCAGGACAGCAAATGCAAACGAGACCAATAAGTGGCTAGTAAATTTTTGGTCAACCATCCTATAATAGAGCCTGAGTAAATTGTTTAACTTCCGTTATCACAGGCCGCACGCGGACAGCTTGGCGACCAGACTTCTCTTACATTATATTAATGGGTTACATTGAGGTAAAAAGAGTTATTACACAAGAATAATATGTTTAATAGGTAAAAGTCGTTTCTCTTCAGTTATTTTCAGCAACAATAATTTGTTTTTTTAACACTATGCAGTTGTTGTGATTTAGTAATGTCTTATAATTTGATATACACTCACTGACATTGGGTAAAATCGAATATTATCATTTAGCAAAACATAATATTCCCATGGGTCTAAAACACAAATGTAAATTAACCCTCCGCAAAATGTTGGGTTTAAATCCTGCATAAATATGTAGAATATATACAACCGAGTGCACAAAATTAGAATTGGGTAATAATATTCGCAATAATTTCTACGCCGTGTTGTTGTTGATAGCTGTTGTTGTATTATATAGCCGCATTATCTCTAAATACTCGTACGTTACTTATTACTACGATAAAACCACTTTTGACTGAGTGTTCATATACAATATATAAATTATAAAATATACAAATTTACGACAAGTGACAAAGATAGGTAAAATTTTGCGAAGGTAGACTTATCTCTAAAAGAGATCTCTTCCAGTCAACCTAGATTATGTGTTGGTCTATAAGTGGGTGTCGTAAGTGCAAACAAGCAGTCAAATAGCTTTATCAAAATGATATAGAGCTAGATGTCTAAATTAACAAATAAATACAAAATTAATATGCTTTCATGTCAGAATAACAACGATTTAACCGATATAAATATAACAGAAACAGAATAGACGTATATATATATATATATATATATATATATATATATATATATATACATAGAAATAGAAACAGAATACACATAATATGATACATTCAGTATACTTTCTAAATCTTTGAGTTTGATTTTAAATAATAAAATGGATGGACAGTTAAGGGTTTTTTTTTCAGAGCAGCGCGTCCTTGCACTAAGAAGGAATTGAGAAAAAAGTTAGTGTTACTTCTGGGGACCTGCAGCACTTTAGTGGTGCAAGACCAACGAAAACGTAGAGGTGGAAGATACCAAAGACGACAACAAAGATACGACAACGAGAACTTAAGAATATTGAAACGATGAGAAGGATGTCCAAGTAATATTTATCTGATTAAATTAAAAAGCGAACTTAATATGTTGAACAGTTCTTTTCAGATGGTAACCGAACCTGGTGGGGTAGTCGTTGAAGCCGTTTGCTAGAAGGACATGATTTCAATACCCATTTGTGTAAATTTTTCCAACCCCTTTTTTCTATATATAAGTTTTCGAATTTTTAATACTGATAATTACTATCATTCATAATGAAAAGGCTATTAATGTGTGTTCACTACTGGTATTCATACCCACCCCATACATAAAACCCAACACGCAATCCAAATAAGGATTAGTGCAATGCATCTGCATTCGTTAGCCGCGACCAGCGGCTTAACCTCGCTTCCAAAGCATGAAGATCTCTATAAAATATTCCTTTTTATCACTCATACGATAAAAATTTGCTTAACTTCAGCTATCAGGCTAACCGCGTTAACCACTGTGTCATCGAGGTCCTTCAGTCTCAATATTACATATAGATATCATTTTTTGTTATGGACGAAAATGTGAAAATGAAAATTCATTTTCATATGATACCCTATCCTTTCCTACCCCACGATATTTACTCGTCCATTACGCGTTGGGAAACGGACACAGTAATGCGTTGAATTTATCCCATTGCTCTGTCGAGGCTGGAGGCTTTAGATAACGTTATTGGGAAACCTAGGATCAGTGAGAAAACAGTTCCTAATACTAATATCGTACAAAATATCTACGCTTCACTCTGTCATCAATCCGACTGACCATCATATTGCTTCGATATTGAGCAGCCCATAACCACCAACATGCGAGCATAGTGTGAATCAGTGGGTGCTGACGATTGCTGAACTGCAGCCGATTACCATCTATTAACCAATTGATTCACCGGCCTTTTAAAGCACGGAAGAGTTCGCGATAGTATTCTTTATTCACTTATCCGATGGCTAATTCTTGTTACTTAATTTCCGCAATCTTAGGCACTCACGGCATCACTCTTCTACTATCCGGCACCTCTATATTACTTTTAATGTCCAATTTATTTACTTATTGGTAAAATAGGCATACTGTAATTTATCCGCTCCTCAAAAAATTTTATGCGTACCAAAACTTTCCAAATAGATTGTATATAATGTATACAACATAATGGGGGCCAATTGAAAATCAGCGTCAGCCCTCAAGCTGACATTAAGCTGAATTGGTCACCCATTTGGTACAGACGTGGGACATAATTATTAAGTTAAAATTAAGTTTTTATTTTTGTTGTTTAAAGTTTTAGTTTAATCATAATTGTCTCGTTTTGTTTTATTTTCTTTTAGGTTAAATTTTTATTTTTATTTTTTATGTACTGTCTTTGTGTTGTTTGTTAATGTCCTGTGTTAGTACCAAATAAAAAAGTGTTTATGTTTATGTATATAAAGGAATTGACATCGGAATACGCGAGCTTTAATTCTATTACACACTCGGCGTGGCATCGACTCGGCTTTAGGATCTATCATTGGCAAAGGTTTAACTGCAGCAGAGGATTTCATCGAGTATAGGTAATGTTTATAGTATTTTTATACACTATACGAGCAGAGACAGTTTTTATACTTTATAGACATGCTTATGTAATGGCTAAGTGAGCATTAAACAAAAGTAGGAAAATATAGGTATCTAAGTTAAAACGTAAATGTCGATACAATTTATGGTATGTACCTATGTATAATACATTACAATACAAATAAAAATATTACAACAAATCACAAAAATAAAAACGCTAGATAGTGATAAATAGATAGTGCACTGGGCGGTTTTATCGCTTAAAGCAATTTCTAGCACACAACCTTGTATACGCGACGGATGGTTTGGTTTAACTTATAAATATAAAACTCAAGATATTTGCATCAAAAAATAATAAGAAAGGCAAAATTTAAATTGAATTAACAAACAACAACCACTTACTTACAAAAGTATTGCGGAAAAAAATGGTGTACCTATGTGATCATTAATTTAAAAAAAAAAATTTTTTACAAGTAAAAGTACCACCGTTAAAATTTTAAATTATCCCAACGTTTTTTGAGAGCTAAATTGAATTATCATGTCTTATTAAAAGTTTTGATCGACTGCAAATGGCATTTATGGATTAAGGCACTTTTAAAGCAACCATCTGCCGTTGACATAACGATTTCAAGCGCAGTCGTCTAACACTTCACAATCAAGTCATAAAAGGCAAGTAATGATATTTGAGGTTATTATCGCCCGTTTTGTGATCTACAGGAGGTGTCCGTAATAGTCCGTAGATCACAAAACGGGGAACAGCGTTTTCCGAATTATGGTATTTTACTGCGATCTTCAATCCTGCTGCTAAGGGTCTATGGTGAGATAAGGAATCAAGGATAAGTACAGAATTTAGCTTGCCTAATATACATCAATGCATTCCAAAGTTGGACTGGCTGTATCGAGAAAGATTATATTAACGAAGAAACGAAAGAAGGAAGACCAAGAACTGTGACTGGGATTGTTTAGCAAATCGTTAAATTAGTATCGTTTTGAGGTGAAATAATGATTGGAACTAAAACTCGGTGTTACATGAGAGCAAATTTGTATAAATACGGTTATTTCCGTCCGCTAAAAACAAATTACGGACTCCGGTTCGAATTTCATTTTGATTAGCGCCTGCACATCGAGCTAAACGAATGAACATCGCTTTCCGAGAATACAAAATCTCATGATTTGATTGGTCAGCCGGCTCGCCTTACTTAATCAAGAACGAATGTGATCCTCTCAATCGAGCTGGTTAGAATCATCAGCCATCCGTACACTACAGACCCTGAGATCAGAGAAGTCATGAAATTACATATCAATAACATAAGTTGGGAGTAATTTGCTAACGCCAATATAAATATTTAGTTCTAAAATGAATTCATAAATGTTATTGTACCGATTTAAAACGCGGTATGGTTTTGGTTTATGTAGATTATAGGTAGATTTGATGTTAAGTCCTAATCTACTTACTTTATAAGTTTATTTTCTCGTTATATTCACTTCGGGCTTCGCACAAACGTTGTTCAAATGTCACGATTTTTTGCGGTATTGTACGACAAAAGATCTACCCGTAGAGACGGTAACAGTTTAAATTTACTAAAATTCCACTTTTCCCTGGAAAAACCTGATAACGAGTTTCAGCGAGAATCTCAACACCGCGTGGGCGAAAGCTAGTTTTAAATAAAAATAGTTAAATAGAAAACTTTCCTTACTATGTTTTTATTAACTATGTTTTTTTCAAAAACTATAATTATACTCAGGTACAAAACATATATAAAAGCGACACATCCGTATACGAAGATGTAGTAGCATTAGGGGTCTTTACAATACGATTATAATATTGATTTACGAACGGAGATTGCTTTATTTTTTTACCACATTGTCAATAACAACTGGTGATGTGCCTTTTAAGGCATAGATATTGATTCAAATATAAATTGGAAATCTCACGTAGAAAAAGTAGTTAGTAATATGCCAAAATTTGTATATAACCTCTATGAACTTAAAAAATGTACCCATTTAAAATCTGCCATGATTGCATATATGCGCATGCATGGCTGTCTTATGATGTGATACTTTGGGGTAATAGTACCCACATTAATCAACTTTTCTTGCTCCAAAAGAGGTGCTATATGATTTTGAATTGACAATTATAAGCATCTCAATAAAAAAAGACAGTCATAGCGAAATATGATTACTGATTAAATTGCTATATATTTTGAATAATTGAAATGTCATAACCCTAAATAATATATCTATAATATTAAATAATGCAATAATAATGGTCTATTTTATATCTTTGACAAACTATGTATTACCATTATGAACAGTAATTCCATTTTCAATGACTTTTGTCATATACCTATTTCCGAAACACGCAACATTTTTTCAACTTGACTATTATGATATTAGAGTTATGATTTCCGGGACTAAAATTTCTGCATTAATTGTAAATTTACAATTACTTTTTTGTAAAATTTCTAATAATCTTTAAATGTAGCTTCTGTTTAATTTTCTCAGAATTTATGTTTTTTTTATATTTCTTTAACACTTCTTTATGCTTCGGTTCTTGTTTTTATTTGTAAACAAAAACAATAAACGTAAACAATCGAAAAATAACCGACCAGATATAAGAAACAACTTTTCAATGAAAATTGAAAATGAAATTTATTCAGTCATCAACAGAATAAATTAAGTGATGGGAATCTCTATTACGCAATATGCATCTAATGCTCTCAAATAAGAACGTTTATGTGGACTTGTAAACAGCCACTGTTCAGACGTTAAAAATAGCAGTATAGAGACGAATCAACTTGAAAAATTTACACCTTTTGCTGAAAGGAGCACTAAATTTTCGCCTTTCTATATTTTCTGTGTATATAAGAGTTCACATGTACTCTCTTTAGAAGAGATTTAAAGGTCTACATTTACTCTATTATACAGCAAATGTTATATTCGCCTCTATTTAACTAACCTTATTCAGTAAATACGCTTGTAAATATCCAATAACTGAATAAAGGCGTAGGTTATAGACCAAATAAACGACTATAGCGTATTAAGGGTAGTTAAGTAATAACTAAATAAATATACTATTATTTAGTTCTTATTTAGCATATAGCTTTTTAAGGATTTCTGTGAATTAATATTCAGCTTTAGGATCACCAGTGAATAACAATAACGTGTTTAATAAGCTGAAAGTACCAAATAAGACCACTGGTGATGAAATATACGGATTCGGTGTTGCTTGGATATCTATCTAACGGTATCTAATTTATATTTTTGTTCTGACGGTAAAAATATTAAATTTAGTTAAAATAGTTAAATTGTTCTGAAAAATATATACCAGTTATTACCGGATATTACCAGTTTTTACGATTTTTTACCCTGAAATCCGAATTGACTAAAATCAATAATATTTATTTTTTTAAAACAGTAACTAACGAAGTACATTAGAGTATTATATGGAATCCTTTATATTAAGTTCACTTGACCCGTTTAGAAACGATCCAACGTTCCTTTACTAGGCAGTTAGCATGTAGGACCCCTGGGATCAGCAGTAGGTGTGCGTACGAGGACAGACTTCGATTGTTTTCAATGACTACGTGTATGTACGTTAGCGCACCGCTGCACTATGGAATATGGTAGAACAAACGCATACGACTTATAGAAATCGGATACTTTATGACTGTAATTTAATAGTTCGAAAGTCAAAGTTTATTATTCTGTAGCTTAATTTATATTATTTTTGGCGAAAACAATTATTGTCATGTAGTGAAGTTAAACTTTTATGAAACTGAGAAATATTGAGTACTTCATTTAAGATTTTCAAAGTGAAATAGTTTTGAAACTTCAAGAGAAAGATATAAAGTATTATATATTTTTAAAATGCTCATCTATCGGAGCTTAGAAAAAAAATGGTTTTTAATTAGAATATTAAAATAATAAAAAACAAATAAAAGAAAAAAGTTTTTCTCAACTTCGTCGCAGCATTTATTACTTACCTACGTTTACCGATGATTTGAATGTAATGTTAATTCATAGTTATATTACTCATCAAAAACATATAAAAAAATCAGCTGCTACATTTTTGCTATTTATGAAGATATATGAAAAAAATCAAACATTAGCTTGGGGAAGGAAATAACTATCAATTGCGGTTTCATAGTTTGACTTTGCTTATCAATACTTTGTGGTAAGGCTTTTCAACTAATTATTTTATATTCTTAACTTTTTATTGTCTTAGTGTCATTTACCGTGACAAAATAGATATCTGAAATAATTCACACATAGACAGTATAAAAAAGGCTGTGAAAAAATATGTCTCCATTACTACTTCAGTGGTGTTTCCGTACAGTACGGCTATTTAATTCTTTAAAATGTCTACTTTTAAGTGTACTTAACGTGAATTAACAGTATCTTATATAGAAGGCGGAAAAACACCTGCGACACTATCAGCATTATTGGAGGAAAAAGAAGTTAGGGAAGACAATATATATTGTATTATTGATAATATTCAATATTCAAATGAATATCATTCCTACGTTTAATAAACACTGGAGTGACGCCGCACTCATTAAGGCTGCATTTTTAAGAAAGAACACATTGGTTGGATTCTGAATATTTCGTGACTATACCGACATCAGAAAACGAGCAAACCGATACTGCTCCATCTACTTCTTCTGGTAAACGAGGAAGACCATGTGTATCATATGAAGACTCTTCAGAATCGAGCAAAAAAATAAAAATACTATTTTGCTAAATGCATATCTACAAGGATTGCGCTCTATTGGAGAAGGAACTGTAGTAAATATAGTAGAAAAAATAAGGTTGGCTGATGCCGAAAAATGGTTTTCGATATGAATCAGTTTGATAACGCAAAAATAATCAAAGGGCTTACAGATGAAGAAGCGTTAAGTATTTTCATTGACTTGGAACTCCCAAAAGCACAATATCTGTATATCAGGAATGTTACAGATGAAAGAAACTGTCCTATATTTTCACCATACTACAAAATACAAGCAATGAAACAGGGTTGCTATCCACCACCATCAACAATTGAAATCACAAATACTTATGCAAAACTATTGAGAGTTCAAGACTTATTAGATCATACTGCAGCTAGAATTTTATCTATAAATTCAGTTTACAAGAATGGACAAAAACATTTACTATGTGGTTGTGATGGGTCATCTGGACAAAGCCATTACAAACAAAAACTTCCAGAGGAGTCGGAACTTATTTCCGATGCAAATTTATTCAGGCGCTATCATATGGAAAAATCCAGTGCCTTAATCTGTTCGTTTTTGTCGGTCTATATCTATAGAATTTTTTAAAGAAACACCAGAAAAAACTAAATCGGTTGTTGATGAAATAAAAAATCAAATACAAATTTTGCTATAATCAATAATAAAGAAGGTGTGCGAGTTCAAGTCAAGTATGAACTTTTTTCTAACGATGATAGACGGAAAAATAGCACAAGTTTTAACAGATACGATTTTCTAGTTCCACATGTACCATATGCGGAGCTTCTCCCCGACAAATGAATGATTTAACGAAAGTGACTTTTTTAATGAAAGCCAGGCCTGAAAATGAAAATGCGTATCAATACGGATTATCAACATTACATGCCTGAATTCGTTGCATGGAAATGATATTGCACATATCGTATAATTTAACTTACCAAACCTGATCTGCTACAAGCGATGAAAAACAAGATAAAGGCAAGAAAAAAGATTCACTACAAAAGCGATTTCGTGAAGAGTTGGGTTTAAATATCGATAAACCACGTCAGGGGACGGGAAATAGTAATGATGGCAGTACTGCTCGAAGATTTTTTTTACAATGCCTGCTGTTCTGCTGATATCACTTTGATGATTAAACGTTTATACATAATTTTGGAAGCTTCCTCATCTGGTCTAATGGTGGATGGTAAGAAAATTGGTGACTATGCTCTGTAAACTGCCAGAATATATAAGAATAAATATAGTTGGTATTACATGCCATCATCTGTCCAAATTTTAATTTACGGAGAGAGTATTATAAACCGTTTTGCAGTAACTAATTGGACAACTTTCCGAAGATGCTAAAGAATCACGGTTACGTGATTCGTGAAGTATCTATTATAAAAAAATTCGTCTACACCATGCCCGGAAATGCTCTCAAACAGCTACTAACGAAGATGTGTTTCATACACTACTTTATACTGCAGATCCATATTTAACGAGGATAAGAAAACCATGTGCAAAAAATGTAAAGGAGCGATGAAGGAGGTCTAAAGTATCTTCTAGATGAAGATTCCCAAAGTTAATGAACTAATTTCAGATCCTGAAGCACATCAGGTGTAAATGTAAATCATGCTCAGCAGAAGTTAATGATAAACTGCAATAATATGTAAACTAGTTTATTGCAAATTTCAGTTTAATTTTGCGATCATTTTAACCCATTCTATATTAACCGTAATGTATAGCTATAGGTACTGTGCCATTTTTTTATATTATTTTATCATCACATGATAGTTTTCTTTATTGAGTAATCAGTGTTAACAAATACACGTACGATATATTTCTAAAAATATAAAATTCAATAAATATATACCAATTTGAAATATCGTGACTTTCAATTTACCAAATATTACGTATATGAATCCTTATATATTACTTTATATTAGTGCAAAATTTAATACCTCTATCTTTAAAATTGACGAAGCTATAGATTTATGATCCGAAACCTACCGAAATATTCCACAGTGCGCCGCAGAATGCTGGATCTCATTTACTTGCACAATGTCTTAAATGGTAAGTCTATGTATCAAGAGGTTTTTGATCGTGTAAGCATTAGCGTGCCACGATTGCTTTCCCGTCGCTGTTTTCCGAGATCTTTGTTAAGTGTCCCAAAAAGCAGAACCAATGTGGGTATAAACGCACCCGTGTCAAGAATGGTGAATACCTATATTAGCTGGCAATTTTTTTTCAATCGACATTTTTCACGACAAGTTACGAAGATTTAAAATAAAAATATCGCAGACCCATAATTGAAAGTAGCTCTTAATTATTATAATCATCTTTATTATTTCATCATAATAAAATTATTATGATCATATTTAAACATAATGTAATATTTTCCTTATGTTGTCTTTTTTTTTTTTTGCCTGTTTTTCGTATTTCTATAATGTTAAATTTAGATTTTTAAACCCTTTCGCAAATTAACTTTTTGTATTAATGTTGCGCATATCTATTATAGTTATATTCACTAACTATGTAATATGAAATGATATATTTTATTTATAATGTACTGTGTATATATAATGTTTACGTGCCATAATAAATAAATAAATAAACTTACCCTTCCACGTACCTATATTTCAACATTTTGAATTAGTTGTGTTCGCTTTTTCCTTTTCTCATTTTACGTTTTTTGTAGAGGCTTAACGATAGATAATTTCAGCAGGTCAGGAAATGAGCATAAGATAAATTATAATAAAAGAAAAAAGTAATTATATATAAGTAAATATAATTAATCTCTTTAGATAGTAACTACATGTATGTATACTGTATCCAAATCTTCATGCAAACAGGAAAACCTTTCTTCATATGTGGCCACCATTGAATGAAATATTAACATAATTATGAACTTCAAAATGACGGAGCTTAAAGGAATTATTTCGGCATAATATAAAACACATTCGCAAGGACATAAAACCCAAGTGCGGTCTCAGGGTCATTCCATTATTGCGTAATAAGGATTTAGTCACGCGCACTTTTGGTAACCTGAGTCTACAGATCTTATCGCAGAGATAACGTGTTTACATTCCACTTTTATTGTTCATGACAACAAGAAGCTAGCTAATAGAGACCTACTAACTTATGAACTCGAAACTGTAGTAAATACTAAAATAACTTTTCGACATTAACAATATCTAATCACTTGAATGACAAAAAAAGTAATACTTACTTTTTTTTTTACTTTAGAAAAAGTTTAATTACTTTACATTAACATTATTGAAGTTATAAGATTTTTAATAAATAATTTGATTTCCTTTCTCAAAGACTAAATAAATTATAAAAGTTATGATGTAATTATTTTACAGAGATCTGATGAATATTTTCCTATTTTTTAAATAAACAAACAAGAACATAACCTACCGAGGGTATATGCTTTATGAATATATAGGCTTTATGAATCATAATAGACTTCGTCGCATTTGGGATGGCCTCTATCGCAGTGTGAAAAATATTTGTCTTTAAGCAATAATTTGCAAATAAGCAACAGCATCGCAGTTTTGATTTAGAGTTTTCACGTACGTATGATTGACGAAATGTTCTTGTGGTAGTTATATTTGTTTTGCCCTTTGGGGTCTTGGCTCTCCCTGTAATATCTCTGTGCAAACATGGGACTTTCGCTTGTTATACATTATTTTGCCTTTTTGGCTCCCATAAAGACTCTCATTGGGGAGACAAGGAACTTTATCAACCAAATGTCTATGATTCTTTCTCGAAGACTTGGCTCCAGAGCTAGTGAGACAAAAACATTATATTTTCCCAAATATCATTTTCGTGTCTTATATCTTTCGATATCAGCGTTCATAATTTTAATTGTTCATTAATAAATCGGTAATGATTCGATTTTAAGAATTTGAAGTAATCATGTTTATATGAAGAAAAGGTTCATGTAGTTGTGTTAACATTTGGTTTTTTTACATTTACGTCTGAATTTTTTTTAAAAGACAACTACACGGCTTTGTTTGGGAAGCTAATATCATCCCCACCGGGGGAAACAAGTATCGGAAGAAGTCAATTACACTAATGAGATATAGAAAATGTATCGAGTTTTTGTATCTCCTGCTCTAAGGTTACAAAAACAAAAGCAAAATTTACTTGTCCTTCCCTTACTGGATATCTTTCAGTGATTTCAGTCGTGAGCCAGCTTATATAGGATGTACAGTGTCATAATGTGCTTCTAAAAATTACGATGCAAAATAGCTATCGCTCTTAAAACGTATATTGTGCTAAGTGGTTTCATTAGGTATATGACTTAACAATCTAGCATATAGAAAAGTAGAGCATTGTCACAACATTTAAAACAAAAATATCACAAAGGCCACCAAAACACAACTTGTTAAGTGACTAGTTTTTTCCATAATTCTCTACAATACTGAGACCTTTACATTGAGAACGAGTGAGAAAATAAAGTGGTGCTGTAAGAGAATGCTTCGTATACCTTGGACACAGCTAAGAACCAACTTGAAGAAATTGGCACCAAATAGCTACTCTTCCATTGTACAGGCACGAATTCTCGCCTTCGTCGGACATGTGCCGCGCCGAGGCGACTCCCCTCTAGAACGACTTGTGGTGCAAGGGAATGTTGACGGCACAAGGGCACTCAACGTCCTCTTTACGAGTACACCAAGAATTCGGCAATCAGTGAAAACTAGCGACTAAATGCGGAGCGTGCCACCAACCTTGATATGACGACCACGACCACTCTGTCAAAAGGAGACAAAATTTTAACGTATTACACGGCGGTCTATGCGACAACAGTCGAAATTAAAGATATATTGTTTAAATTGTCGTGCTAAAGATGAAACTACTTTGTTTTTTTATTTAAAAAATCGGTAATAGCCATCACTCATCGTAATGGTTGTATATACGAACCAACTTGGTATCAACGTCTATGAATCGGAATCATTTTCAAATATAGATGAACATCATAACTAAATCCTACTACTATTATAAAGGCGAAAGTTTGTAAGTATGGATGTATGGATGTTTGTTACTCTTTCACGTAAAAACTACTGAATGGATTTGAATGAAACTTTACCACAATATAGCTTATACATCAGAATAACACATAGGCTACAATTTATAAACATATATAACACATAGGCTACAATTTATAAACATATTGTTCGAAATACTAATCCTGCGCAGACGAAGTCGCGGGCACCAGCTAGTGTTTCATATAGTACTATACCTAAATACGATTTTGTGACCCATATCTTCATTCTGTTACGAATACCCCAATAACACCTAAGAACGATAACTGAAAGAATATTATCAGCTCTTAGAAATAGGGAAATAAAGTCAGGCACGTGATCGTACAAGGGTTATCGTTAGCAAAACCCTTGGTACCAAAACTGTGCATACGTATAAACGTGTTGCATATACGCATTATGCATATATAGCTTGGTATTTACTTATTATCAAGCAGGTAGTGTTTTAATTATATTTTTTCTATTATAAACACGCATAATAACGGTCATAAAATACAATAGTCATACATCACACTCTAGAAATTATGCCTATTCAAAACTTATCTACATTATTTTTTATGAGTATGCAATGACCTACGTCATATCAACTAGGATTAGAGCCTTTCAGACAGCCAAGTACTGCACAAACTAACAAACATAATGGTGTTTGTTAACGTTTGTCATCATAGCGTTTATCAGTTGTAGGTACCTAATTACTTATTCTGCGGTAATATCTAGATAAGGAGCTTTTCCACAAACGTGCGAAGACCATCCTTCAACACGTGGCATTCAATAATAAACTAAAAATAAAGTAACCCACATTTTTGTTGATTTTTTGATTTACGGTTTTTCTTTTTTTTCGTTTATTAAACAAAATAAAGTCATTACATTGTTAACCAGCGCACGAAAAATCGCTAGGATTTGTCCAGTGTGCTGAGAGTACATAATTGAATGACACATACATCTACTATATACATTTAAATATAAATATATATTGAACTGCATATGCAAAGTAAATAAACTAAGGATTTTGTAATAAGACATCAAATTTCGATTCAACAATAAAGAAAAAATGTATTATAATGTTATTTTTATGTGTAGGTATATTTTTTATTTAAAGATCTTAAAGGTTAAATCAGTTTTTTCTTTGACTTAGTGAGAGAAAGGTCACATTTTTTTTTTATTATGGGTGGGTTAGCTCTTGATCCCAATCAAGCCCGGGGGCCAAGACAGAATCCACGATGGAACGAGCTTACGAGCTATTCACCCTAGCTTTGAAAATGGACGGGTAATAAGTTCTCGGAAATACAGACGCAGGGAGGGAGTTCCACTCTTTTGCTGTGTGTATTATGAAGGATGTTGAAAAGCGCTTGGTGCGACCGGTAGGAATAGCATCCAAGAAGGGGTGGTAGCCTGCAGTGCGTATGGATGTCCGATGGAAAAAAGGATATGGCGGTATGAGCAAATGCACCTCTTGAGCACTCTCTCCAAAGTACAGTCTGTGAAAGACCGACAGACAGGCAACTTTGCGGCGATGAGCTAAGGTGTGAAGCTTGCTCTTCATCAATTTGCTGTCACCGATGAATCTTTCAGCTCTGCGCTGAATCTTGTCCAGTACAGCAAATTGGTATTTTGCTGAGCCGTCCCAGAGGTGGCTGCAATATTCCATGCAAGATTGGATTTGAGCTTTGTAGAGCGTTAAAAGCTGTCCCGGCGTGAAATATCACTTGACGCCCAGCTTTTTAGCTGCAATTTGAGCTTTGGATTCGATGTTGGTGCCGAAGTTGAGGTCTGAAGACAACTACATGCCAAGAAGCTCGAGGCTGTACAGGTTGTCACAGGTACAGATGTATATCACGTATGCCTCTTAGAATATCACGTTGTCACCGCTGGCTTTTGCGCTAAACATACCTGTCCAGTCTCTCTACAACAGTACTGTCGTCTACATACCTAACAAATCCTGGTATTAACAGGTCATTGATGTGCAGCAGAAAAAGCGTCGCAGAAAGAATAGACCCTTGAGGAACTCCGGCATCAATAGCCGCTATACAACTACTCTAATCGATCGTTCAGTCAGGAAATCGGCTATCCAACTGCAAAAGTCAGCGGGGATACCATAATCTGGCAGCTTGCGCAGCAGACTTGCGTGCCAGACCCTGTTAAAAGCCTTCGAGATGACAAGTGACACGGCAAGTGCTTCGCCGTGCATCTCGAGGGCCTCGCCCAGCAATGCGTCACATAAACTAGAAGATCCCCAGTTGAGCGTCCTCGCAAAAAGCCACACTGACGGTGACTGAGGAGATTGTCTTCTAGGTATGAGAGCAACTTGCTGTTCAGCACTCTTTCCATAACCTACAGAGTATGGAAGTGATGGCGATTGCACGGTAATTGCATGGGTCGGCACGACTACCCTTTTGGATACTGGCTGCACATAGGCAAGCTTCCAGAATATAGGAACGGTTTTTATCTTGAGAGAGAGGCAATACGAGCGTGTTAGCACAGGAGACAACTCAGGCGCACAGTACCTCAGTACTCTTGCTGGAATGACATCAGGACCACTGGCCTTATTCACGTCTACACTAAGTAAGAAATATAAAATAAAGTATCGCGATTAGTTATCGTACAGATTCGTGCGATCGTTTCCCGAAAATAATCGTAAGATTCGAGTTTATAAACAGTGTATAGCTGTGTTCTGTATGCTGGGACAACTAGATTACACTTAACATGTCCACAGTCCAAATCAAGTTATAAGATATTACCCCCAAGTCCCAAGTCCAATAATGTTTACCTTTTTTGAACTTATTTTTTATCTGCAGTCATACCTACTTAAAAAAAGTTACATCTTCATGTCTCTTTATTTTTTTGATAGCTTTATAGTTTGGTCTGCGAAGGGTTCCATCTAGTTGTGGACGTCTTTTGGCTGACATGATGATGATGATGCAATACGGTCTAATCTTAACCATTTCATAAAATCTCATCTCACAAGACTAGACTAAACCAAACCAAATGATTTGTTTTCTCTGTTGACATAAGTCGCTAGGGGACTGCTTGATATTTTACCGTCATAGTGGGTCTAACAACTACCAATATTCATTTCATGTCTTTACCTGGATTAAAAACTTTATTAATAAAACAATTAATGCAGTAGGTACTAGTTATTACTGCTTGCAGCGTATACCTACCCTTAAGACATTGTGCAATTACCACAAACGTGGATGAAAAGAGTATTCAATATTATATTTTATGTTTATTTACTCATTAACTGTTAGATTTTTATGTCTAAAGAATTTAAACTAGAGAATCCCACCTGAATCGTTTGAAAGTTGAATTTCTTGTTGTCAAAATTCTTATTTTGGAATATTTTGAAAAATTGTTTCTAGTTTTTATATCTTCTTATACCTAAGGAGATACCTTTGCAGATTATGCCCTATTACAGTTTAGTACTTACTAAATAGTTAGCAAACCTTAAATAGTTGTATTATTAAGTATTATGCGAGATCTTGGGTTATGCTCGTGAAATTTGTATATTATTTATGGCAAAAAAAAACCATTGTGTATTATGAATGAATAACATGTCCTTATCTTAAAACAAAAAAGTGACTGTTTGATGGAACGAACCACTTTTGTTGGTTTGATTTAGCCTTCAAACGGCCAGATAGTAAGTAGTAGTTTGTAAGAATATACAATTAACAATATATAAACAGCACTTAAGTCACATCTCTTGAAGCGTTACAGAATACGACACCACTTGACACAATTTTATGCTCTACAGTGAAGTTAGGATATCCATCGTTTCTAAAAGTTATAGTTTTATAATTACTTGTACACACTTCCTTAATTCACAATCTCTGTAAATGTTTTAGTAAATTATGCGATGTACAGGCAAACGCAACTTTATTTTATAAGTAAAGATATAGATGGGCATTAACAATGCGTTTCGAACGTCAACAGCTATGGAACGGCCTTTTTGATTTTTCAAAAGGTTGTGCAGTGTGTGGTATCATACTTTGTTCAGATAACAAAATATGATTCTTGGAGCCAGAATCATAATTTTGTTTCTTGTATTGAATGTATGACCATCTCAATAAAGAGTTACAACATTATAAACGTTAATAAATCTTTTCATACATAGGTATATACATGTTGAGAAGTAATGGTTAATATTTAAATATCCTAAAATAGTTGTCGAATGAAATCTGTGCCTCGTAAAATTACGAGTTTAGCTAAAGTTTTCGTTAAGAGTTTATAAGTCTGGTATACTAAAATATTTAAATTTCGAGCCTACTTTAAGGCGGTTCACACACTAGAGATGCGTCCCGCCGCGGTGCGCGTAGCGACAGAAAACGCGCCCCCGCGCGGAGGCGCAGATCTGCCTAACTTAGCGGTGAAATCTGCTTCTCCGCGCAGATTTTCAATACAAGTTGACCCTACTTCTTCACGCCCCGCGCTCCCGCGCAGAATCTGCGCGCGGGACGCCTACCCGCGCGTTCCCGCGTCGGCAGTGTGTTGTCATAGGCGTGTTTTCTATATTAATTGAGATTCTTGCATACAATAATAAAATCTGCGGCCACGCGCTACGCGACGGGGCGCGGTGCAGTGTGTTAACCACCTAATACTTAATATCGAGTAACTGTATAAACATGTTGGTATTTTGCTTGCTAAATGACAAGCCTTATCACATCCGTCGTAAAGATCAATAAACAAAAGACACTAACTAGCGGAAGTAGGCAGTAACTGCATATTTTTATGTTTATCTGTACTAGATTAATTTATAATCACTAAAAGAAATGGAGAGGTGGAAATGGAACTGTCATAAAATCGACTTTCAAAAATTGATTAGGATAATTATGTATTTACATGACAGGTAATCATGGTTTTTTTAAAGAAAAACAGGTTTTTAAAACATATTTTTTAAATTTACCATTTTATTATCATCGTAGAGTGATGGTCGACCTATATATTACTAACATCCTGAGTACTATACATTTTCATACGATAACTATTATTCGAGGAATCTCTACTATTTTTCAATAGTGTGTAGGTATATGAGGTGACATCAGATTTTATATATCATGAGAGTTAAGGTAATGATCATAATGAAAATTGAAATGGTAATTATTAGCCAAGACTTTCAATAAAAGGACGTAAAATGTAATATTTAATCATTAACGAGATGTTAATGATTATGATCCTATTTCAATTCTAGCATTTATCCTTTCTGCTAGGCTCGCCAAAGACCAGCAGGTGTAAGGTAAGGTAAGATTCTGTGATGTTGGGTTGTGTTTTTACAAATTGTAAAAGAATTAATAGCAAACTCACTTTCGCTTTTATTCTATTAATTAGGATTGTTTAGTATATTAATTGATTTTCACATGGCTTATACACAGTTAATAACTTTCCATCTTTTATTTTGTACATATTTGTTAAATAAGATAAAAAAGCTTTTATTTTAGTCTTTTATCGTCGTAATCAAACAATTTTTTCAAACCAAAATATTTTTTTAAGGCACAATTATTCTAATAAATTTAGTTCTTGCTACCAAGTTAACATAGATTCATTCTCTGATAAAGTGCTACCCCCAATCAACGTTTACAGTTGGTTTCAAATGAAAGTAAATTATCAAACACAGCAATGAAAATTTCCTAGAGAAAACACCTAGACTAGGTTTCACAAACAAGATAACATTGTACGGTAAGAAAAATAATTTTAATAATTAGAACACAGCAAAGGTCCGCTGCTAAACTAGAATAATCAAATCAACAATCTATAAACTATTACTGTAGATATCTCTATTACCAATTATTACTGTAGATATCTCTATTAGGTATTGTATTGTTAACGTTACCCTGTATTAGATTAGATTTTACTTAATTTAAAACATGAGCAATAGAAAATTAGATTACTATAAATAAGTCATCTGTGTAAGATATTCTGGACTTTGAAGTCCTCCATGTGCTAATCGGCCTGTTCTTATGTAAATTGTATATATTGTCTTAGAATGAGACGAATGCGGTATTGTTATTGTTTCTCATATCCAAAAAAATAAGTGCTTTATCTTCCCAATTTTGAGTCAGAGTTCAAATATCTGTAGCTGTCTTATTTATTTATATAATAAAAAAATATTATTTATTCATAGAAATACATCCACATATGCAATAATCTGTTGACCCTACAAGTGTTATCTGTTTTGATCATGTAACATCAATGGGAAAACCTCGTGTTTCTATCAAATAAGTTTGTTCTTAGTAATTCTTCTTTAAACATATTAACTGTATATAAGAAAGACATAATACCAAAGTAACAATTGAAATCGAGACTATTCGAAAACAAAACGAACCTCATACGAAAAATGGTTTCCAAGATTTTCATAACTCTGTGCGTTGTGGTAAGTATAAATAAAAATATTTGAGTCTACTACTTATGTACAACAAAGATACTATCGCACAACTGTGCGTTCACGGAGAACTCAGCCAATATTAATTAATTTGTAAGCCGCTTACTTTTAATTAATTTTTATTGGAGAGATAAAATATTAAGATTTTTTTATTTCTAAATCGCAATAATTTAATTTCTGTTGATTCGTTATTGGATGAGACGTAAGTGAACTCGTTATAATTAGTAATCAATCAATAAATAATTTGCTTAACAGAGTTTAATATTATTGGTTTTTTAACAGGCAGTAGCTGCAGCTGTTCCATCAGGCTCTGGCTGGGGAGCAAAATCCTGGGCTACAGGCGACAGTGGTAATCCCTGGACAAGTAGTGGAGGTAACCCTTGGGCACCAGCTGGAGCCAATCCGTTTATTCCACCATGGATCGCTGCAGCCCCGTGGTTTCCTCAATGGACCCCCTGCAGCACTATTGGTTCAACATGCATCGATTGCACCACTAAACAGGTCTGCACCAAGATTGGGGGTATCCAGCGTTCATGTGTAGATCCTAGTCTACCATATTGCAACCTTGGAGAATGCTCTGCAACCCCATCTGCTGAATGTCAGGCAACAACAACACCTGTAGCTGTCGAAAACGCTTAATAAACTCTACTTTTTTACAATAATTTTTACATCTCATGAAGTTGTTCTCAATGTTTGCTTTCAAATGGAGCAGATTGGGTTAATTTTATCGCATTAAAAGGAATGTTTTAGTATCGCAACAAAAAAAGTGTATCCTATTCGAAAAATAAATATTTGAACAAATAATCCTAAACATTTTATTTAAACAAGTTGCCACTACATTACGAACAAATAAATGGCAGTAGGGACAGGAGATAGCATTCACAGGAACCTCGGAATCTCAGAAACTACTTCTTCCACCCCAAGGGATTTCTCCCAACTGCTTGCTAGAAGCTCGTTTTCTACATTGACCCGTCCGGGAATTGAACCCGGGACCTCGAAGTGGCGTTACCACGAAAACCGGTATGCGAACTACTCAAACACGGGAAAGGGGCTATATCCACTGCAGTACGCCCAGTGCAGATTGGTGGACTGTAATGACTGCAGATAAATTATAAATAATATTAAAGAATAAGAATGAGAATGAGGATAAGGATAAGGATAAGGATAAGGATAAGGATGAGGATGAGGATGAGGATGAGGATGAGGATGAGGATGAGGATGAGGATGAGGATGAGGATAAGGATAAGGATAAGGATATTTATAAGCATAAAGTATAGTGGTAAAAGCCAGTCACGTGTTAATTTATTATTATTATTATTTATTTATCTCAGATATTAAAATCCATACAAAAAAGTTAGTTACGAGAAATCTTATTCTAGTGTTAGTAAGTAAACACATACAAAAAAAAACGCTAAATAATTAACTAAGCCACCGATGCAGCTCCTGTGCCACAGATAATAAAGCTACAGGTAGGAGCATGGAGCTGCAGCCAGCGGCGCAGCAGTGGGGAATCCCACCGGTCAGCCAAGGTGCTAACTAACTTACCTCAGTTTAATATTTTCAAAAACTTTTCTTTTCACAATTTTATAAAAAAATTATATAAAAAAAACACTGATAATTTCAGACATTTGTCAATTTTGTTAACAATTTTGTCATATCTGTTAACCTTACTAGTGTTAATCTTTGTTTTAACTCGAAATATTCTAAATGACCAATGTACAAACACAAAACCACATTGTTAGAGCAGCGCACATTGCATTAAGCAGCATAATTACGCTACTCTCATGCATATTGTAACAACCAGCTACGTCGATATATTAAAACTATAGAATAGAATTGTACATTTGCCAGACACGGCAAAAAATAACAAGGAGAGGCAAATATACAGATAAGGGCTAATGGTGTCCTTATCGCTAAAATACGATATAATCTAGGCGACCTTTGCATGGACAGAAAATATAAAATGGGATAGGTTAGGTTAGGCGTAAACCAGTAATACAATAAATAAATGAATTATATAATCTTACAGGTACTACAAATAGGCACTACAAAATATATAATGAATATAGGCTTTTATTATTTTTTTGCATTCACAATGCAATATTTGTATTTAAACTTTAAACTAAACTATACTCGTACTAAGTTCACATTATTTATTGTTTTTAGGCGTAACTAATAAGTAAATAACAATGTGTATACAATAAAGTTAAGTATAGTGTATAGTTTTTTTATTTGTTTAATGTAATATTTAAGTATTAATAAGGTTACTTTAGATATAGCATTAATTAGTTGTAATGTAAATATTTTTTTATTATTTTAACTATTGAAACTATATATTTTTATAGACGCCATAGGTATAAAATGAATATATATAACGTGTAATTTAAATGTATATTATATATATATATATATGTGTGTGTGTGTGTGTGTGTGTGTGTGTGTGTGTGTGTGTAAGTCTACCCGTTACCCTTGCTACTACCTTGCGTTGTAGACCTGGAGCAATGTATATATCTTTTGTCGATCGTTTGGTGCAACGGTAGCGATCCTGTCTTTGGCACTGACGGTCTTGGTTCGAGTCCCAGAAGGGGCAGATGTTTGTGTGATGAATACCATTTGTACCTGAGTCTTGGGTATTTATTTATATTTCTATCAATACTACTTATTTACGTATATGTATGCCTATATCCGTTACCCTAGTATCCATAACACAAGCCTTATAGTGCTTAATTTGGGCTTTTATTATAATTATTATTATTACCTATATACTACTAACTGATACCCACTAGTTCGGTCGCGTGAAAATTTAGATGTGTGCTTATATGAGAAAATTACCCACCCATTTTACGGCAACCGTAGATTGTATCGATATATTCTACCTATAAGTATGCCGAATCCCATTAAAAGCGTTTTGACGTGGTTAAGTTACAAACATGATAATAAACTACTTTTAGTCATAGTGGCATCCGGATATAAATTTATTTTTCCAAACAATTTCTTGCGGCTTTCTCTTATAATTTACAACTGCCGGTCTATTGACCTCGGGATGATAATGGACATATTTTTCAGTAGGTTCCCGATTCACCTTAGAACTATTATGGGCATATTTTTAAATAGTTGCCCTATTATACTTCGAGATGATTTATTGAATATTTTTTTCCTACGAATATTATCTGTGAACCTCTTTCTGAGTTTTTACTTTTCTTGCCAGAACCACTCTTGCCAGATTCATGAAAACTATCCGTAGCTCCGTAGTATCCGTTACATTAACTTGCGAGTCAATCACATTACAAGATTTATTTATTTTACCTACCCATATCGGCTAGACAAAGGCGTTTCGAACTAAGTAGTTGAAATGAAATTTTGAAATAAATTTTAATAGTATCTAAATGAATAAGTAGGTATTTTAATATTTGTTTGGTCTCAGTATTTCTAACAAAAAAATCAAATGAATGTATATCATATGCATAAATTTACTTACTAATTGCTTGTTATAATTTCACAATCTGTAAAATAGCGTAATAGTAGAGGTAATTCAATTAACGGTATCGATTCATCACTCTCACTATAATTGATAAAAATGATTTGATAACCAGGTACCTATAATTTAATTCAAATACAGAATAGCATTTTAAATAAAATCTTATTAATAATACATGCCTAGATAATCCCTACTTATATTATAAATGTGAATTCAAGTTTGCTTGTTATGCTTTCACGCAAAAACTACTAAACCGATCATCATGACACTTCGTACATATATTCTTGGAGGTGTTGGAAGTAACATAGGATACTTTTTATTGAAAAAAAAAAAATTAGCGGGCGAAGCCGCGGGTAAAAGCTCCTCTGATATAATTTACAATCATAAATAATAGACCAGGGTCGATAATTTTTGAGACAAAAAAATATAGTAGAATGAAGCCCATTGGAAAAGGTAAAGAATGTAACAAAAATTAAAGGAAAAATAATTTACGGGCGATCTGAGGTCGGGAGAAGAAGAAGGGGGAGAGTTTTTAAGGGTAAAATACGGTTTTTCTCGATTTCGATTCGAGAAAAACTAGGACTTGTCCTATGAAAAAAAGTTGTATGGTTGTAGGTAATAAAAAGGTCTGCAGCTTTTATATTTACACGTTTTTCACATAACCTTAAAATTTATGGGAAAAATTCAAATAACAAAGTTTTGGTTTTTTATTTTTATCTTTAGCAAAAAAATAAATTTTCACGAAATTTGGTGAAAGCTTGCCTTTTTATGTCCCAAATACAGAGTAATATTTTTGCTTAAAAATATTTATTTCTTCACCTCATTTTGACTTAATATCGAAAAAGCACCCTAATATTCAATCGAAAATTCTCACGTCAAAATATCAGCTTTTTTTTAAAAAAAGTCGGTGTGTTTTGTTTGTTGATATCTCTTCTTTCTCATGGTATAAAAAAACATTACTATGGTAAATGTTCTCAGGAAATGCTAATTATGAAAACAACTCGAATCCGAAAAAATTTTTTTAGTCATTATGTACAATTTTGAGTTATTTATTAAAATTCACACTTTAATTACTCGAAAAACTTAAGATATCATGTTACAGTGATAAACAAAAAAATAGCTAATATAATTGACAACCAAATAAGTAACTTTTTTATTTTTTTAGCTTGCAATAATTACATTTAATGGCCTTGGAAGTGGAAGAGGTACGAAAAGTACCCAGGTCATACCGTGTTCGGAAAATAGTCTAGACAAACCCCGTCTTCGCACTAATTGCTGCATGTGCGGAGATAGAAGCCACATAAGGTTTCCTTGTTTTAAGACACGACCATATAGCACGACGACTTAGTGAGACAAACGAGTATATAAGCATAATTTCATTGCGAAGCATCGTAAAGACAAAGCGCATGGAAGTGCAGATATGATGTCCTAGAGATCAAGCTCTGATAAATTTAACTGCACTAGATAAGGAAGTAGTACATGTACAGAATCTTGAGACGATCAGCCCGGAAAGGTGTGGTGAATAAATAGTGAAAGCTCAGCGAGAAGAGATCAAGTCTTTTATAGAATGGATGAAGGCTGGCCGCGAGAAACCAAAGTGGAGCAGTGTTGCAGCGGCTAGATCCACAGTAAATTATTAGGCCCAATGGAATAGCCCTTTGCCACTATGGGAAAATTCGAGTGGTAATAAAACACACCTGCAATTAATTGTTCCAAAATCGAAAGTCAAGGAAGTACTTCAATTGTCACACGTCAGTCCAGCAGGTGATCACGTAGGCACGAAGAAGACTCTCAATAAAAATATAAATTTGGTACATAGAGGATGTAGAGATATGGTGTGGAGAATGTACCAACTGTGCTGATGTGAATGGACCGCATATAAGGAGTAGAGCAAGACTAAAATCTTATATCAGCGATGCATCTAGGCAATGGTTTGCAAAGGGTTCTATAACATCAGAAATAATTCATAATTTAGTAGTGCCAATCAGGCAGATTAGAAGGGGCCCTACAAAATTATCAAAAACACCAATGACATCACATATCGCATACAAAAAGGATTCAGAACACTCCTATGGTCAATAACCGATTGGCCCGATCAAACAATGCTCGGGACGAAGGAGAAGGTAGTGTTAGGACAGAGGGTTGTGAAGTATACACAACCGTTTGTTTATAAAAAAATACGAAACAGGAGCCGCGCTTATTAATCGGATTTCGCAGGTACAAATAGTAGGTGTAAAAGAAAATAGTTTTACCTAGTAGGCGACAGAAATAGCGAGCATGCGCGGTACCGCAAGTGAGTGAAAAAGTTCGCGAGCATCGTTCGAGAGTTATGTCGACCCGATGCAATGATCCTAGAATGTTCGCGACTACGTCGTGGTAGATTTAAAGTCGTGCAAGGTCGCGTAATGTGTAGTTCTGATTTTGGAAACGATCGAAGCAACTTGAAATTAATCTTTATGGCAAATTGAATAGTGATTCATTAAGCGACCTCAGCGAGTTACTGGACTATTGTAAATGTGGTTTACGCACGCGAGTAGAATAGTCTGCGACGGTATTGAAGAGATAATTTCTGACAACTTCGGAGAGTTTATTAAACAATCGAAGTAAATTAGCAGACTTGTTTTGTAACTCTGTTTGAAAGGCTTTATACTGTGTGTAAGTTATTTAAGTAATTAAAGCTCGCATTAAATTGGTTTATTTGACTTTCCAAGCAGCTCGTAACAATATATTGAAAGAATTAAGTTTTCTAAACCAAAAATAATATAATAAGAGAAATAAAAGAATATTTAAGGGGCACTCTATAATCTTCTCTAGAAATTAATGAAATGGTTCAACTTACGCGACAAAACAATATCAAGTTTCAATGGGTGCCTAATTTTAAGAACGAGAAATTGATATCCGAGCTTAGCTAAGCAGCCGATGATGCTCCTTTGTCCTTCACTCCTACATCGTCGTACACGTACTGCGCATCTGAATCGCACTTCACAGCGTCCAGTACTACAATTTGCAACTTTTAAAGCAAAACTATGCGATGATTTTATTTTGTCAACAATTAAATACAATAAAAACGGCCTCTTTATTAACAGTATTTAAAAGATAGTTGAGTGCTGTGTATGTGGCAGACATCGAAACTCTCTAAATGTTTATGACTTAGCACTTCTCTTCTAAAAAAGCTATTCATGCATTTTGAAGGTAAAAGAGATAGGGTATCAATTTATTTAAAAGACGAATAAAGAATCTGAAAATGTAATTGTGAAAAATATGGATATGCTTGACAAGGCCGTTTAAACGATTGTTGTTTTTCTTCTCACAGATTTCCCTGTATAGATCTAAAAGATATAAGATTCGATTCATTAAAGTTGTATTATGAAAATTTTCGTGACCTAAGAACAAAAACTCAACTTTTACCAAGAGATACTTAGATATGACTATGATGTGATAGTCCTCACAGAAATGTGGTTAAATTCTTTAGTGAATAAAATAAAATTATGCAGTTTACTCCCGTAAAAGACAAGCAAAATGTACCTACTGCCCGCCCGCAGGCAAATAAACGCAGAAACCGCAAACACCGACATACCTTGCACCTTCACCAACTACAGCTTCATCAGGAGCTCTAATTCTGCAAACACGAGCACTAATTCTTCAATTCCGAACAGTAAACTTTTTAAATAAAAAATACTTGGTTAACCCATGTATTACACTTCTCTTGCTCGTTTTATCCTTTTGTTGAACTAATGCATGAAAAATATTTATAACAACGCAACTAAAACGTAATGGTATTCTTAATTTAGTACCTATTATTAAATTTGCCAACTTGCAACATCAGGAAATCTCTTAACACTTTGAATGTTATTGATAAGTTACGCCTTCTCTTAATTAATGTTGATATTAATAAAGAGAAGGTGTAGCTGATCAATACTATACTGAATTATAAAGGAATCAAAACCCTTTTAACAGTGACTGAATGATAAAATAAAAATTTTATTAAGTAAAAATTATGATAAAACCCGTAAAGAGTTCAAACAATTAAAATGAACACAGTTATTTAAAGAAACAAAAAATATAAATAATAAACTCATGATAGCTCTATAAAGCCAAATAAACAATGAAGTACATATATTTAAAAATGTATAAATAAAAAAACCTGTTTTTCTGGATTTGCAACATAATGGCTCGTCTCATTTTCGTTTGTGTCGATGTTGTTGTGTAAATGCGCATTGCTCATTCAAAATACGTTGATTGCCTCTGTATTGCGAAAGTAAGGGTCTGTACCTTTACTCTGTAACACTATTCCTAAATGGATAAGAAACTGGGATAAATGACTAAAAACAAGCTACCTTATTCTTGCTTCTGCTAAAAGAGCCGATAAGTAGTTGATATCGGCTGCAATAGCAATTTAAAAAATTCTCATTACATTCGTGTGATTGTACTTTGCTTTTGTGATTCAGACAACAATATACTATGTGCCTGATAAGATGAGGTATTGGTGGATTTACAAATTCTATGTTGGTTATTAATGGCACTACAGCTTCCGTCTTTTATAAAAATAAAAATTTTAATATATCGATGACGATAACCTTCGCCATATTAAATTGTATTTCCGAAATTGACAATATTTCATTTTTATAACCAGAATTTTTAACTTATTTAAATTAAAATTGAACATTCATTACTCATGTTTAATTCTCGTTCTATTTTTACATTGTTAATTTTAGTTTTGTTCGTAGACCATTACCAGAATCATTGTCCTCCTTTATCTAAGCCTAATTAACGTCACTTTGACGTGACAATTCTAACTTATATAGACAGTTCTTTTTTTACTTAAATATATTTTAGTTATTGTGGCTGAGTTATTATAATTTTATTCCCTTATTACAAATTAAAATTGAACCTATCCAATGTCCTAAGTCGTAAGAAACCCAGAAAAATTATCAAAATCGGTTGAGTGGTTTCGAACTTCAATGCGGTCAAACACTGTAACAGGGAATTTTTATATATATATATATATATGGATAGAAGATATCATAAACCCAATGATCAGTAGAACTGTTTTTGATACTTGTAAATTACTGTTACCGATGCCTACAACTCCAACAACGTTGTAGGCTTACCGTAACTTCAAACATTTATTTGAAAAGTGAATTTGATATTTCCAATAAAAAACTGGGAAGGTATCAAATTTAATATAACACAAGGTTTGAGTCTTATGGTGTAACTGTATTTCTCCAGATAGTATTAAACACCATTACGCATTAGGTGAATATTAATGCGAAGGAAGCTCACTTGAAGAGTTAAACCAAGACTGCGAGATATCATGAGTTTTAAGTGTAATGGTGGAAATCACTATTTTTAATGAACTGAACATTGCCAATAAAAACATGCTCTATTAATGCAAAATTACATCAAAAACTGATAGTAGTCGTATCTTAATAAAATATTATTACTCGTATTATGTTTTATTTAAAATTATATTCAAATATTTCACTCAATAGTACCATAATTAACACTTTTTAATGCTTATTCTGGAATATTACTGAAACATTAATACATTATTATTGCTCGCTTACAGAATTAATGTTTTCACGTTTTCAAACTGTAGTAGTAAACATGAAAGGTAAAATAATCCTAGAACAAATCAAATAAACAAAGACGTTGTTATTCTGTGTCGGAAAACCCCATAGTTTCTTCCTAGTACGTACCTTTCAAAACAAACCGTGATAACTACTCAACAGAAAGTATAAAAGCGATTATATCTATTCAATTTCAATAAGTTACAATAGGTGATTCCAACAAGAAGATGGCTTTTCTTGTAAATAACTTCACTCTTCTGGTTCTGGTAAGAGACTGCATCCCTAAAATATCTCTATTTTCTGGCAAATAAATAATAATTCTTCAGTGCATTAAGGCCTCCTAGGATCCACATAAACTTCTATTATTTTAATTGCATCTCTACAACTATTGTGTAACATCTTAATATCACTAACAGTGTATCACAATATCGCACCCCCGGTGCGACACTGTCACTTTTGCAAAAAACACAAAAATGAGATAAATACTTTAAAATGGTCCTAAAGCACCCCTTTACTTGGTGCGATAACGTCACTTGTATAGTATGCATAGTTTCCGTCAGAGAGCGTGAGTGTCATTGTCGTTTTGGCGCGATTCACGGCGGTGCTGGGAGCGACATCGTTTCATTGGTCAGTTGTGTGCGGTCTCCCGCCAGTGCAAATGTGTCTTGGAGCTACACTGTTACTAAGGTAATTGTGACAAATTATTTTTTTAATCCTGGAGCAATATTGACCTAAGATACAGTTGTGACATTATTTCCCCAATATTTAAATATTTTTGAAAGTTTAATTTTGTACTACAGTGACCTTTCTTAATAAATAACTTTGTTTCTCCAATTGTTGCCTTTTTAAGTAAATATGCCACACAATGCACACCCATCACCTGGTCTCAAACTAAGATTTGTAGTTGTACGAGAGCCATTTTGGTCCTATTGCTTGTAATAGTGTGTGTAATAATAATAATTATGTGTGTCTAACTATGTTGTAAAATTTAATGACGATGAAAAAAATTGACAATTAATAACAGTTAATATACAGTTAGTATACAGTGGTACATTTATTTATTTCGATCCTGTTTACTTATTTTCAGTTGTTTCTTGAATGTAATAAGATGCTGTCTCGGGGAAAAAAAATGGTTCTACTGACACGTGGTCCAACCTCACCCATTGAAAGAAATGAATCTTCAGTGTCACCTTCTGAAGTCAATCAAGATGGCAGAAACTCTGTTTTGCCAGCTGTAAACTCCCAGTCTATTATTGACGACAAAAATTCAACAAAAGAACAAGAATCTGGGTCTCCAACTGGTGACTACTCTGGTACCGATTCAGGTGACGATTTCAAGCCCTCATCTAGTTCGTCTTCATCCTCAAATAGTTCCTCCAGTTCAAGTAGTTCATCTAGTGATAGTAGCTCTGAGAATGAAGCTGTTGATAACCAAGAGCCAACATCATCAAAAAAAAGGGGTAGAAAACGTTCACGTAATCCTAATGGCTGGAAAAAAAATATTGCAAAAAAATTAAGGAATTCCGGTAATGAATACCGTTCAATTAAAACTGGTAAAACAGTTCAGGCTAAAAAAATTGGTCCCCCTTGTTCCGATAAGTGTCGGCTGGCTTGCTCATCTCATTTCACCCAAGAAAAAAGAATCCAAATATTCAATTCTTATTGGGAGCTAGGCAGTATAGAAAGACACCGTGATTTTTTAAATTCGTGCATCAGACCACTCGAAATTGCAAGTCGGCGTATCAATACGAATCGTCGGTACCCAAGACAAGGTAACTCTGCATTTTATTTACTCAATGATGGTCAGTCAGTTCGAGTCTGCAAAACCTTTTTAATCAACACCTTGGGTATTTCACCAAGAACTATACGAACTGTCATTGATGCTACAAAACTCAATGACGGTATCATTCCCGAAGATCGCCGAGGCAAACACGATAAGCATTGCAAATTGGATAATGAAGTGATAAAAGCCGTCAGAGACCACATTGAATCTATTCCAAAAGTAGAAAGCCACTATCTAAGGGCAAACACAACTAGGCTTTTTATTGACGGTGGTTTAACTATTGCAGAATTGCACAGAAACTACAAGGAGGTACAGGCACAAAATAATAAGCCAGCTGTTAATTACGACGCCTACCAGCGCATTTTTAATCATGATTTTAATATTGGCTTTTTTAGGCCGAAGAAAGACTTATGTGATCAATGCGTTGCATATGAAAATGCACCAGCTCAAGAAAAAGAAATATTGTACGCCAGCTACAAGGTTCACCAAGAAGAAAAGAGCTTGAGTAGAATTGAAAAAGATAGGGACATGAAAGAATGTCAAGATCCTCAAAGTACTAACATCGTATGTACCTACGACCTACAAGCTGTCTTGCCATGCCCTTTAGGAAATTCATCTGCTTTTTTCTATAAATCCAGGCTAAATTGCTATAATTTCACTATTTTCAATGCAAAAGATCGAGAAACTAAATGCTATTTTTGGCATGAAGGCTTAGGCCACAGGGGATCTATAGAAATAGGATCTTGTGTGTACTCATATTTGTTAGAAGTTGCAAATAAGTATCCTGGCTATAATGTCATTTTTTACTCAGATAATTGCTGCGGCCAGCAAAAAAACCGATTCATATTTGCAATGTACCATTTCGCAGTAACAAAATTAAATATAAATTCTATCGAACACAAATTTTTGATACGCGGGCACACACAAAATGAAGGGGACACGGCACATTCAATTATTGAAAAAGCCATCGCTAGAGCAAAAAAATCTGGACCCATCTATATTCCTGACCAATACATATCTATAATAAGAGGAGCGAAGAAGACAGGGAAACCATTTTTGTTGAAAGAAATGAACTACAGTGATTTTTTCGATCTTAAGGCTTTAGCAGATAACATAAACTTTAACATGAGCAAAAATATTGAAGGGGACGCAATTAAAACTGGGGAGATTATGAGCATTAAGTTTACTAAAAATTGTGCCAATTATCAATATCGAGCAACCTATAAGACTGAAACATGGAAAGAGGCCAAAGCTATATTAGAACCGAATAGAAAAAACTTACGTCGAGGTCGAGGCAACGTCACAAGCATCAACGAGATCCTGATGAAACCAGCGTATACCTCGAAGATTGCTGTTACAGAACGCAAGAAGCGCGACTTGTTGAGTTTGGTAGAGACAAACATAGTACCAAGATACTATGAACAGTTCTATAGAGATCTCATTTAATTGAATTGATCTTGTATAACCTACCTCCTTATTCAATATTTTATATGCAATATTAATTGTGATTGCTATTAAGACTTAATAGCACTTAGTAGTAGTAATAGCGAAACACTTAGTGTTTCGAATAATTTTAATATTATACTACTAAGAATAAGATACCTATAAGTGATTAACTCGCTGTGATGTCACAAGTCTGATTAAACTTTGAATTCAGATAGTACTTAATTAGAACTAGAAGAATTGGTTCAGAACACAGAGTTATTTTTATTATTTTAATTATAAGTAAACATACTTAAGTAAAAATCTCATTTTGTCCTAATTGTTGTTTTTTGAGAGACTTTCATACACTATTTTCTACTAATTTTTTTTCGTACAAATGATAAGAAGTACAAAATTTCTTATGTTATTTCGAAGAGTTTAGACTAATTTTATTTCTTTCGTTAATAAAACTACATATTTATGATTAAAAATAAAACTAATTAAATAATTTGTTCTTGTTTTCTTTTTTCTTAGAGTGACATAACTACAGTTATAATTTTTCGTTAGATCCACAACGTCACTTCTGAGGGCATTGGAAGTTTTAAATAATGGTATAGTATATTTTTTAAATTAGAAAGAGACAGGTATTTATCCAAAAATAAAGTTGATAGTTGACAGTTTAGTATAGACTATTCATCTCATCGGTATATCTTAAAGTCATTGTTTTGTGAGGTGTCAAAGTTTTAAATGCTTCTCCTGAAAAACTACATTTTTGCATAAGTGACAGTATTGCACCGGGGGTGCGATATGATAAACGCCATATCTTTTATGACAGCTGGTTGGTGCACCCACGGTCCTAGGTTCGAAACCTGGAAGATAAATAAATATAATTTTTTTTTATTTAATATAAGTATTTACAATGCATTAATTGGGAGCCAATAAATGGTAGAGTCATATCTATATGTGATGAAACAAACATTTGTTCCGTCATCATGGATTTATATATTCGTGTGTATGTATTATATCCGTTATTTAGTATTTATAGTACAAGTTCCGAGTAGTTTGAAACTAAATAACGGTGTGGTAGTTATATACGCATATTACCCTATAATTTATTTGTTTAAAAACTGATTTTATTTACAAAGCACTCAATGACACAGGGAGCCTATTTATTGTCAAGTGTTCAGGACAGGATGACTAAGGTAATGGTCGTCATATTTTTTCTACTACCTTCACAATATTTTTAACGGGCACGTTCCCAATTGTTTAAATTTTATATAAATCAAATTGTTTTCTTTTTCATTTTATTTAGTTATTAAATTCTCACTACGATTACATTGTATACTACTGAGTCTACTTCCAGTTTGGAAATTGGAAGGCCCTTTCCAGAAGAACTGCCGAAAGGAACTCGGGCAGGGAGGGACACCGACCTCCATCTTTATCCTAAGGTATCATTAGGTTTATAGAATCGAATGTAGTGGTTTGGCCCCTCAAAAGTATGCTCACACACAGCAGACCTATTATCGCGCCTATGTTTTATGTAGCCGACAAAACACAAATTCTCGCTAGAGAACAAAGATTTATGCCTAGGATGCTACTCTAGGCTATTGAAAAAACCTCCAAAAACACACATTGCAAGACCTGGTGATGTCTTTTTGAAAATAATAACAGTAAGATGGAGGTCGGTCCCCCTGCCCGAGTTTCTTTCGCCAGTTCTTCTCGGAAGGGCCTCCTAATTTCCAAACTGGTAGCACTTTACAATGTAATCGCAGTGAGAATTTAATAACTAATTAAAATGAAAAAAAAAACAATTTGATTTACATAAAATATTAATAATTAGGAGCGTGCCCGATTGAAATATTGTGAAGGTAGTAGAAAATATATGATGACAATTACCTAAATCATCCTGTGATCACGGCTCCTGTAAAGGAGTTAAGTGAGGATTAAATATAAAATAAATTATGCGCATAAAAAGTTTGTACATCTTCTCAAACCTTTAAAGGAATGTGAATGAAGTTAATATATTAATAATAGCTTAAATAACAAAAAAAAATACAAGAGGTTAACAGAGCTCAGCTATTTCACAAAACCACTTTTGGATTATTTTTAATTTAATCCCCTTTTTCCTCATAGTGCGCCCTGATAGTGACAGTAGTCTGTCAAGTACCCCAAGGTGGTCCACATGGCCCCCAAGGTGGTCCACATCAAAACCAAGGCCGAATACGCCGACAAGTTTCAAACGTGCCTCAAGGAGATGAAGGCCAGAACGATTGGATATCGTGCGACTTTACTACTACTCCGGTGATATCCTGTGCTGATTGCAACACGCGACTGATCTGCAAACCTTTTGGTGGTCTGCTGAAACAATGTAAAAACCCTCTCAAGCCTCATTGCAACAATGGCATTTGCACTGCCGCTCCAGCTACCGGCTGTTAAATAAACAAACTGAATATTATGACTTACACACATTGTTAATGTTTATACAATAAATAATTATTTACTCTCTGGCATTCTATTATTTGTCTATACTAAACCTCCTTTTTAATCCTAGACATATTTCTATAAAAAAGCCAATTATATTTAAATACAAGAAGGGACTTCCTAAAAAATAATTTTTTGATGAATTAGTGTCACTTCACATTAAACAAAGGCATCATCATCATCATCGGCTTATTAATGTCCCCGTTGCTAGAGAGCACAGACTTTGGCTGAAAAAATTGTGGGGCAAACAGGCTATATTCCACCATGCAGCCACATTACGAATTAAAGAGTCCTAATGACTGCAATACAAACGTAAGCAAATTATTCCTATTCAGTATAATTTCCGATTCAAGCAAATGAGACAAGACATTGTATCTTATTGGAGCGGAGCGAACGAAGCGAGCGAAGCTCCCATGGATCAGCTTCTACGGCGAAATGTCTGGTACGCCATAACTTCCCGAGTTCTTAACCGATTTTAAGATTTTTTGTGTGGAATCGAATCAACAGGTTTAGGACCAGATTGTGACGGAGTTTTAAAATTCGTAAAAATGCTCATCGAAACTAAAAAATATTTTTCTCTTTTTAAGTATTACGCTCCACTCCAATATATGGTGCTAGCTTAGCTTTATGCTTAGCGACTGCATCGCCTAGTTGTACTTAATACATTGTTTTACTGATTCGTATTTTTTTCTTCCCCTAGACGTTGGACGTTGCATAAACTCTGTGGTAATTCAATGCTTCAAATTTTGACATAACAAAAGATAACGCAAATAGGTTTTATTAGAATTTTAAATAAAGCTGTTGAAATTTTTCTTTTAAAAAACAAAACTAAGTAGACAAAGAAGCAGGAAAATAAATTTACGTTTACGTTTAATAAATTGTTTGGTAAACAATGTAATATTTTTAGAAACATAATAAAGAAGCTGGAAACAACGATGCTCAACTTGATTGCGACATTTAAATTTTAAAAAAATATACTGAGCAAAACGTGATGACGATAATTTCCTTATTATATTTTAGCTCTTAATACTGTTTGTAAGTGGTACAGTTTGTACGTTATTCTGGTTATTCAAATACATTCAAATAAATACAAAATTCGTTTTGCATTATTTGGTACTTCCGCTTCTGTAAGGAATTACAATATATATATATTTAAAGATTAAGAATATTTATTCTTTTGCTCAATATAAATTGTTTATCTATAAATACTGTTAAAATACTTATGTGCCTACACCTAAAGTTGTAGATGAATTTAATAAATGTAGCATAGCCGTAGATGTCAAAGTGCCAAATAAAAGAACATCGTCTGTAATAAAAATTCTTTCAGCATTGCGTGTACACCGATATCATGTATTGGAACCCGTGTCAAACGTTTAATGTATAAATATCAGATGTAAGGGGTGTAAACAGTTATATGGGCTCACAAAGCGGAGAAAAGGAAGTGTTGTTTATTTCTTAGGTATCATTTCATGTATTGTTTATGTGTACGTTTACCTTCATAAATATAGTCTTGACCTTATTTATTTAAATACCTATTCGATAAACATTTAAATTTGTTTGATAGGTATCAAAGCTTCATTTTTCGTGAGAGAAAATAACTATGCACATATGTTATACAAATATATGAGAAATTAACAAGCTACTTCTTATTACAATTAATTATTTTTTTATGCTCATAAAACTAAGCTAGAAAAGTTGAATGACAATTTCATTTTTCTAACTCCCTGCTTCTATCGATTGGCTTCTAAATAAAGTGGCCCTTATTTTTTTTATTGTGTTAATTTTTGTTCTATTTTTAAGAATTTATTTTTGTTTTGATCGTATGCAATATCACAATAAAACAGGTTTTTAGAAAAATTTAATGTACTTAATTAAAAGAAAGTTTAAGTCTACTGTCTGTTGGTAAGGTTAAAATTTATACGTAACATCACCAATTCCCATTTTCCGAAAAATAATTTATACAGATGTTGAATGTTTACAGAGAGCGAGCTCTTTACAATGTTGACTTTGTATCCATGTCACGGTTAAACCGACTGAGCTTTGTATTTCAACAATATTCCTTTTGTAAGTACAATCCTGTATTCAGACGAACACTTGAAAATTCCAATTTAAAGCGAAAGAATCAAATAGTTTACGAGAGAGGAAAAATAATTTTCTCTTTGCCAGCAGCATCTTCTTCTTATTATTTTCAGTCAAGAGAAAATATTACAAATAAATAGAAACATATAGTCCATCTGAATAAAAAAAAGTTGAAAAACGTAAACAATTGCTTTAGATAAAAAAAATCTGCCAATGAAATGCTTAAATAATAAACAAGTCACTCAAGTTCTGTGTGGAAAATTGCATTTTAGCCGCTAGCGTGGAAACGTGTTTCATTCATTGTGGAATGACGGGGATATCGAGCGATGCTGGGAATCAAACACGTAGTTAATTTAACATATATATCACCTACTACGTGTTTGCTTTTCAGCGTATATATATAATAAGTAAAACTGGACATGCAACTTCATGATCATTATAGCCTATAGGAACCCTGGAAAAAAAATTGCGTCTATAAAACGACACAACGAGATATGAAGTCGAAAGTAGCAACATTCACCAAGTCCGTTTTTGCATTTCAGGTGCTATTAACCACGATTAGGAACCGATCCAACTGCTTTAACCACTGGGTCATAGAACAATCGATAGTGAAATAACACTACTGCCACATACTACATTTTGTCTAGGCTAGGGCTGCTTCTTTTATAGTTGTCTATCTTTATATATATAATTCTTCTGTGAGTGTGTATGTCACTGAACTCCTCCTAAACGGCTGGACCGATTTGAATGAATTTTTTTGTGTGTGTTCAAGGGGATCTGAGAATGGTTTAGATTCACAAATCAGTCCGGCAGATGGCACTGCAGTCGGCACAGCAACGCGTGGCCGGGACAGCTATAATTCTATATAACTGAACTTTTATTTACATCGACACATTTGGATTCAGGTAAGACTTCTTACTCGCAAGACTCTAATTACTCCTATATTTAATGACATAGACTTGCCTCCCCGACGCGTGATTCGTGTGTAACCTCATAAGCATAATTTCAATCTTATGAATGAGACAGCCATAGAAAGAACTATGTTTAATCAAACTGGGTCTTTATATTTATAAATTCATCTATTGAAATATTATAAACACTTAAATCTTAATACATCATAGTATTTGCTAATGCTGTAAAGTTAATACTAAAATATTACATGTTTTAATTCTCATCATGATCTGGAGCGAGATTCTTGCGTGCTTAACAGTTGTTCTGGTAAGGAGATTGAATTTATTTATAAAAGAATATTAAGAATGTGCTAACACGTTAATGATCATCCCGTTGGTTCGAGGGCTCGATTTTACTCGGCTTTCATTTAATGACATTAATAAGGCAACCGATCATATTCCATCGGATAAATTTACTTTATTAATTTCTCAAAACAGTCTCTCCTATTGTGCTGAGTGCAATGTGGTAAAAATGTGTGTCACATGTATTTATAAGACAAACAAAATATCAAGAAAAATCAATACAAATTGGCAATTTCAAATAAAAGCATTCAATATTGTTGTTTCAATGGTGACAGTAAAAATTATTAAACCCTTAGCTTGCCGTAAGGGATCAACGGAAATATATTTTCGCTCTCAAAAGAAGACAAAACGGGTTCTATTATTATTTATAAGGTAGTAAGATAGTAAATTGTTCTCGAAAACTTGGCTGATTTTGGCTTTCTGATAACTGTAAAATAAAATAATTAAAAAACGCGAGGTTATAGCAACTTCCGCCGAATTAACTTATTTTTTCTACACTTAATTAGTCTGATATTAATCTGATAAAATAACAAATTAAAACAACACGCGAATTTCATAAAACGAAGCAAGCATAAGTCATTTTTCTTTAAATTGTCAAAATATATAGTTTTAAATGGCCGTGGAATCTACCTAGTTATGATTAATTAATAATCGAACACTTTATTCCCGTTATATGTTTGACAGTAAACATTCAACTAGTGAGTTATATATTTCAACTTCATTGAAATAGAATTTACATGTTCAGTGACACTAAAACTACGAAGATAGCAGTGTACACAAATTAATCTGGTAGTATTCTATTTAGTCTATTATTAACTTGTAATATTAATTTTTCAATGACCAGATTACAGATTCGGTGGATTATTTGGATTTTACATCAAAAATTTACTTTTATTTAAAAAAGAATTCATCTTGTTACATTTTGGCCCATAATGCCTGTTCTCTTTTATATTTTTTTTTTCCTTTAACCCCCAATGTAATTTAATCTTTATATTACGAGAGTGGGTCGACATCAGTAATACATTAGCAAGGTTTGATCCCTATCCTCTCGGTTTGATAAGGACTTTTCACACGATAGAATAAAGCCACCTTGATATATCTACACTTTGCTACATTATTTGGATAAAATTAAAATTATGTCATTACCATTTTAATCATTACGTTTCAGGTTATACCTTACCACATTACAGCAGTAAAAGAATCCATTCAGACTTCAAATATTAATCATGACGAAACATTTTTCGAATTGAAAAGAAGTGATTACGATGGTGTAATAAAAATTCCTTTCCTTAATACTATTTATCAGGGAATAAAATCGTTTTTTGCACTCATCTACAGTTTATTGCCAACAGTTACTTCTTGTAACTTTGATACTCAGGTAAATAGTGAATTGGTATGCGATATCTGTATATTATTGAGATAGCGGGCAACTTTGTTTATCAGAGATATTTTGCAGAAGTAAATCATAGTACCAATTTACTTCTGCAAAATATCTGTTTTCAATCAGTAACTTCATAAAAACTCCGACAATATCTCAATAATACAGCAAAGCTTTGAAAAGTTTGTTATTGAATTTTATGTGTTGGTAATTTAATTTGAGAGGGACTGTATGAACAAACATGAATGGTTCACTTAATGAAAGTACCTACTTACATTTAGAATGTTTCTTAATATTTCAAAATCTATTTTTAGGATTATTTTAATATGTATCAAATGTCATATCATTTCATTGGATTTATTGACTTAAATAATTAAACTTTCGCTGTCAATTTCTTTCCAATTGAAAAAAGACTCTAACAAAATCAAAACTTGAACAAAATTAAACATTGTTGCCTATACCATAATAGAAATAAGTATTAGTTTTGTAACAAAATAATTTGTTAAGACTGAAATATCAATCAAAGTTTAATCTGACAAAATAAATACCTAAACTTGACTAACGATGAAATATTATTTTTTCAGCCCATACTAAGTTGCTACAACTGTCACCAAGTGATACGTTGCTTACCTACCAATGTAGGTATCCTCTCCAACTGTATCGGAAGTTTTCGATACTGCAGAAATAGCCGCTGTTCTCGCATCCCAACTAAAGCATGTATTAACAAAACCGTCACTAGTACCACTCATTCATCGAAGACTACATCTGCTGGAACCACTAGCACTGCAACGGTTCCAACTAATATTACATCAAACTTTACATTTAATACGCTAAATATAACCACCCAGTCTCCATCTTTAACGACATTTTAATGTACTTTATAATTTTTATTTTATATTTATGTATAGGTCTCCATTCCAGGATAATTTACAAAATTCAAGGTGTCTTTTTACTTTACCTTTATTTTCTATCCTATAATTCACAATCATAACATTTTATTATTCATTGTACCTACTTAATTTTTAAGTATAATTAAATCAAATTATACATTTAACTTATTTATGTATAAAAAAAATTACTTTTCGTAAACTTGCTTTTGCGTTATACCATTTTACGAGGCACAGTTGAGCGAACTTATCTAAATATATATATTTAGATAAGTTCGCTTAATGTAAGATAATAATGGTGACGAATAAGTAACCCTCGCTTATTTCTTAATTATTTATTTACTGAAATTATCTCGGCCACGTGTCAGATACATCAGGTAACATTTGTGCATAGTGGAAATTAAATTGAATAGGTTTCCATTACATACGTAATTGAATTTCTGAAACATTTCCACTTCAACATTAACAAGTAAACAACAAGTCGTTAATAATAGTTTACATAGCTATCTTAAGAATGACTCCTTTCAATGATAATAGAACAAAATCATTGGCGTAGTGGTTTATTATGTATCTGTTCTATATAAAGATAACTAGGGACGGTGCTTCTCACAGTCAGCGAGTCAACCATAAGTCAACATGACCTATTCTAACACCCTTCTTGCCATTGGTGTATTGGTAAGAGTTTATATTTTATTTAGTTTCAAATTCATTCAATTTTAGGATATAATATACTCCAATAAATATTTTATTACAGGCAATTTCCAATAATGTGATTGCTGAAGAGGAGTCATTTAAGATAGCCAGTTGGCAATTCCCATCAATTTCCCACGCTGAATCAGCTAGCAACGGAGGCATAGAGCTTCCCAACATCGGCACTCTCTCCGGATCTGATTCTAGTAGCTCTGGAACTTTTCGCTTACCTTTCGATTCCCCTGGATTCGGCGGTCTATCAGGGTTGTTTCGAAGAACAACAATGACAACGGCTGCATCCGAAACGACTACGGAATCATCTGGTCGTAAACGACGCGAAACAAATGTGGATCAAGATGAAAATGATCACGATGTGCTTCAGGACAGACTATTTTTCTCACGATTTCCGATTATCACATCTTGCAATTACACAACTCAGGTAAAACGACAGATCAATTAACAAGTTTTAAATCGTATGTATTTCAAATTTTGTGCCTGTAGACTATTTTAACCAGATTTTAAATAGTTTGTGACTACTAAAACTAGACCCGGTGGACGTTTTGAATAAACGGACGTAATGAACTGAGTAACCGAAATAGGACATACTCGGTTTTTTACTCGGTATGGGGTGGTCCGCAGTAAAACGACGGGATAACGCATTATAAAAATAGGCTACATCTGATTTAACTTAGTTTAGAACGCCTTCAACGTTCAATGTTTTATTAGAAAATTTAACCATCATTTCAACAGTCCCTTTTTGTAGAGTAACAGGCATTAGTAAATTAAAATTAGTGAAGAGAGTAATCTACAAGCTACATGAATTACAATAAATTAAAGTTTAAAAAAACTAAAAACACGATTTCAGAGTAAACCAAAGTAAAAATATTTTTTTTATATAACAATAATTAACGAAGTAGAAGATTAATGTCATTGTAAGAAAAGCGTGGGGTCGATATCGATTGTTGTATCATATTTATTTATTTATTTATTACCAAAATCCCTTACTATTGTCATATCGAAATGTAGTTGGTGCAAAAAGAATGTCGTACAAAGCACCCCACGCTTTCCTTATGATGACATTAATATTTCCTTAATTACTTTACTTTAAGTTCGGTTTACTTTAAATATTTATTTTATTTTTTAATCTGATCTGCTTTGTAAGCGTCATTTTGTTTCATATTTCATGTCTTTAATTATAATTTTTCCATTCTTCGTATTCTGAATGTTTTTCGAAATTTCTCCGATGAAATTAATTAAAAGATTTCTCTTTAAATTATTGTATTGTCTCTTATAAGTCACAAATTAATATGACATTTTGAAGTGGATAAAATCGCGTTAGAAGATTGAGTTACAAATAATCATACAAACACGTGCGCACAAAGTACAGGTAAAGTTAATTAAAGCGTGTTAAAAAAGTGGCTTAGTTTAAAAATAACTTATCCTATAAAGTCGTCAATTTATTTAGTAAAACTAATGTGATTTACTAGAAATTGGCTTCGTGGACTCGCACGAGTTAATTTAAACTATTCTGGCTGTGGGAAACTATCGATCCATCACTACGAGTCACATTGACTTTGAACAGTATCTACAAAAAGTTTCCATAAACATAACTGATTAGCCTGTAAAAAACTTTTTATTGCTATATAACGATTTTAACATGTTTTTCGAATCTTGATTCATGTCCTACATTTCATTTTCATTTATATATCTTAAGCGATGTTAATGCAAAAATAAAAAAAAAACAATGAAAGCGTTAAATTTTAATGGTCTGGTATTAAGATATTGTCCCTTTTGAAATTATCTATTTTAAAAAAATGTAGGATCCTTTTAACTCTAAAATACAACTTTGTAAATTTCACAAGAAAATTATTAAAGGTTTGACAGTTTTCATCTCTTCACTTAACCACATTTCTTCTTATCTTAGTTTATCTAACAAAATATTATTATCATTTTGTACTCACTTTGCTTTGTACCTTGATACTCTGCAATGTGGAAAGGTATTCAACAATAATTACGAAATCAAGTCGTACACTCTACGACGATGAACAGAAGAATAATTACATTTATATTTTATTTTATGGTGTCCACAGGCTGGATCCAGCTGCCTTAGTTGCCGCCAGGCTCTCCGCTGTCTACCGAACAACCTCGGACTACTGACGAACTGTGCCGGTCTATTCCGCTACTGTAACAACGGCCGCTGTTCCTTGTCCCAGGGCTCTACTTGCAGCGACAGCACCAGTACTTCCAGCACTTCTTCCAGTACTTCGACCAGCACATCGACCAGCACATCTACAAGCACCACTTCAACCACAACTTCCACCACACCCAGTGATTAAACTTGTAACTCGGAGATTGCCTTTTATTTTTAGTGACTGATCTTTGACGTTTATTAAGCAAGTTTAAATTCAATAGCAAAGGTTTGAGTTTTAAAATTGTTTATATTTATTCCAACACTTCTCTAGATTATTTAAGTGTATCTCTACACTTCTGCAAAACTGTCAAATATCTTCATTAGATTTCTATCTTCAGCTTTAATTCCGACATGTTGAGTTCAATATGAATTAAAAAATTGTACATTTTTTGACAGGTTGACGTGCTATTGTTCGTACGATAACTTCTTATTATGTATCTTAGAAATAATTATACCTATGTTTTAGTGAAACTTGTAAGTTGCGATTAATTAGATCTAACATTTAGAATCTATTGTACGAATATACTTGAGTGTAATACGAAATCTCGACACACCAAACATAGATGAATTTTTATACGATGCTACAAAATTGCGACGCACGTTACCGCTTAAAAATTTTGACTGAACTTCGGTGTACGATAACGCAAAAGCTCCAAGCCACTTTGCTTGTTTTTTATATACAACAATTTTCTCTATACCCTTTATAGACTATAGTTTTACACGTTTTAAACTACAGTTTTACTATAAATTGCAAATCAAATATAAATTGCACCTAATTTAATTTTATAATTTTAATTAAAATAGTATTTCGTTAAAATAATGATAAAAATAGGACATGATTAATGTTTTATTTTAATTTTTATTTTAAATTTAAAGAAAAATCAGGCGTAAAATCATTATCAAATTATTATTTCAATATATCGCAGCACCGTGTAATTTCATATTAATTATATTACATCGCAATTATATTTGTTGTTGTTTCCGCCGTATTGAAGCTTCGCAATAAAAATCTTTCAAAGTAACGTTCATTGTAATCCTGTAGGATTCATCGATACTTTTTGTGTCGAGATTCCGTAGTCACTCATTAGCAACGGTTCATAGCAGCAACGTCGTATTTTAGTAAAGATTTTATATTAAAATAATTCTTGTGGCAATATTTATTAAGAGCTATGTCAATGTTAAATAAAATAATCATCTTTGTAAAACTAACATATTCAATCACTCATATATAAAATTTATAAAATTCATAGTGCGTTTAATCTTTAATATTTTTTTAAAATCATCTTTTTTTGCCGTTATATAGTGCGCAATTTTATTTTAAAAGAAATTAAAAATCTTATAATTTATCATAGTTGCTCTTAATTTTTTCAATTAACGAGATAACTGTGAAAAGGAAAGTTTGAATTATTTTATACATCTAATTTTGGTTATTTGAATATTGATGTAAATTGAATGAATATATCTGTATGAATTATAAAAAGAGTGATACACATTAAATTAATCATATCAAAGATTTGTTGATACTAAACGGTTTTTGTTACGCTGCGTAAAATAACTAGCGGTCAGACTAAAGCAATTTTTACCACATAACATTACAATATGGTATTTCTTTTAATTAATATACATGTAATGCAAGCATTACCTGTTGAACGATACAAAATACAGCACATCTACCGCTGAATTTAGCAAAAATTAAATGTGCTCTCAAAAAAATTAACCGCTACCTGCATAGCTATATAGCTGCCTATTTATTACTCGCGGAGATTTGTTATTTTATATTACCATAAAACGTTAGTAAAAAAACAAAAACAAAGACTGACTTAGAAATTTGTAAGTGCCATCTGTTGATACAAACAAAACGTACGATTTTCTATACTTCATATAATAAACATCGCAATAATGGTTGTTTTTATGTTTCCTCTATAGAAGTACTAGTACACGATAGTGACATCTGTTAACACTAGACCACTCAATTTTATTAAACTCACCGCCTTTGTTTTCAGCTAGAATCTGAGACACTTCATATTTTATTGATTAAGGAAGGTTAGAATCCATCCCTAAATTCATTACCTTTTTTCTCCGTAGTTATCACTAGAAAGGAAAAAGTGACACAATAAGCATTTTTTTCACTTTAACCCTAATTTTTATCTATAAGACTTTTCGAAATGATCACGAAAATCAGCCTTTGTCGATTAAATCCTTACCTATTACTGCTTTTTTCCTATAAAGTAATCTAGATCATATTATATATAATAAAATTAAGGATATTTTAAAAATATTAGTAAGATAAACAATTATAAATGAAAGAGCAATAAAGAACAGTATATTTTCAACCAACTCGGCGTATTTAAATAAGATAGCTGTATTGGTATCAAAAAGAGAAAGCTACGGTATGATGTTTAAATTATTATTATAAACAATGGACACAATTTATTGCCCAATTATTGTCTTATAATTTCTAAATAATATTAATTTAACATAATATAGGTATGCGGCCTTTTCGCAAAAAAACAATCTCTTCCGAGCAACAGGGAAATACGACCAATAGGGAAATGCGACCATGCTTAGGTTGTGGTGAGCTTAGAACCAAGCTGACCTTGTAGATGTATAACGGATCCTACGAGTAAAACACAATAATCATGATCAATAATGAAGGGTTAATTGGATTAAGGTACTGTTAATGTTATTATAAAAATATATGTATGTATAGTATTATTAAAACTATACATTTGTGCATACCACCACCTCCACTGAATAGCATGCTTGAAAAATACTTTTTAAAAATGGTAGAAAAACCTTTAATAAGGCAGTGAATCGAAACCGGAACCACAATAAACAAAGACTTCAAAATTGTTAAGGAAATCGGGACAAGATTAACACAACTTATAAATGAAACAGCAATTGATTTGTTTGGTTTATTTTTGACCAACACGACATGTTTAAATAAGATACCTGCATTGATATCAAAAAGAGAAAACTACGGTATAATATATAAATTATTATCTCATATAATGGTCACCATTTGTTGCCCATTTATTGTCCTTTAATTTGGAACTAAAATTAATCTAACATTAAATATGCTTTGACGCATAAGCTTAAAGCTTGTAGTATTTTAAGATTTTTTGTAAAACCTTTTGTAAATAGATTATTTGTCAAACACAGCTAATCTCTAGTTAAGACAATGTTATAAGGTATGTAACCAAAAACGAGCAAGATTTATCAAAATTTAATTTAATAAAAAAAAGGAAAAATTGAGCTTTTGTATATAATGTTATTATATATTACACAGCCACTGTGTTTTGATAATAAATTAAAAGTTTTAGAAAGATGTTTTATTTCAAAAAATATATATAAATACGCTTATTTTAGTAGAAGTAGACTGAAATACTAATATTTGCGATTGGCATCTAGTTATTAAATATAATATTTATATTGTCATAGGCTAGCCAAGTCGTCTTAAAAATTGAGATCCCTTAAAATGTAATTACATTTACCTTATCCAAGTAAAGTTTACTTAACCATAATTAGAATCTTTAATCCTTTAATCACAACATATAACATTGATAATGAGTATAATACGTTTTAAAATTAGATATATTATTGTCTAATTAGTTCAGAATCCGTGTTCCCAAATACATATTGATGCACAAAGAAGTTTGTTGATATCTAAAGTGAAAAGTTCATTGACATCTTAGTAGCCAATGCCGAGTGTTTTTTGATCACTCAGTTGGCAAGGGCACAGCTACTGGTTCTTACGGCGTCCCGGCAAACTGCTGTTGCGGTAAGCTTTTCGGAGGAGAAAGTTGTCTACCGCAGGCAAAAGCAGATATCGTTTATCGGAACTATGGTAAGGAATTTTAAGAGACCTAAAGTGGTAGAACCGCGGGCTTTCTTTAGGATACCAGCGGTTTTTTGTAAAAGAATCTATGAAGTTCGGCGAAGGAGGTGTTGATAGAGGTTTGTTAGAGGCCGGTAGGTCATTGTTTAGCGGTCGGTGGAGGATCCGGCCGGTCGGGTGCGAGTGAGGAGATATTGCCGGCGTCGGTATGTCGGAGTCGTCTGAATCGACTGCTGACTCAGTTTCGGGACTAATGATATATTCCCTGTGAACAAAGAAAATGCATTTTTTTAGTGAAACTGCTTGGAAACAGACTACCTGATGAAATATCAATTATATCACCATATTCGTATAAATATACAACGTTGATACAAGTGTCCAATTTTTTGGTTTAAATTAGGATAAGGATTGCGATATATTTTTAATATTATTTTTCTAAATCGCTTATTTCGCTTGTAATTAGATGTTATCAAATTTAAATATATACAATGAAAATATATGCGACCGTTTGGTGGAAAGGTAGTGATCCTGCCTTTCGCACCGAGGGACCCGGGTTCAAATCCCGGAAGGGGCAAATGTTTGTATGATGAATACGAGTATTTGTACCTAAGTCATGGGTGTTTTTATATATTTCTATGAATATTACATATTTATGTACATATAATATATGTATGTCTATCCGTTACCCTAATATCCATATCAAAAGCCTCTTACAGTGCTTACTTTGGGCTAGGCTAATTGGTGTGAATGTCAGAAAAAAATATTATTTATTATTATTATTATATGCCATTCGTAACGAACTTAATGTAGATTTACGTGTAACATAATTTTACGAAAGTTTTTTTTTTAAGTTTTGACCTTTTAATAAAATAGGTGTTTGTGTTGCGTTTCCGAGTATTAGTGACAAATACTGCCTAATTTTGTTTTTTTTTTTAAATATTCCTAACTTCTAATAATATAGCAAAAAAGTTTAATTAAAAATTGTTATTAAATTGAGAAACCAACATTTATTATATTTAGATGGGCACATATATTTTACATGTTTGAATTTGATGATTATATAAAATGAAATTGCTGTATGCAAGCGACAAAAAAATTACTTCAAGAATTTTATGCATTTGGTATGCGTAAATAGTGACTTATTAAAATATCCCTCTCCTAATCTTAATTTAAACCACAAAACCTGTTCTTATTTTACATCTGTTTATTATTTTATTAATTGCGAAATATATATATTTATCAGTATTTTTATGTACAAATTTCCTTCACAACCGCTTACTCAGTCACAATGAAAATTAAAACAAAAGCAACGATCTCAATACCGTTCACGATATCGCTGTTGAGAAACATTATCTACATATTTATGTAAGTTTCTATGCGGCGTACTCCACAGGCCGACATCCGGGAACCTGTGTACACATCGCATTAACTTTTACATTTAATGTAGTAAATGCCGCCCATAATGTCAAGGCAGCAAACATTGTTACCGGGAAAATGTTATTGCGCAATTCTGAAGCGAGACTACATGAATATTGTCTTGAAAACAGAATGAAATTGCTTATTTCTGAGTAACGGTATATTAAGACAATTACTTTTACTAAAATGATTATAACATAACAACATAAGATATTAAAAAATAACATAAATATAGTATATATAAGTAATCACCTAATTCCGAAATTCTCGTCAGCGGAATGCTTCCTGAAAAATAAAAACAAAATTAACTAAAATAATGTAATGGTTTAACAAATTTTGACGATGACTTACACAATAAACAAATAAGTATGAATGCTTGTATTACTAAATAACAAAATATTCTATGTCAGCTTCCGAAACTACTTTCAAATTCACGTCCTAAAATACTGCAGCAGGATCGCAAGCAAAATCTTTTTTATCTTTCAAATCTAACAATCATGCGATCAACATCTTCTATCGCCTAATTGTTTTCTAATGCTTGGATTTATTCTTTGATAGTAAATTTGTAAAATTTGCCTACTATACATTTTATGTTAATGATCTTAATATGTTACACTCCTACACAAAACATCAATTTTTACATTTAACATTGCTGCACTAACATTTATCATGCCTCTAACATTTCAATCCACTACGCGTTGACCTATTTGAAGCACCAAAGCGTATTTCAGATCTTATAAAACTACAACGAAATTATTAACACAAACTATACATTTATCTTTGTTAATCTTTACAAGACCTGTACATTTCTTGACTAGGCAGAAGCAGTCTTGCCCTGCCAGATCTACTATAACGCCCTCCTGAAAACCTAAATGATGGAAGTAAGCCTAAACGAGCCAATGAACCAATATGACGTTTTTCAAAATTATCATGTATGTCCTCATCTTCATCTGTAACATATACAATAAAGCAAATATTGTTACCACTCGTTTCAGAAAAACATTTGATGCTTCTTATAATAGTACACTTACCCACGGAACGTTTATCGTCACTTCCATCATTATTTTCTGGTACGTTGACATCGTTATGATTCATAACATCCGGAAGGGAAAGAATATACCTCTTCGTTCTAGTATTGGGCTCAGTAAATATCGGCCTGTAGAGGCCATGAACTGGTAATCCCATGGATCCTCTTTTATAAGACCAGTTATCGTCCATATCCATTTGATTTGTGTATAAGTCATTCATAGGCTGTACATAAACATTCCGCTTATAGACTTGCGATAGAGGTGGGAACATATCTGGATTTACGGACTGTTGTAGATCATATATTTCATTTTCATCAAAAGGTCCATCCATTTCTGATAAAGGCGGAATGGGGTTCTGATAAAATGGATAGAAATATTCGTCCCCGTTGCTTTCACTTTTTTTGTGGATCATGCCGTTACGAGCCAATGCAGCAATGTTACGTTTGTCCATTTGTGGGTTGTATTGTCCCCTACCAACACGATATCCATCCCTAGCTAACGCTTGAATATTTCGCTTCATGGCAGCGTAGCTTCGAAGTCTGGCAATTGATGCTACATTTCTTTTTTCATGAGATTCATCATCATCAGTCTCTTGTTTATCAGTTTCGTCATAAGGAGATCTATACGTCGGAAGCTGCCCATTTTTAGCAAGAGTTGAAATACTTCTCTTAAACCCCGCAGAACCACTTTTAAAGTACCCATCTCTGGCTAATGCCGCTATGTTTCTCCTTGGAAATGTTGGCCATTGATTGGTCCCGTCAACAGGTAAACTAGCAGCCTTGTGAAAATAAATAAATGGGGTTAGTAAAATTCAAGTATAGATTAGGAAGTAAAGAAATTAAGTAATTAACTTACATGTTCAATGTACGTTGACAGCGCTAAAGCAGCTATGGCCACTAAAGTAAAACATCCACGATGTCTGCCGTCTTCAATTGTCATCTAAAATCAATACAATTGTAATTTTAATGTATTTTCTCCTTGACTAGTATCTTACTATAGCATTTTTTTTTATTTCAGAAAGAACATAGTCACATCCGAAGTTTTATAATCTGAAATTTTAATATTTTAACGTAATCAATATTGTTATTCTGACATAGTTATCTATAAATAGGTACTATTGAAAAATCATTTCACGTCCTTTACTAAGACACTGTGATATATCAATTTAGAGTTTCACAAACAACGACATACGTGGCTCGGATACCAGCCATGAATAATAAAAAGGTCGTTAAAGCTCGCTAGAGCCAATAATAATCTGTCAGGAGCGGATATAAACGCCCAAGTTGGCAGATTCAATTTCGCTGTAAAATAACTTGTTGCATGCTGAACACCTGTCCCTAAATAAAAAATTATGTCACATAAATAAATAAATAAATATTATTTACATTCACACCAATTAGCCTAACCCAAAGTTAGCACTGCAAGGCTTGTGTTATGGATACTAGGATAACGGATAAACATACATATATGATACATAGATATGAAATATATATAACCACCCATGACTTAGGTACAAATGCTCGAAATGATCATAAAAACATCTGCCCCTTCGGATTCTGGGATCTGGGATTCGAACCCAGGACCGTCGGTGCGAAAGGCAGGATCGCTACCGTTGCACCAAACGGTCGTCAGTACCATACTTAAGTACCTGCTACGTTATTCTGATGCGCCACCCGACTACGCTTGAAAACATTGAACTAGATATAGACAAAGACGCAAAATATGGTTTCGGTATGAAAGGCAATTTAAGTATATTCTGACATTGTCGTTGACTAGTGAAGTCGTAATAGGTAAGTATAAATTAATTATGGAGCTAATCAATATATTTTTCAGGTTGAATTATTTACATATTTCTACATATATTTCTTTAAAAATACGATCAATTTGCGAAAATGAACGATCGTCTCTTTTTTTTATAGCGTCCTAGGTCATCACGGGTTCGTTTCTATCCATTATCATCAGTGGCACAAAACGTTAAATTAGCTTAAACTATGAACACTTACTTATTAAGATAAACTGTGTGTACTGTAAAAAGAGAAAATCACGCGTATATATAGGGTAGACTGGAATCAAATAAAATTGCACTGCAGCTGATTTCTCAATAACTATAAAATCGATTAACGTGTGGGTGCCCTTGGTACACTTGTCCTCTATATAGTCAATTAGCAGTGAACAGCATTGAAAAGTTTCCGATTCATCAGGAGATGTACTAATTTTGATTTAGTCACCCCATCTCTAGATTATTGTGTTTACAACGAAAGTTTCATGTTGGTTAAAACGCAGCCTAAAAAATACGTATTGCAACATTTGTGGCAATAAAGACATTAATATATCTTCTGGTTTCGACGTAGTTTATGACTATCTAGGAAAGTTAATAGACAAGGTTTGTCCAGATTCCAAAATATTTGAATGTATGAAGTGTACCCGTTTCAGTATTCAGGCAGTCATTACTAAATGTAATCGGTCAAAAAAAGGGTTTAATACTCTCTGTGAAGGTCTACGAGTTAGGTACTAAGTTTTCACTGATAATTGACAAGTCCACAGAATAGGAATACCAGGAAACATTTTTGTTTAGTCGTCAGGTACTTACCTACGTGAAAAATAATCATATGAGAGATACTTTTTCCGGACTTATCCCTGTTGTGACTGCAGATGCTACAACGTTACTCAAAAGCATTGTGAACCGTTTTGAATGTTATAAGTATTCCATATCGATAATATCTCATAGGTTTTGCATCTGATGGTGCAAGTGTTGTGATGGGTCGTAATCATTCAGTGATGAGTTTATTAAAGGCTGACGTAGAAAACCTTTTTATAATGAAATGTATATCTCACACGTTTCATTTATGTGCGTCATATGCTTGCGGAAAAATGCCTCCCTTTTTAAAGAAGTAATAAGAGAAATATATAATTATTTCGCTTCATGTCTCAAAAGATCCAATAAGAAGGTACATAAATTATAATTACATTCTTGTCAAACGAGGTAGCCGTCGGTTCACGCAGCCATATCTAAAGTCTTCAAGCAATATCAGGAATATATTATTTTTCAATGATGCTTCGCTAAATGACGATATCTCGGAAGTTTTAAATGTATTGAACAAATTAAACGACTCAATAACATTACTCTTTCTTCAGTTTTTATATTTTATTTTGCCAATTTTCAATAAATTAAACCGAGAAATGCAATCTGAATAAACAAGAAAACATGTTTTGTGTTCTCATATTAGTAACAGCTTAAAGATTCTATTTTATTGTTTTTCTTTATAATTACTATTAGAAAAAATCAGTCTTGAAAATATGACCTATAGAAACCCCAAAACTTTGTGAAAAGTAAAAATATCTATTATGGGGCAAATGCCATTAATACTTTGCTTACAGATAAAACTTTTACTTCTAAACAAATCCACTTGTTTCAAACGATATGCAATATTATATGTGTGATCAAATCACAGAAAGATTTCCGATCAAAAATAATCCGTTTAAGGTTTTCTATTGGGAAAATGTCAAAAAAATTAACTTTCCTCAACAGTAACAATGTGTTTACAATTCCCTTATTTGTAAGATAACAATACTTATCAAACAATTGACACAGAATGGCGCTTGCTCTGAAATGAGAAAGAACTTGCTCAGTGACATATCGGAACAATTTTCGACAAGTGAGTAGCATGAAATGCTGTGAGCCATCACAGCATGTTTGAAAATGTTTCTTCTCAACTCATAAGTCAATGTTAAAAGAATATTTTCATCATCAATTTGATGAAAAGTAAAAAACGAAACTTTCCTTGTAGTCAATTACAGGTCTCTTACACACCAAAAATGTAGAAGAGAAAATAATAAAAGTTGTTATAATTTTAATAAAGATGACAAAGTGTTTTCGAAAATAGCTAGTAAGAGGCGGTATGAGTACATAAATGAATAACAAATGTATTTTAAAATATATTTCTCAGTATTTTCTAATAAATTTAAATTAAGAAATTTAACGATTTTTTTTTCACTTTTGCAACATTGGCTGCGAGTGCAGTGAGCACGCATCGAGTGAAGAGCGTTTTACGGCAGTCAAAGTAAATATTGCTTTTTGCAAAATTGTCATAATTCCGGATTATTCTATGATTATTTTAAAACTTTGAATATGTAATCATATTCATTAAATTTCTAATTAAGCAATTTTATAGAAGCTTGTAGTCGCAATTGTGTATTATTTATTCAAAGAGTAATTTTCATAGTGGAAAGATTAATATATATGGTGGACATGTAATAATAAACATTTCATATGAATATTTATAAAAAATAATGATGTATATTCAATAAAATGTTAAAAATTCAATAAAAATTTTGCATGAATATACCTAGGCCGCTCAATAAAAATACTCATAAAGAAAACAAAACCTTTATTCGCAATAAGAATTTATAGTCTAATTTTCTGTACTGGCCGCTTAGATGCCTAATTACAAACATTTTAGAAAAGCATTTATAATTCGTAACACTTTTAAAATTAAAAAACTTTTTTATTCGTTTATTCTTTACCGTTATCGTTTTGGGCAATTAAATATTAATTTGAAATATTCTATAAACAAAGTTTTGTATGCTATTGACTATTATGAAAGACCATGAACTGTTGAATATTATAGCGGGATAGCTTGACGAAGGCAAGGTTCGCACAGTGTTGCTAAACAAGACCCATTTATACACTCCAACCAGATTAGAAATTAAGTTTTATCGCCTGAGGACCCTAGAAAGGCACTAAAACTGGTACGCTAAAAACTAGTGGAAGCTGAATTAATAACCCTAAACACACTGCCAATAATTTCAAATGTTTTATCAGGTAACAGCGTATATCCTATACTTAGAGCAATAAAACCGACTCATATAGATACCTGAAATCATAATCTAATAATTTTGGTGAGGATGCTATCGTTATGCATTACATCGTGCTAGTCAGATTGTGAAAGACTACCTTCAAGAGATAAACAATTGTATGAAGTGATCAGCATGCAGCCCTGATCTCAAAAAACAAACCCTCCTTTGTTCTCGCTTCGAGATTTCAGAATTGCTCTCGTAGAAGAATGGAAGAATATTAATAATATTTCTTACATTCACAACAATTAGCCTAGCCTAAAGTAAGCACTGTAGGGCTTGGTAATTGGTAGTCCTTGTATACGATAAAGTTTATTTCATGTATTGAGGCTGGCACGAATTGTTGGCATATTTCATTTCAGATTCTTTCAACATAAAACTTTTATTTTTCCTTTTAAGTTATAATTAAATATAATACAGATTTGAAGTCAGTTAAATGTCTTTAAATTACTTTTTTGTCTTACTATTATTTCAGACCTGATTTGATCCCAGCCTAATTAAAATGTCCTATCCTAATTAGAATGTCAGACATGTCCATGCATATTGTAAAAACATAGGTTTAACCGAGAAAGGGCAGCGCTAGACCAGTCTTTGTCGCGCTCTTTTTGTCTATATATTCATCAGTGGGCGTCTTACGACTGAAATGATGATGATATAGGTAAAAACGTTGGTGGATGAGGGCGGCATTTTCAGTTGTTGCCCCATAGAAAAACCAGAGTGAAGGCGAGTAGCGCCACAAAATGCTGGTTCCAGACGATCCTAAGATTTTACCAAAAATTATCCCATTCTTAAAAGCCTAAATTAGAACTCCTATTTTATGCAGAGAATAACCTTAAAATCTTTTATATTATGTAGTATTCTATGCTGTTATAATACAGTCCATTAGGTACTTGACTTATCTTGAAATAAATCAAATACAGTAAATACACGAAAACGACTCAGTTTTTATTGTAGTAATAGTAATGTGAATTTATAGACATGATTTTGAGAAATAATTTTTATGTAATTTAGGATACCGGTTCGGCGAAGCGGGAATAACCCTACCTTTTGAGTCCTGAGAAAGGTAAATGTTTGTGTGATAAATACGAGTATTTATATATATATTTCTGTGAATATTTCTCATTGACGAATCTTATATGTATGTCTATTCGTTACCCTAGTATCAAGCTTTATAGTACTTACTTTGGGGTAAGCTAATTGATGTGAATATAAGAACTATTATTAATATATGTCAATTAACTAATTAGAAATCGTATTGTTCAACAATATTACCAAATGCATACCATAATACATAACTTTAGCCTATGCAATGTTTCGCACATTTAATCATTCTGTTGTTTAAGTTAGTACCTATGATGTACATATCAATCGAACCCTAGAGATCTCAAATTAAACTCTTTTTACGAATTCCAAAAATCCCTTTTTACTGTTTTTTTTTTAATTTTTCTTTATCTTAATACATTCAAATTTAATTAATTGAAATGAATTTTCATTTGCGTTCAATTACATATTAAATTATATTATATTAGTATAAAACTAATAGCCTAAACAACGGAAACCGTTACATACACACAAAATAATCTCAAAGCCTTTATCATAGCACTTACAGTTTATTTCTTATGAATACTTACGTTTAGCCTCGTTTGACTTCGCCACGGTGCACTTCAAAAACTTGTGAGCAACTTTCGAAGCCGCGTGAACTTACGCTTCGACTTTACCACAGGAGATTCACGGGAATGCGTTCAAAGTTATGTGGCCCGTAGCTTTTATAGCAGGCTTTGGGTACTACGCATGCGCCGTGAAGCTTTTGTGTTTGTTATAATAACATGTATAAAGTTATTTGTGCTTTTCATGATCAAAGAACTCTCCTAACCACTTTCAAAACATTGAAAAATATTTATTAGTTGTATCTTTGTCCAATTTTATCACTTATTTTGCATTAATAATTCTCTATGGGACCCCCATAGAGAATTCATGTAAAGAAAATTTTAAAACGTGATTTTGGACCCGATGAAAATTAAAAAGACGAATGCCTAGCTAAGAAACGAAGTAAAAATAAAATATACCTATTTTAACAATAAAATTCTAATTGCAGTTCCTGACTAATAAGATTAAAAAGTTTGAATAATTTTTTTTACGGATTTTGCGCATTATTTATTTTATAATTATATCCTGTCGTTTCGACTCCTTTACAGGAGCAATGATCACAGAATAACTAAGATAGTGGTCGTTAATGCCCTTCACAATATTTAAATCGGGCACGTTCCTAATTGTTATTTTTTTATATATGAAATTGTTTTATTTTACATTTAATCAGTTATTAAATTCTCACTACAATTACATTCTATACTACCGAGTCTACTACCAGTTCGGAAATTGGGAGGCCCCTCCGAGAAGAACTGGCGAAAGAAACTCGGGCAGGGGGACTGATCTCCATCTTACTGTTATTATTTGCAAAAAGAGCTAACTACATCACCAGGTCTTGCAATGTGTCTTTGGAGGTTTTAATACCTCCCCCGCCCGCGTTCTTTCGCCAGTTCTTCTCGGAAAGCTTCAAACGAGTTTCGAACGCGCTTCACACGCGCGTTTGTATCGCGTTTGAATAATACACACGGAAATCGGGGTATCTACGGCGCAGAAAACGCGCTTTCCTGAAACGCGCGTCGTCTGCGCGTTTAAAATACGTCGCGTTCCTGTAAAGGAGTCGAAACATTAGAATGAAATAAATTATGCGCAAAATCCGTAAAAAAGTTGTTTTATTCAAATGTGTAATGTACGTGGAAGTGTAAGAACTAAATAGATTAAAAGTGTTCCAACTACCGTCCTCCGTAATAAAAATTCATTTACTTACATATTTTATTTTACTCTTTGCTTCGGTTTTCGATAACGCAGTCGTTTTGGTTTCATAAATCATTTATTATTATTTCATTCATTTTAGTGACAAAATTTTTTACTAGCTCATGTTATTCGTTTGCTGATACGACAACTCTAATTTCTACTAATAACTCAATCATTTTCGATTCTATTCATTTATTAAGATATTCAGAATCTCTAACTAAAGCTTGTTTATCCTTAGCAGCCAATAATGAAATGTTTGTTTTGCAAGTCCGATACACACCTTAACTACGTAAAATATGTTCTTATAATTATAGTTTTGAAACATCCTCCAGACGCAAAATAGGCGCTTGAAGTCGTCGAGTTGCGGATACCGCCCGTATTGGATGATGAAGAAGAAGAATTATAGTTTTGGAAGGTGCTCACCAAGGCCTTTATTAGATACCCATATTGTGTTAATTAAAAAAAATCACGTGATACCTCATACATCCAAATCTTTTCATAGAGACACTTTTTTTAGCAATGGTATAAAAAAGAATAATAGATTCCTAAACCTCTGCGTAATACCCCTTTAAGAACAAATCAATTTAACAATTTTTAAATTGAAATCATGAATTAGTTTTTTTAATCTTCCATACTTTATGTAATTTTATACTATAACATTACATAGTTCTTGCTTCTATTACATATTATAACTTATAGGTTTTCAGATATATTAAGAGAAATAAGATTATGTAATAATAACCAGTTTATTTTTAATCTTTAATGAGTACTTTAAGGCTGAACTTTTCTCTAAAGGGCAAGGGTGATCTATGCCCCTTGACCCGTAGAAACTGCTCATTATCCAATAATTGGGCGCAACGGGATGTCTCAACTTGCCTTCTTTTAGTGATTTATACTGATCCTATGGGAATGCCTTATATTTCTTTCGTATTTTGAGTTTATCTTGAAAGTTAGGATATAAAATATGTATATTCTGTGACAAAATCCGTCAGTGTAATCAATTTTACACAAGGGATCTTTCCTTGAATGAGTCTTTCTTTAACCATATAGGCTAAAGCGGCCATAGCCCATCAGGGCTTCCAAACAATTTCCAACTTTCAACCCAATCGGTCTGTGATCGATCGAACCCACTCGTAATACAAGCGATTTAGGTTTTTTTTTGTTTAACGATTTGTTACTGAATTTGATAATGAATTTAACGCGTTGTCAATATTTTGATAATCTTAGAGATATAATAAATATGAAACACTGCTAAAATGAAGAATTATGCATCATCAATAATAATTATAAACCAGGTCTTTTAGACTACGCTTTAAAATGACAGTGTTTGAGATAAATACCAAAGATGTTCCTCTCATTGATGAAACAACGCTTTTCTAGTACCTACCTTTCTTATTTTTACAGCGTAAAAATAAGAAAGGTACTAGAAAATTTCGACGAGTGTTCACAAGGCTCAGTAGCTCAATTGGGAGAGCATTGGACCGGATTTCCAAAGGTTGCTTGCGGGTTCGATTCCCGCCTGAGAATTCACTTGTGACCCGAGTCGATTTTTTCTAGTATTTTTCTATTATAATAATTTATCTTATAAGATCGCATTGAAAATGCATAAAATATATTTAAAAAAATAACAGTGTTTGTATTTAATTACGCTTTATCACAGGAATGTTCAATTTTACGATACCCTTAATCACGTCCCCTATAGCACGTCCTTTTTCTAGTAATAGTTCCTATATGAAAGGGAGATTAGCGATACATTGATAACCGGTGCATCGGTAGGTAGCAAGCGATCATGCTTACAGCAACATTGACTCTTAATTGAATGCCTGATAGAGGCATGTTTGTGTGATCAACAATATGAATTTGTCACAAAGTCGTGATTGCTACAGTAAACTTATTTAAATATTATATCTGTCCATATATAATATTGTATTCATGGTACAAACTCTGCTAGTTTGGGACAAATTTATTCATGTAAGTTTTCAGAATTTTAATTAATTTCATATCCACCTACCTTATATATAAATAATGAGGCTTCGCTGAACTTAGAAGCTTAATAATTTTACAACTACAAAAGAACATTGACCTTATTATAACCTGTAATACCTTTCTGTGAAATAAATGACCGGAAAAAACACAACAACAACAACAACAAAGAAATGGTCTTAAGGGAATCTTTTTCTTTTGATGTAGTAAGTTAATTAGAAAAACACAATTCAACAAAGAGATTTTTATTATGAAAATACTTAATGTAATTAATGAGAAGTTTTGACAAATAAAACGTAGGTATATTAAGTATACTTAATTACTTACGAATACTTTAATAATTTACGTTAATGTCGAATTATTTATTAGTTCGACGTCAGATTCAGCATTCGCAGTGTGATTGTGTGTTTGAACCGGTGCCGTGTGTACATCGTCTCGCCGACACTTGTCACCCCGAATATCGGAACAAACACCATTTGAGCAGAATGGTCGCCGGCCACCACAGATTGCTTTTAAAGCAAAATTGCCACCCATGCAGTGGAGCGACTCGCCACAGCTGAGGCAAGTGTAACCTCTCTGAAAACAGCAGCCAAAACATCTTTAGAGCAGTTCAAATTAGTATCCACTAATCCTCGGTAGGAATATTCCTTTCAACATAATAATTCATCTTCTACAATAGGTACAACTAGACTGTATTACACAGCTTTATTTGTTATGATATTTATAGTTACGCCTAATTAAGCCTTACCTCAGCTAAAGAATCGCAAGAAGTAGGTATCCAATACACGGCTCTAGACTTAATGCCAACCAAGTCTTCATCGTCATTATCGTAAACAGAGGCTCCTTTACGCCCGTGTGTTGTTATTTCCTCTCCTTTTTTATTATATCCACCTAATAATAAGCTTAATGGGAATTTGCTATAAGTAGCACTCTCTGCTTCCGTGGAAATTTCCCCATTTCCCGATTCTTCTGCTAAATTAAAATCTAAGTTGACCTGTAAATGTAAAAAAGTGTGAATTCAAGGAAGCGGTATCCTTGTGAATGTGTTTTCATATAATTCTTATAACGTTTTTGTATTGATTTTGAAAAGGCATTTGTATTTATTTACCTTCGCAATTTTGTTTTAAATAATAAGTATACTTCAATGTAAATAAATATAAACGAACGAAACTGATTTAATTAAAATTTCTTTTATACATGTAACGCCAATCAAAATTCTCTATTTATTTATTAGGCCAACCAAGATCTTTTTACAATAATACAAACACAGTAAAATTTATTTTGAAAGCATCTTCAAAATAAATGCAAGACAATTTATAGGTTAGCTCTACCTGCCTTATAGCAATCTTAAAACATAAAAGAAGATAAATGTAAAAAAAAATACAAACAGTGCTTCTTAGGACTTGTCACTGAAAACTATGCAATAGTTACGTAGAATTTGGCATAAGAGTCAAAGTGTATGTCAACTAAATCACTCCAAGAGTTCAATGTCTTACAAAGCCTGGACACCGGGGAGTTCAAACCTAACACCATTTTACGCAAGAGAGGACACAATGGTGTAACTACTGGCAATTCGCGAAACCGAATATAGCTTATATTCTGGAGTACTATATCATTCCTCTCATTAGTTTGTACAGAAACAGCATGTCATCTATCACCAACAATTAAACACAAACGAGCTTGATAATTCAGTGGTTGGAGCAAAACAAATGAATCGCAGGTCTAAACCTGCGATTCATTTGTTGAATTATTCAAATGCAACATTCAAAATGATGCAAATTTGGTAAACCAAATATTATTTCGAGCTCCTTCTTATATCGGAAGGAACATTAAACCGTTGATCCCGGCTCTATCTGCAATCGTTAGCGCCCACTAATCCACATTGGGCTTTTGGTAATGGAATTACTTACACAGAAATTAAAAAGAACCGATCATGAAAATCTTAAGTTCATCAGGTTTTAGAGACATGGTGAGGTGTTTTATCTAACATATACCATATATAACATATATTTTATCTTATAATGGTAAAAAATATACTTAAGGAATACACATTTCCTTACCAGATTTATTAACAAGAACAAAAGGATTTTGTAAAAATCCATGACAGAATTAATTTCACAACATAATTTCGCAACAACCACGTACAACTACGGAGTGCATTGTCGCATGCTCATTCTTTTATAGCGTCGGTTAGAAATTATGCTAATCATTCAGGTGACATGGACTTGCAGTCATCGACAGCGAATCAAATATATTCATAGCTAATACAATCGGACTACTGTACTGTAACGAAATGTTAATTTCGGAATAATAAACACATTTATTGACATAATGATTGATCACAAACATCATAACACGCAAATTAATTACTTTGATTGCACAAGACCAAATCCGAAGATGGTAACTTTTCAAAAGGTAAATCAATTAACAGGAATATCTTGAGCATAAAAGGAATGTAGCTAGCCTATTCGTTTTTTTATAGGATACATTTCCGAGAATGTGCAGCAGAATTGCACAACCTTGTTCCGCCGTCCCTATTTTTTCATCGGACAACCGAATTTACAAATGGGCTGCACCCTTATATGGTTAATGTACCAGAGTCGCACTAAGTAATATCTAAATGCAATACAATGATACAAAAGTCATTTCACAGGTGGTAGACACGCGCACTCTGAGCAAACAACATAAGTACTTGTAATAGGTTGTCACTGTCATGAATAACAGTCCGTAACTCGTCCCTTTTGCAAAGTTAATAAAAAAACACGTTTAGCTCAAAAACTCATAACTTTCTCTATTTATGTTTGTGTGTTTTAGGCGTATTTATAATTTTCATAAAATCACACTCAGTATTGTCAGAAAACACCGCGCACAAATACCTAGCTTCTTACATGCCTACTCTTTTCAATGATCATAATGATTTAATTAAGTCGATTGGTTGATATTTTAGTATCAACTCAATTTAGTGGCAATAATTATTTATTAAGTATCCAATGCCTACCTTTGAAACCGTAATAAAGTCACTTACATTAATTAATATTCTCCGGAAATTGTTACAAAATAACAGGTGTCGCTTTTGTAAATGTTCTGTAATAATAAACACTGTGAACTCGATGTATCAAAATACCTACTAACTAAGCATCTAATAGATGATTAACACCTTCTACAACTAACCTTCTTCATCTACAACTAACTTAACTAGAACTAGAAGGTTCTTTTTGAAAATGGTGGCAAGTGCAATTCGCTGAAACCTGACGGACCGTTGGCAAACATGGCCAAGGAAAAGGCTGATTTTTTGCCAAATATTCGCGTTTGGATCCTGGAAATTCTGTACCTTCCATTTTATCAAGTTATCCTTACTAATATTATAAATCGGAAAGTGAGTTTGTTTGTTTGTTTGTTCCGCTTTCACGCCGTAACTACTGAACCGATTGCTTTGAAATTTTGCAGACGTAAAGATAAAATTCCGGATTAAATAATATGGTACTTTTTATCCTGGAAAAAATTGCTATTCCCGAGGAAAAACAAAAATATTGTTTGCTTGACGGATGGATTGTAGATGGCGCTGTGTGTCGTTTAAAACAACGTAAAATATTGCAAACGAATATAAACATGTAAATTTAGAAGCTAAATGATACGAAAATGAATCCTCGAAAATGAGGAATTCTCGAGGGATGACGTACAATTTGTTTTATCGGCTAAATTGTTTTTTTTTACATCTACTTATCCTGAAATCTCTTAAGTCAACGAGTCAAGTCAAACTAATTGGTATAAGTATTAGTTACGTCATTTAGTTCTTGAGGTATGCGATAGATGGCGCTGGGTGTTTTTTAAAACATGGTAACGATGTGTTTTTTAAAATACATAAGAAGTGAAATGATAGCTTGGAAAAACATTGTTTTTCGCATGGTCAGCTCTATGTAGCGTGTTCCCGGGTTTCCAGTGCCCAAAATCTGCATGTTTTTGCTCCACAAGGGAAAACATAATATAGTGTACCATTCAGTTTTGGTTTAACAACTAATTGTATCCAGCGTTACATCGCGCTTCTTAGATTTTTCCGTGGGAATGAGAAGTTTTCTTAAAGTTGTGCTTTATACCGCAATATAACCGATTTCCACGCGGGCGAAGCCGCGGGCGGAAAGCTAGTAAGAGTTATATGTCTGAAATCTGTATCAGATAAATCGAAGTAAAAAAGGAATTGTGTGACCTAGACGTGAACAAAGCCAGTGGTTAGGATGGTATATCAGCCATAGTACTTAGGACATGCGCTCCAGAATTAACTCCGGTATTGATACCCCTATGTCGTTTGTTTATGGCTAAAGGACAAGTACCAAAGATCTGAAAGCAGGAAAACGTGCAACCTGTGCCTAAAAGGGAAAGTCGAGCTGACTCTGTCAATAACAGGCCCATCTCGGTCACGTCCATTCTCTGTAAGATAATTATCGTGTACTGATACATAGGATCCTATCGTATCTAGAAGTAACCTCCTTTATGACCGACAATTTGGGTTTCGCCGAAACCGGTCTTTTGTGGAGATCTTCTAGCATACGCCACATACATACGGAGCGAAGCTATGGAAAGGCATGGCGAGGCGCTTGCCGTCTGTCCTGATATTTCAAAGGCTTTAGAGAGGGCAAGCTTCTATTATAGGTATGAATTTCCCACTGGTTTGTGTGTCTGTAATCAGACTTCCTGAGGGATTGGTCGATACGAGTTACCATTGATGGTATCTCGTCGGACCATTTGGCTATCAATGCCAACGCCAGCGGCGTCCCGTACTCTCTGCAATGTTTTTCTGGTACATGTAAATTACCTGCTTATGCCCGGTATTTTGGGATACGAAAAAAGCACAGAAAGGTTGTAGAGAACTAAATGTCTGATGCACGAGCCAGTGTTGAACAGGTCCAGCATTATAGAGGCGCATCTCTTTTCTCCGCTAAAAGGAGTCCTTTCGAACGGACTCCTACTTTCCAAGGTATATCCGTGCCGAATACCTTATTAATTAGCACATCTATATACTACCAATGTGACCCTTTCGAACTTACAAGTTTGTGTGTCACGTCCAAAGTTGAACGCCTACAAAACAAACAGTTGAGATCGCTCACTGCAGACAAGTGATTTAAAAATAAGAATTTTCATATGTCGAATGAAAATTAGTGGAAAACGATGGCTAGACGCGAGATGAGTGAAAAAAAAATAGAAAAGTGACTAAATGACAGGCTGACTAATTATAGATACATCACGCTTTATAAATTTGTAAATTCATGACGTACGTAGTCTTGAAAGCTAGTAGTACTTATACCCACGATTGAGTGGGAGACCTGCTGTGCTGACGTCAGCGTAATGTTTGATATAAATAGTGACGATCTGACATTCATGTAATATACTTTCATTTGATATAACAACTGACTTAATATAATAAACCTAATTAACATACTATGTATATTATACCAATATAATTTAAAAAAAAAGTTGTATAGAATGTGAGTAAGTATTAAAATTTAAGATATAATAAATAATGTTGCATTAGGAAGTATATGTAGACCAAGTAAAAATTTACACCCAATCACATTACATTATATCCTTTTAATTCATTTGTAATTATATAAAATGAAACGCTCCCATTAGATCCACAAGCATGTAAACTTTCAGAGACACTTTCAGAGATGCAAATAAATTTGATTTGATTTGACACAGGTTATCCTGAACCGATGCGGTAAGCACAGCAGGACTACCACTCAACCGTTATTATCCCCAAAAGTACTTCAGCTCTTATCCTAATTTTTTGGGCATTAATTCTCACTAATTAATCAGTTATAAAATCTTAAGTTTCTAGGCGATGATGGTCCAGCTACGTTGACGCCGATTAAGTGTTATTATATTGCGAAACCAATAAAAGTGTTCTTCTTGCTTTCAGTGTTGTACATTCATGATTTCAAAGTTTACATTAATTTTATTAAAAACTGTAACATGTAACTATTTATACTGATAATTAAAAGAAATTGCAACTTTGATATCACGTATTGCTAACATGAATCAATACTATTTTTCACATAAGGTGAAACCAATTCGTGATTAAAAAAGTTAGGACATTTCTATTTTAAACAAAATGATGACAGCATATACTCGGGCGAGATATATAAAACCATCTAGCATTCACGGAATACCATTTTCAAAAGCTATTCTGGAGAGGCACATCTATATATAAATTAGTTCATTATTATTAATATGTTGCTTCGTGTAGCGATCAATGATTTGTGTGGTATCGCCGCCACAGATCTATGGTGACCTATTTCATTGCTTGTAAGAGTACTTTTAGATGATGTTGAGGTTATTTGGAAATCAAAACAATTTGATATTAATTATTTATTTCCGAAATACTAGCCGAAATGTATAAACACTGTATAAAAATAAAAACTTTAAAAAAATATATTATAAAGGACAAATTCATCAAATATTTCATTTCACCTTAATGCTAAAATTATTAATAAATCGACTCTTATCTACTAAGACAATGGATTCATACAGAAGAGCACTTAACTGAATGGAATGCATGATTGATTGATTGATTGATGAGCGGTTTTAATTTATTATTTTAGTTTATGTAAGAATTCAAGTTCATTTGTAACCTGGACGGCAGAAACTTAATCAAACAGTCTTAGACACTTAATGCAAAAATAACTATTCAATTTTTTATTTCGATAACGACAATAAGTTATTTAAATTTGAAAATCCATTTTATGCAAATAACATCTTTACGCTAGAATATGGTTTATAATCCAAAATAGAAATATTTTACGCATTGTCTAGTATAAAGAAAAAAATTAAGTTACCACATACTGCTCAAATTTATTTTAATCTCTCTGACAACTGGAAATGAAGAATGTGCGCAATAATCATCCTACAAATTAGTTTCCAATTGAGGTTGTATTTTCAAACTATATAGTTTGCTCTCAACTAAATCTAAATCACTAATTCTCTCCAAAGTAGTCACATGTGACGGCTGTGATACGTCCGATGTAACGGAGGTACAAGCGGTATTGTCTAAAATAACACCTTTGACCAGTCTTTCTTGTGCACCTCGATGTTCATCTCTAGCTTTAGCTCGTCTTTCACATGATATTGTAGAAATTACATCCGTTATATCATTTAACTCGTTAAAAATGTCTGGAATACAAAAGCAGAAATTATTTTATGTGTTCATCAACTAACAGATTCAATATATAATACACCGCAAAGATTTTAATTATTGTATTTTTTAATGCAGAAGAAGGCTCGTTTTAACTATAGCACTTCCATGTAAAATCTTATAGCAATTTTACCTGATATTTGTAAACTCGCAGTATCATGTAAAATGCTGCTTTTGCATTCTTTATCTTCAGATTTTTCTATGTCAAAAGTGGTGTTCAACTCTTTCATGAAAGGATACGAACCAGACTGACGCAACAATTCTCTTCTTAAAGAGATTCCTTCAGGACCCTTACAATGAGTCTTAACATCCTTTAGCTCTATTTTGAACAATTCGCTTACTTGAGCAGAAAAATTCATCTCTTGTTGAACACTTTTCTTCAATTTAAGATGGTTTGTTAATTTTGAGAGAAATTCATTTTGGTTGGGTTTCTGCACAGTTTTCGTTCGAGCAAATATACTTCTTGTCATATTATTCTTGGTTTTCGTGTGAGGATGCATTGTATAGGGATTCAGTATCGTATGTGTCAAGTTCCTATTCACATGGACATCTTCTTCACATATCTCGTAAGCAAACAATTGGTCGTCGTCTTTCGGAAGGAATAATTCGTGGATCTTTTTGACCAAGGAGTATAAAAGCCTTACTCTCATAGAAAATTTTTCATAATTGACTATACGATGTTCTCCTCTTTTATCAACCATTTCGGTAGTCCCATCATTTATTAAGAGATTAAATACAACTTTGCATTCCTTTTGAACTAAAAAAAAAAATATTATTAACAATCATTTGAATAAAATATGAGTCCAATAATAAAAAATTAAGTTACAGTACCTCGGTCCAAATTTTCTATGAGAACATCAAGTTCATTATTCTGTATCAAAGCATGAGGCTCATATTGCTTGTATATAGAAAAGAATGTATATACAAGTGACCCTATATTAATCACAACAGCCCAAATATCACTATTTTCATCAAACTTATTTTCTATTTCTAATAATAACTCCTTCATATGAAATTTACATCGCTGGAAAAATAAAAAGCGTGAAGCATTATTTTCATACACAGATCTCTATAACATGGAAAATACTATATTTGTTATAATAGTTAGGGTTATGATATAGTTTATTCAATTAAAATAGAGTAGGTAAACTAGAGACAGAAAGTCAACCTCTTTTACAGGTCTAAAATATCTTCATACATTTTAGTAAAGGTTTAAATCTATAATCTAGGATCACAGTGGTTTGTGTTCGTCTGTCCGCTCTTTTTCCCGCTCTTTTTCCCGCTCTTTTTCCATTGTATCAATAACGTTACCATGGCAACGCGTTAACCGCAAGTAATTCGTCTACCGGACGCTCGATGGCGCTAACGGAAAAATATTTAATAACAGACAAAAATTTAAAGAATTTTGTCCACCCGTGCTAAGCCGGGACGGGCCGCTAGTATTTATTATCATCATTAGCATCTCAGCTGAAAGACTTATACTGCTGGACGGAAGCCTCCCTAAAGAATGTGGAGTCTTACCACAATCTAATGCTTAGCAGGTTGGAGATCAAGGTAAAGACTATAACTCGTTGTCGGCGGTCTGCTAAAACGGTATCGATCCAAAGTCGTAAGGTCAAACCCTGGTATGAGCAAATATTTGTAAGATGCAGTATAGGCATAATTTTTTTTATAAGCATGAACTTATTCTATCCGTTGTTTAGTATCCATTTCCACACAAGGTCTGCTTGGTTTGTGACCAAATAATATATACAAGTAAAAAAATATGGTAGTATAAATGGACTGGGAAACTAAATCTCTGTTGAAACAAACGAAACAAAAGCGAGAGAGAAGAGCGAATATATGAAAGAAACTCATGACTTAATAAAGAGGATAGTATGAATACATCATAGCCCTCCGTCGTAACAGTAGTATAAAACATGGATTACTCTATTGGATTATTTTATATAAACCAAATGTCTACCCGCGACTTCGTGCGTTGCGACTTCAATTAATTTAGAGTGTATACATTCTGTGGTAATCTACAGAGCCTAACCTAACCTAACCTAACTATTTTCCATGAAAAAAGTAACTATCCTATGTATTGTTCAATGTGTTTGAATAATTAAGTATGAAACATCTAAACATACAAACTTTCATATTTATAATACTTACCTAGAGGCCCGTCCCGGCTTCGCACGGATGGACAAAATTCTTTAATTTTTTTTTATTATTAAATATTTTTCCGTTAGCGCTATCTAGCGTCCGGTAGACGAACTACTTGGGTTAATTGGTAACAAACACACACAAAGTATTGTCATAATATAATTAGGATTTGCAGAATAGCCAAAAAGTTGGGCAAACAACGGTAAACACTTAAATTGTTTTACAAAAACAACAACATATAAATACTGATCGCTAAATAGCGATATAGTTAAATGTAAAGTTCTGCGACCGAAATTTGGTCCGATTGAAGTATTCCTATGCTTGTACCTATCCCAGAACAACAATCAATGCTGAGTTCTAGCTATCATGCTTTTTAAATATCAAAAAGATAATATTATATTACTGATTATTACTGACCTCAACAAACGCAACCGGATCTACAATCAGAAATACAGTATCTCTAATTTCCATTACTTCTTGTTTCCAAAAATTTATCAAAAAATTTGCGTGGGCAGCATGTGGAGCTGTGGATAGGGCTGGCACCAAGTGAGGGTCCAACGACTCGAGACTTGACAGACAACTTCGGACAGATAAGATCCCTGGAGCAAACCAATTGGTTTTATTGGTACAAGATCTAATTACCAACTTACACAAAATACCGTAATAAATGTTGTAACTAAAAAAATAGTAAGAACAACATTATTTTTATTCAATATGAGCATTTATAATGCTATATATTAATGGATTTAGAACTATACACTACTGTCATTGTAAAACAAGTGCGAGTCGGACTCGCGCACCGAGGGTTCCGCACAAACTTTTAGTTTAGTAAATAATTCGTTCATCACAGGAATCAAGATTAAACGGATTGAGGGGGAAAACTTAACTTGTAACCGTTGCAAAACTGTTGTACCCATACATCGACATAGGTCGCGGTTAATTTACCAACTGCAAGTAAGTTTATGCTCGCAAAAAAACATTTTTGTGATGCAACAACAAAGAAGGGTCAATAAGGCGGGTTTTCGGCCCCTTTCATTTTTGACCTAAAAATTACAAAAAAAAAATTTTTTATCTAGTTTATGGACTAACAAGTCGATTCCACCCCAAACGGAACCAACCCTATTCTTAAGTCAAAAAGAAAGAATTTCACGATAATTTGTTGGTTGACTTAACTGTCTTACAACTGTCCGACACGCAAGAGACCGTGTGACGGATAATTAGGTCAGCTGGTATAAGATGTTGTCCTAGGAGAAAAATATTTACCAAAATAGCACACTTACTCTTTTGATCCGATGAACAAGATACAGCAAAAAATCCTATTTGCAGTAGTCTTTCATTATATAGGTCAAAATTTTTCACATCTTTACATGTATCAATATCTGCTTCTTCAATATCTGCAGTGCAACATGGACAAAACTGATCTTTTTTTTGTGAAAAGTGATCTTTTAACACATCGACTGGAGATTTGCAATGACCATAACAGTGTATCAGTAGAGTCAATAAAGCAGTATTAGTATTTGTCTCTAAAATATACAGAACATCCTTCAGAACATCTATCAAAATATTTATATTTGATGGCATGATTGGTAATTTTAACTGGTCTGATGTAATTTTCACAGATTCCTTAATGTCAACACAAACCAACTCATTGAATAAAGACTTAGTTTCTCTTAACACCTGTAAACAAGTTGTGTCATGTGAATTATTAATGTTTAGTATTTCATAATCAATAACTTTACCATGTCCAGAAAATGTAGTTTGCTCAGTTTCAGAAAGGGAAATTTTTCAATGCTATAAAATCTGGACTAAGAAAAGTAAACTTGTTTAAGTTTGGCAGGTGCCATTTCTCTTATTCAGAAAGGTTTGCATGGAGTATGAAAGAGAAGGTATTTTTGTAATAAAATTCAACAAACATTAATAATACTTACAACATGGCATCGAGCTCGCAATGCTGGTTGATCTTCATCCAAACAGTATTTGCAAAGAGTCATTGCAGACAAAAGCAACTCATCAATGCACATATGTAGCGAAGTAATATAATCAATCATCTGTAAACAGCATGGAATGATTTATATAGTAGGGCATCTTTTGAAAGAAGTTTGAAATTATTGTGTTGTTTTGATAGCAGTTCTAACTTGACTTAACTTGAAAATAATAAAAATATGCAATAGCAATAATAATAACTAGCATTTGTCCTTTTAGTTATAAAAAATCCAACAGAAAAAACAATAAATAACGCCTTGAAGTCCAAGAAAAGAACAATGATGTGTAAAAGTAGTGGGGTAGTAGTAAAATTTCAAAATGTATATACGCTTTTTAGTAATTTTAACCTGACTACGCCAGAACGAGGCACGCGCACGCTCTTAAATTAGCTTAAACGGCAATGAATTTTAGCTAGAGGCGTTGTTAGATTCGCCTCAATTGTGAAAGTGACACTGGGTATATTAAAATTATTTTTAGTTTACATGAAATTTGGAATGAGTGATGCCAAAAAACAACAAAATATTCAATAAGATATAAAATACGCCTGTAAAAAAGGCGTGGTTGTTTAATAACCACGCCTACGAGCCCTCAGGAGCGGGTGGTGGGAAGAGAGTAAAAATATGGCATTGTGAATGCAAAACAAAATACAAAATATTCAATTTAAAAAAAAAAATATACTTGTGTGTGGAAAAGAGACCTTACAATATTGTTATTCTAATAAACATTATTACTGTATTACCCCTTGTGTATAAAAAACAGTGCTTATACATTATCAGCCTGTGCAACAAAAAATGAAAAACGTGTCGTCGTTTCAGCCAAATGCCGTCCACTACTGACAAAGGCCTTCCCCAAGGATCTCCACAACGACCGGTCCTGCGCTGATTTCATTCAGGTACTTTCCGCGACCGTCCCCATATTGTCGGTCCACCGAGTGGGAGGCTTGCCTACACTGTTTCCCGGTCCCTGGTCGGGAACTTTTCTGCCCCAACGGCCATCAGTTCTACGCGCTATATGCCCCGCCCACTGCCACTTAAGGTGGGAAATTCTGCGGTCTATGTCGGTTATTCTGATTCTCCTACGGATCTTCTCATTTCTGATTCGATCACGCAAAGAAACTCGCTACAGCACTCTCTATCGTTCTTTGGGTGACCTTATGCCTTCTTATGCGGCCCATAGTAAGGGACCACGTTTCAGTTCCGTACGTCATTATCATTACTGGCAACACACACTGGTCAAATACTTCTTGGCTTGGCTTCAGATACTGCGGTATTTTGGATGAGAAGGTGACGCGAAGTTTCCCTTACGCTGCCCAGCCGAGTTGGATTTTACGTTTGATCTCTTTCTCTAAGTTGGACCTACTCTAATGAGACTGTGTGTTTTAGGTAGACATAAACGTCAGCAATAATATTAATATCATGCTGAGAGTACCTAGTATCTAGTAGTCGCGGTAAAGGCGGTAACGATTAAGCTGACTACAACTCCCATTTAATATCAATGCCTTCCTGTAGCTGGATTGGTTATCAGTAGGCACCCTCAAAGATTAACACGTAAATTGAACACGCAACCTTCTAATCATAATATTTTTTGCATATATTGCATGAAAATAATTTAAGAAAAGTTATGGTAATTACATGACGACAACTTATTGAGCTGCCTGAGATTGCTCCAGCTCCAAGAAGAGTTGAGCCTGGCTCTAACAGCCGCTCTGCCACAGCATGTGATTATGTGAGTGCCATGGTCTTTTTGTGAAAGTGCTAAATGCAAAAGCGTTAAAAAAGTTCAATCGTAAAAATGTAATCTGTAAGTGTATTCACTCTTTATTTTATTCCCTATTAAATATTGAATTATTTGCCCATATACAATTTTTAAGCATTTTATTTAATGATTTTTATGAGTTTTTACTATTTACATTTTTTTAGGTATTCTATGTTAATATTTGTGTTTAGGTACGTAAATGCATAATGTAACAATGCAATATTATACTATATAGAGCAGTAAAGTTCACAATTGAAGAGATGCTATGATTTTAACAATTTGTTTTTTATTAAATGGTTCATAATAAATTAATAGCAATTTGATTTATTGATTTCTGAATTGGTTGTAACTTAATTTAATTTAAACATATTGTTGTATATTATAAATACTTTTTGTAAAAAAGTACATATTTATTTTTTTGGAAAGGGCAAAAGCAATACCTTATAAATTTCATTTATAATCTTTATAATTTGTTACCTATATTTCAGTTAATAAATGAAAGTTCTATTAATTGGCCATCTGATTATTATTTAATATTCCCGCGTCCGCAAAGGTCCCAATAAACCAATTAAATAGGCCACATGATCAAAATTGTAAACTTAATATTTTAAAACTTACTTAAGAAATTAGCAGAAAATATAGAAACAAGTTAAAACAGTTGTTTCATATTTGATTTGATATAAAACCTTTATTTTCTTAGATGTGGAATGTGTGGGGTATTATAGCTTACCTGCCTCTTCTGGTGATGCAAATATTAGTGCTTAATTTTTAAGAACAAGTCTGGCCATTTTGAGGTGAAAGATGATACAGCGTCAACGGTTATTTTAACGGAGTTGGTAAATAACTTCCCGCAAACAAATGGTATAGTATCAATCATTGTTCACGGTACTATAACAATTTTCCAAAACAACAGTAGTCATGTGACAAGTTTTTCTAAAAAGATTGTGAGGAATTAATGGAGAAACTGCACACAGGCTTATTTAGTTTGTTTTGATTGAACCAATTGAGAGACCCATACCATTTGTCACTGCCATTTAGTCACCTGTTACTAAGTCCCACACTCAATTTAAAGCCCGTTGGTTCAAACCATGCCATTGCAGCAAGTGAAGCGATCTGTTTTTGGGCCTCATTAAAAGCTACCATGAGTATAGATTATTCACTTACAATTGTTTGTGCAGGATTGATTATATTTGACTCATGGGTATGTCTGCGGCCTAATCTCATGGTAGTTGAAATGCCCATTTGTGCCAATCATATGGTGCACAGCATCAATATTTTTGTTAGACACATGGACCACTATGGACATATATTCATTACTTGACTTGACCAAATGGCATGATTTGGCATGGCCAAAAGCAGAAACCAACCGAGACTGCTAAGCTATCAAATTACTTCCATATAATAGAAAATGTATTTCTTCTGCACATATCAACAATGGCTTTTACTATTCTTAATAACAATTGTTACAACAGACATGTTAATTATCAAGTACTTTTAAATACTTGGAATATTTTTTCCATCATTATAAAACCTAAAAAAACCCACCAACTAACTTTAAGGTCATTTGTTTAGGGTGCATACGAAAACATTTTATAACATACATGGGTTGTAGTAGGTTTTGAGTAATATATAACATACTAACTTCATCTTTCCATTGCTCATAGATTTTTTCATCATCTTTATAATCAGTTCTATACACGCTACATGCTAATTTGGAAAGAATGTCAAAAGTGTAGTCAATCCAATTAACAAAATACATTGCCGTTACATCCTCTGTAAAATTTAGGCTGTTATCACCATTTGCCAAACACTCATTTAGATATTTTGATATGATATCAAGTTTTGACATACACCAGCTTAGTCTGTCCAGCGTAAATAGACGACTCTCCTGAAAACCAAGAAAAAACGTAAAAAGATAAAACAAATACAAAGCAGCTTGGTGGAAATAAGCAGATAGTAATAATAATAAAAATATAGATCCACCGAAGTCTAAGAGGTCAATGGACCTTGGACCATAGCCCAACATTATGTCTTTTAACTACCATGTCATTAATATAGGTGATATGCTAACACATATCTACTCTCTACTATTCTAATATTGAACTAACCATGAGAAATTCGCCATGACTTAATTCAATCTTGAATATTTCGAAAAAGTTTAGAATGCATTTTTTAATTTGACTAGTGCTCAACAAGTAGATATCGCGAGTTTTGATTAATTCATCTTCTGTCGCATTTTCCCCACATGCTTGAAATTTAGCTCCAATTTGTCGCAAAATAGGACAAACCGTGTGTAACAAATATTCCTGTAATGTATTGAATAAGTATTGGTTAAACATGTTTCTTTACAAGAGCATAATTTCATAATGTAATAAGTTAATAAGAGTTAATATCACATGATAAAAGAATATTTCTTGTGTTTAAAACAAAAGTTATCATACCACCATGTATTTTGTAGCTTCCCGAATATCTTTTGGCAGATCTTCAAAATCTACACTTAAATTCATTGTTAGAAATAAATAATTTTCAATATCACCCTAAAAATAAATTGGCGTTTACATGAAATCACAATTTTAATCTCAAATTTAAATCCCAAAACGATTGTTGGTAACCAAAGAGTAAAATTAAGGCGGAAACACATTATTAACACGCGACGCGACCCGATGAAACGCGATGCGTGTTGAGTCGAATCAAATGTATTGTTTTCTATGGACCAGAATCATACTATGAACATCCGACGCGACGCCTTATTGTATTAATTTTTTCTTTATTTATTCTGGCACGAAACAGTCATTAGAAATAATAAAGTACACAAGATTTTGACATCAATTGTAGAATAATGAGTGCCCAATATTAATTAGGTACATAAATGTAGGAACAGAAACTAGTTTAAATCAAAATATAAAAGTACATTAAAATACGAATTAGCTTATTATTAAATATCTATGATTAAGGCAACAACACAACAAAATAAGTATTAATTTACTTAAAAATTATTAAAACGAACATTATTAGCATTTTACTTAAATATATTGAAAATGTCTGACTTGATACCAGTCAATGTGTTACAAAACCCATTTGTAGAATTGTTCGTTATATGTTTTCATACAGCGAGCAAAATAGCTATTGCGAGTCTAATTCTTGCGATATTGTGGTGGTACGAATATTTTTATGGGGCGTGAGGAGCGTGCGGGTACTCGTGCCTTGACTATAAGGTTGATCTGTGATAGAAGAACTGGACAATCTATCTTATTATTTAATAATTTAAAGAGAAAAACTAGATCGCACATCATCCTACGGTTTTCAAGAGATAATAAATTATGTTAATCCATAGTACATGACCATACACTTCCACTGCTGTTAGCTAACTGTATTCAGAAATTGCTAGTATGTCGTGGCGTCGCGTGTTGGTAATGTGCACGGTGTATATCGGGTGTCGACACGTTGCGTCGCGTCGCGTTTTAATAATGTGTTTCCGCCTTTATCTAGGTAACTTTCCTCAGAACAATAAAGGCGGAAACATATTATTAAAACGCGACGTGACCCGACGCGACGCGATGCGTGTTGTGTCGAGTCAAATGTATTGTTTTCTATGGACCAGAATCATACTATGAACATCCGACGCGACGCCATGCGCTCACACGCCACCCGATCCAGACGGGCCAGGTCGGGGTGTTGTCCTTGGTGGGGGTAAACACGCCATCCGACGCGTCGCGCGCAATATGTTTCTAGACAACACCCGACGCCACGCGTCAGTCGTTCGAGAACTGTCACAGAGCATATACGAATTCTTTGACCCATCCCTACTCTTCAAACTATCAAACAGAATTTATGCCAAATTAATATTAATTCTTGCATTTATTTAGCGAAATGACCGACGAAAAATTAAAAAAGTTGGTAAAACAATATCCTGTTCTATATGACATGAATTTCGCTATATACAGCAATTATACTGTCATAAATGATGCATGGGAAGAAATTGCCAATTCAAGAAATTGAATAACCCGATAGTACATATGAAATCTTTCATTATCTTGAAGTAGGTCCAGACCTATCATACTCTGTATCCAGATACAGAGTATGTTATTCACCACACATATTTCTCATTTGATTTATTTAATGTACCCAGTAACGCCTAGTTATTCTCTTTTTATTGAGTCGTTTAAGTATCATATATGTACACAAAATTTGCATCAAATCTTCTTCAAAGCCTGCATCTGACTCTCGTTATTTATTAAAGCCATTGTATATAACCATACACTTCCGCTGCTGGAAGCAAACTGTATTCAAAAATTGCTAGTATGTCGTGGCGTCGCGTGTTGGTAATGTGCACGGTGTATATCGGGTGTCGACACGTTGCGTCGCGTCGCGTTTTAATAATGTGTTTCCGCCTTAACTAAAGCTATTAGTTTAGTTATTGTTCTGAGTAACTTTCCGTTCTTGTTGTTGTTATTAGATTCGCCTAAAGGCAGGCAATGGTACTAAGCCATACAACCTAAAGGTAACTTTCCGATTATGATATTACCAGACTTTCATTTTCTTTATTTATATTTGTGTCTTGCAGGATTTGTGCAGTTATCTAGTGTCAAGTAAGTATAATTGCCAGTTCTTGAGTAATTTCTTTTCTTAATTAGATAATGATGAATGAACAGTAAAATATATTTTTGCCTAGGTCTCAGTAAAAGTGTGGGGTTTCACTAAATCCTCCCTGTGGACTTCTTGATAGAGCAGGAAAGACAACTTCCGCTGCTTTGTTACATCTGCCAATACTCTTGTATGTTCACAAGAACATAGTGGTTAATAATCCACCAATTTTACGCATTAATACCCACAACAACAAAAATTTTAACAAGAGAAACAAATCCACCAATGTAACGTTTTCCACTCTCGCCAAAAAAGTCCTCACCGCAGACTATAAAGTACTTTGTTATACAGAGACTTTGTTATAGAGACTTTAAGCAATATAGTATATAATAATGGTGGATTATTTATCACTAAAGCCGGAATTACATTATTGTGTCGGGGTGTGTCGTGGCGCGTTCTGTTGTGGCGGCGACCGTTTACATTTATGAGGCATGTCGTGGACCACTCTGGCGCAATTTTCGTTCAGTTTCCCAGTAGTCTTTCGTGTGTACATTTTACTGACCCAAGTCAGTAAAATGTTTTCTTCGAGCTCTGACAGTGATTTTGATGAATATCTTTCATTTCTGTTTCTAATACAATCAGTTCAAAGGGAAAGAAGAAATAGAAGGTTTTGATTTCATCCAGTAAACATATTAAGAAGCAGTAGAGGAGAATTTCATTGTCTCATTTCAAAGAATTAGAAAGTGATGAAGAACGAACGCCACGACAGATAGCCGAGTGTACTATTCTCGTGTGTTGTGTCGCGACATATCCCCTCCACCGTTGTGTCTCCGATCTAAATCGCCAGATCGTTATTGCGCCAGAGAGCGTCACGACATACCACACGAGAATAATGTAATTCTACACATACAAAATTGATACTTTAGATACGCGCCAGATGCCACCAGAAAGTGCCACGACAGACCCCGACACAATAATGTAATTCCGGCTTAAGTGTTTGTAAACATGCAAGTCTCTTCCTGCTCTCCCAAGAAGTCTACAAGGAGGCTTCAGTAAAACCCCACACCTTTACTGAAACTTAGGGAAGTAAAAATTTCACTATTCATTCATCATTTATTCATCATCTTTCATTCATAGACCGATTCCCATCATCATCTAATAAAGAAAAAATAACCGAAGACTAGGCTGTATGGCCTTTGTATCCTTTGCCTACTCTTATGGGAAAACAACAAAAAGTGACTAAATTAACCTCAGAATAATAACTAAAGCTATAGAAGCCATACTAAAATAACAACACAATACGTTAATTCGTACTATTTTGACTTAAACAGTTGTAAATGTGTAAGAAAGAAATAAGTATACTGATTTTGTTTCGTAATTTATAAGGTTGTCACTAGTTTCCCTTACGTCAGTGATGTAACGGCATCGATATTACTATCGATAAAAATAAAATTTAAAAAACATTTTTTTATGCTGTTGGTATGTCAATGACACTAGAACGGACGGTAATACGTCATAATAAACACGTGTAGAATCTGCAATATGAACATTTTATAATGCAGTAGGTATTCATGGGTAGAATTTTGGACCCGAACCAATTTATTTATTAGATTTGCTGTCTTCGGTATCTAGAGAAACCAGGTAGGTACAGTTAAAAAATTGCATCTTGTATAGGTATATCATATTAGGCTACATGTTTCTATTTTAAGTTAGACCTCTAGCAGTAGGTACATTGGTGAACACTGCATTCAACATTATATTTTATAGGTATAGATTAAAAAAGAAGAAAAGTTTTAAAAGAAAATTAATCGATTATTTAAATTAAATTAACCATCTATTATTTTATATATATTAAGTTATTATTTTCATATTTTTATATATTACTCTGTCAAGAAAGTACCGGGAACAGATCAATAATACATATACAAAATGTTTGTTATTTTATCACCTTGGGGCCATTCATTTATTACGTAAGACGATTTAGGGGGGAGGGGGGTCTACCATGTCTTATTTTTTCTTACAAGGGGGTGGGAGGGAGTCTCAATAGTTCTTACGTAAGATCACAAAAATGCACATAGTTAAAATTATACTTTGAAAAAGCGCAGGCAACCGCGCGAGTGCCGAGGTTCGCTCGGATGCGTATAGGTAAAAACTTCGGGATCTCTTTAGTTGACCAAGGGCGTCGCCAAGGGGGGGCAGGGAGGGGCAGCTGCCCCCCCCTAGAGATTCTAAAAAAGATAACTTATTTACAAGTTTTTTATTGCATAGTCAAGAAGTCAAGAGCTCATGCTCGTGTAGCTTTACACATTGGACTCTGTACTGTCACAGAATATATATGTATATAGTACTAAGATACTGTTGTTATTACAATCGCTGTAGATGTAAGGCTCGTGGTACAAGTGAAAAGCTTCATGGGCTGTCGACTTTACCTACAATTCATACCTACTTTTCTCATTCATAGAGAATGAGAAAAGTATGAATTGTAGTTGGTAAAGTCAACTTGCCCCCCCCCCCCCCCCCCCCCTGCGTCATCGGCTGGCGACGCCCTTGTAGTTGACATAATGTATTTATTCCTAAAATAGCTTGGCATAACTTTTTTTGTATAATATTTCTTTTTCATAACTGATTTTTAGCAGCATATATAGGTAGTGTGGCATAATTATAATTTGCACAATGCTATTAGGCATTGTGTATAGTCGCATAATAGTATTTTAAAATAAACTTTTATTTAATGAATGGTTGTTTGAATCTGAAAAATAAAAACGTACCTTAACCAGTATTTCCTATATTACATAGTCTCAAAGTAGGTTTAGGTAAGGTAAAGTGGTGCTTCCAACAAAGGGACCCACAATGCTGCAGGACAGTATGGAGGCACAACGACAAGTTTTAGTGGGTATACCTTCGATCACCCACTGGGCTTCGTTATTGTCGTTGTCGGGTGAGTGACCGAAGGAGAGCCCCACATAACTCCGTTGTCTACCCAAGCAACGGAGAATGCATAAGGCGCATTTCTCGTCGAAAAAAAAAAAGGTTTAGGTAAGGTTAGAGCAATATTTATGTAAAAAGTTATTTATGTGTGTCTATTCTTAGGAGTTACTTATTCTGCGTAAGACGATTATGATTATATTCATTATGGTTTGATACCATTATGTCTTTATAAAGTAATGGTTGTGAATTTTATGCTTAAATATGATTATGCTGATTGTATTTACGATTAAAACAATTATGCTATATTATGCATAAATATCATTTGTATGAATTCCCATATGCCAACATATTTTATGGTTTAAATTTTTATGCAAACGGATAGTGAACCAAAAACTTCACAGCCCTAATTTAAATATTGAAAAAGAAAAAGCTTTAGCCATATATTCAAGGTGAGGCAAAAAAGTTTTGGTGCCGCATCGGAGCTGATGTGGAATGGGTGAACATTGTCGACGTCACAATCTTGAATAACCATCTAGAAGCAACACCTATTATTAGAGATGTTCCAGTATCAGGTCCACTTTCCGAGTGGGTTTTGAGCCCCTGGACTGAAAATATTAGTAGGTAAAGATGAATGATTAAAATCAAAGTTTATTCTACCAAAAAAATAAAAATTATTAGTACCTTTGTAAGTACAAATAAACATTGCTAAAATTGTTGCTTTGAAAAATAAACATTAAAACAAACCAAACATGTATTCATTTTTGCCTTTAGATTCTTACGTAATAAATATTAAACAGGGGGGGAGGGGGTTGGCCTATTCTTATTTTTTCTTACAATAGGGGGGGAGGGGGTCAAAAACAAGCGAAAATAGTCTTACGTAATAAATGAATGGCCCCCTTCAAAGTATGCTCCTTCAGAAACGATATACTTACGCCAACTTTCTTACTCTTTTTTTAATATTCCAATTTGGTTTTTATAATCTGCTACAATTTTCAGTAAATTAGATATCAGTTCAGAGATATCGGAATCAGTATTTGTTTCAACTGTGGTCATAGATTTGAGGCGTTTAGTTGGTGGTTCATAATTCCTTCTGAATCCGATAGTGGTTTCTGAAACACAAAAATATTATTGTAAATAAACTATCATTATTATTCGGAATACACGGTGGCAAAATGTTAATTAAAAATCTGAATATTTATTGGTAGGATCGAAAAAAATATATGACAAAGCAAGACTAAGATAATGTTTGGAATAAAAAAAAGGAACTATTTCATGTTCTGTAAATGTAAGCATTTGCTTTCAGTCTGTGAGACTGTGCGCTTTCGGTGTCCAATTGATCCCTGATATACGGTGAATCCATTCATTTTTAATAGTTTCATCTTTAGGAAATCTAAAGCAAAAAGTAAAAACCAAAAACGTTGACATTGATAACAAAAAACACATCACTATCATATACACAACAGAAAGCATGAAAATAAGACAATTTAAACCAAAACTCATGGAGAAATCTTTTTGAAATAATAATTTACTACAATTTTCTGGAAATACCGTTGTAATATAGTCAAAATATGAGAATTTTGAAACAAAAGTCACCGATGAAATGATAACACCTCATCCGTATTTTCTTTCCGTGATATATTAGACTTGCAGTCTGGAACAACACAAGCCATTCTGGACGTGGACTCCAAAATGTCTAAAGCGTCTGTATGCACACTTTCCTGTTGTTTTATCACCAAATTACTTGTAAAATAATATAATTTCACGCTAGCCGCTAACAAAGCTGTTCGGTCACTATAATACGACCGCATTGAATTTGGTCTTACTTCAGAAACATCGTTCATCAAACACATATTTTTAATTTGGTAGTATTAAATTACAACCAAATTACAACCATTTGACATTTGTACTTAGAGAGTTTGTGACAATGACGAGAAAATAAACCCTTGCAATTGTTGTCTATTTCGCTCTTACCCATGTACGTTAGATTACTTTTAGCGAATACGAGAGCTGTTATACAGTTTTTATTTTAGCACGGCTTCTATAGCTTTAGTTATTTATTGTTCTGAGAAATTAACTGCTATTTAACCAGTGCCGTCATACTTAGAGGTTTTCCCTAAAACCTCGGGGTTTTTCAGGTTGCCCGTGTGCAGTTGCTGGAACTGCCATCGGGGGCGTCTCTAAGGTGGTGGTTTAGGGAATGGCTCCCTGATATGGGGGCTAAACGTAGTCGTCCTCCCTAAGAAGACTTTAAAGAAAATGAAGGCCCCCGTAGAGGCGGCCTCGTCAGAAGACGGGGTCGAGGTGGTCTCAGACCATGGAAGCAGGGCAAAACGGGCCAGGAGAGGACCCGTAAAGCTGCAGTTTAGAAAGACCAGCGACGGCTGGCAGCTGAAAACCCGCTCAGTGGCCATCTGGACCGGTTCCGAGAACCAGGTATTGGACACGGGAAGAGAGAGGCTGAAACAGCTAAAAAGGAGAACGCTTACCTTCACGTGGAGCTGGATAAACTGAAGGAAGAAGTGGGCCTCCTGCGCGAAGCCTCGCGGTAGAAATCTCGGAGAGTGGAGCCACCGTCGACACTAAAGGATAAGGAAGAGTGGAGATTACGGAGCAGGACAGCAACTCAGCGCAAAGAGGAGGAAGTCAGCCAGGAAGAAGAAGTGGCCTAGTGAACCCTGCTAGGTCAAGCGAGAGAGAGCCAGAAATGGCATTTCGGGAGGTCACGAGAGAGGAGAGCACCAATACCCAAGCCGAGAGTGACGACTGGACAGAGGCACGGGGGAAAAAGAAGAAGAGGTCAGCAAGGAAAGAGGCTGAAAAGAAGACCGCAGCATCAGCAACCTCGAGAAAGGAGACGGGGCCCATAAGCAGGGTCAAGTCAGCGTTATGCTGAGACAAGAGGCAATACAGAGTGGGGCGACGTACGCCCACGTTTTGGGCGTACGTCTGTCCCACTGATCTGGGCCTTGAGGCCGGAATCAGGGTAAGGGAAAGGCTGGCGTCCGAGTACTTCATGTACCAGAGTCAAGCGGGGCCAAGGCTTACGAGCTGGCGAGACAGCTCCAGGACGTCATAGGCGACATGGCGCGAATAGGGAGGCCCTAGAGAAACGCGGATCTGCGGATCTCGGGCCTGGTCGATTCTGTCGTAGAGGACGAGGTGGCTGAGGCCATCACGGAAAAAACAGGATACCCTAGGGCAGCGGTAAGATCCAGGGCCTAAGAGCTACTTGTTAATTATGCTTACGCTGACGAAGCCGACGAAGGCAAAGTTTCTGGTAGCGTTGATCCTCCTATTGACGTCATTATTCAGGACTATTTTAAGCTTGATTCTTTAGGAATTACTAAATATCAGTCTAAGGTTAGTTTACATGACCAGCGCGCGTTAGAAATCTTGGAATCTACTTCGAAGCGTCTGCAGTCGGGACGGTTCGAGGTAGGTTTGTTATGGCGCGACAACATCACTAGTGTGCCTGATAGTTACAATCATGCTCTCTCACGTTTCTTGTCTTTGGAGAAGCGCATGCAAAGGGAACCCGAATTCGCTGTCGATTATAAGAAATTCATACAGTGCATGATTGATAAAGGTTATGCCGAACTGTGTTTTGATACATATGAGATCAGAAAACAAGCTTCCCTATTGAATGTTAACAATTTTTTTTGGTATTTGCCTCATTTTGGCGTTGTGCACCCGCAAAAGAAAAAATTGCGTGTTGTGCATGATGCTGCTGCCAAAACGTTAGGAGTCAGTCTAAACTCGTTATTGCTGACTGGTCCTGATTTGCTGCAGCCATTGTTAGACATTTTATTTAGATTTCGCGAAGGCCGCGTTGCCATGAATGCCGATATACGGGAAATGTTTCTACAGGTGAGAATCAGAGAGCAAGATCGAGACGCGCTTCGTTTTATTTGGCGAGACAGTCCAGATTCTCCAGTAAAAGAGTTCCGAATGACATCTGTTATTTTTGGAGCAGCTTGCAGCCCATGCACTGCTCTTTTTATCAAAAATAAAAATGCATCACAATTCGAGAAACAGTTTCCTTTCGCTGTTAAGGCAATTGTTCGCGACCACTACATGGACGACTATATCGGAAGTGTGGACACGGAAGAGGAAGCTTCTCAACTTGCAGCTGACATCGTGTCTGTCCATAGTGCTGCAGGCTTTGAGATGAGAGGTTGGGTGTCGAATTGCCCTTCCGTGTTGTCGTCAATTAGTTCTGATCTGCATGGAGCTCCACAAATATCAGATGTCGGCATTGGTCCAGTTGCATTTGTACGTACTTTGGGATTAATCTGGCAGCCCCAAAGTGACACTTTTAGTTTTAGGATAGGAGTTCCTGATAATTATGAACCACCTTTTACAAAGCGCAAAGTTTTATCTTTTTTGATGCGAATATACGACCCGCTTGGATTGCTGCTCCCTTACACTATCGAGGGCAGAATTCTGTTCCAGTCTACCTGGAGGACGGGTGTTGAGATTGTCGGATGCAGAGTTATCTTCTGCTTTGGTAGACGCGTGGGTAGCATGGATGTCTAAGTTGTCCACGGTAAACCAGAGCAGAATATCACGCTGGTATGGTGATGGACCTGACCCTCCAATTGAGCGAGAGCTTCATGTTTTTTGCGACGCTAGCGAGCTGGCCTATAGCTGTGTTATATATTGGCGTTACATTTACAAAGGCGGTAATGTTAGGGTCACACTCGTTGGTGGTAAAGGTCGCGTGGCTCCCACAAAACCTGTGTCCATACCACGCCTTGAACTTCAAGGTGCTTTAGTTGGGTCACGATTTGCCAAGTCTATTTCCGAAGCCCACCGTAATAAACCGACCCGGGTGTTTTATTGGACGGATTCTACGACGGTTCTCAGTTGGCTTCGGAATGACAGTCGCCTTTTTAAGCCTTTCGTTATGCACAGAGTCGGTGAGATAGCGGAACTAACCGACATTTTAAGTTGGAGGTACGTTCCAGGTAATCTGAACGTTGCAGATGACGCCACTCGTCCTGGTAATTCTCTCAAACGATGGTTTCTCGGACCTTCTTTCTTATTGTTGGATCAGAGCGAGTGGCCATCTGAACCTAAGGTACCTGCAGCGGCCCTTGAGGAAGTCAGGGTCACTTTAAAAGATGTCGCTATGTATGTTGGTGTTCGTGCTACAAAACTCGCTGTTCCTTCTCCTCAGACAGCAGAGCCGAGTCATTTTAGTAGTTGGCTCCGGCTTGTTCGCGCAACCGCTCGAGTTCACCAAGCTTGCGATAAGTTTCGATCATTTCTGACAATGCACAAATTACTTTCAAATTCTAAAGTTAACCGCGATTTTGATACCCCCGTTCTTCGTACATTAGTAGCATCTCATATCATTAAATCCGAAGAGGCTTTATTTCAACGTTCTCAAGTTGAGTGCTTTGAGGAGGAAATCATCTGTCTACTAACTTCCACTCCGATTCCTAAACAGAGTAAACTATATCGACTGGCGGTGATATACCATGATGGTCTTTTGAAGTTGGCTGGTAGAGTAAATTCTGTTGAGAATGTTGATCAATTTTCTAACTATCCTATTGTTCTTGACGGAAGGCATCAAATAGTTCGTCTGTTTATCGGTCATCTTCACGAAAAAGCAGGCCATGGTAACAATGAAACAGTGGTTAATATGGTTCGTGAACGGTTTTGGGTTTTAAGATGCCGAAATGTGGTACGAGACGTAGCGCGGAAGTGCCAGATGTGTTCAAACAAAAAGGCTCAACCACAAATTCCAAAACTTGGAGATATACCCGCAGTGAGATTGGCGCACCACCAACGGCCGTTCACTAATGTGGGTGTTGACTACTTTGGTCCATTAAACATATCAATCGGACGTCGTCGCGAAAAAAGGTACGGTGCTGTTTACACGTGTTTAACGTCTCGCGCGCTGCACCTGGAAGTCGTGGCATCATTATCAGCAGATTCTGCAATATTGTCTCTTCGACGGCTGATAGCACGTCGTGGTTGCCCGTCAAAAATACTGAGCGATAACGGGACGTGCTTCGTTGGTGCAAAGAAACAACTTGCTGTCTTTTTTAATGAAAAGATTCACGATTTTGCTGCCAACAATAAGATTACTTGGCAGTTTATACCACCCGCTTCACCATTTATGGGAGGGTGTTGGGAGCGCTTGGTCAGAAGCGTAAAAGCAGCTCTAAGCGTTATACTAAAAGAAAGAGCCCCAAGCGAAGAAGTTCTTCAGACAGTATTTGCAGAAGCCGAAGCTCTAATAAACTCTCGTCCTCTGGTGCATGTCCCTGTAGACCCTGACGACTTGACTGCACTTACACCATTCCATTTCCTGTTTGGTGCACCTTCCTATCAGCAGTTACCCACTTCGCTGCAACTATCTGACAGAGACCTGCTTGGAAGAAAAGATTGGAAGAAAGTTTTGAGACTCAGCGATCATTTTTGGTCACGTTGGGTCAAAGAATATTTGCCCACTTTAGTACCGAGGCGTCAAACGCAAACGTGCTCATCAGAGGTGCCCTTGAAGGAGGGTCAAGTTGTCCTGATTGTCAACAACAATTTGCCACGGGGTATTTGGCCTGTAGGACGGATTTCAGCACTGCACCTCGGGAAAGATGGCGTGGTACGAGTGGTGGAAGTGGCCACAAAGGCTGGATACTTTAAGAGGCCCGTCCGGAAAATTATACGGTTACCTGTAAACTAGTTTAATTTCATTTCCTCATTGTACGTGTTTCATTTTCAAATCATCTTTTTTGCTTTGTCCATTTTGTAGCAACTTTCGTCTGCACTGATTCAGTGTTGCCACACGGGGGGCGCTGTGTTGCAGACGAAAGAGGTCTATACTTTTTATACGTTTGTTTTTGGTAGTAGTATTAGAAGTTTGATTAAAATTGTCACTTGTCACCTCGAACTGACTTTCTTTACATAATTCTAAAATTATATTTATTTATTATATTTTGTCGGCAACAGTCGGCATTGCACAGCCTTGCCAGCCTGGGGGGACTCCGGAATGTACCACGGGGTCCCCCGATCGTGAGGAGGCCGCTGGGCCAACCCGTCGCTCTCCACGGTGGTGATTGCCAAAATCGGCCCCACCGGATTGCGACGGAGTAGAGCGGGTACATCGTGGAGTTTTTAGTGGGTAGGCCCCTGCACACCAATCTGACGAGCTTTTATCGTCAGATGGGTCTGCAGGGGAGAGTCCCACATAACTCCCGTCCCACTCCCAGCGGCGGGAGTATGCAGAAAGCATTTCCTCCACGTTAAAAAAAAAAAAAAAAAAAAAGGGCCTAAGAGCTAGAAAGGACGGACTTAGGCATACGTTTGTCAGACTGCCGATGACTGCCGCGAAGGCAGTGATAGCGGATGGAGCACGTCCGCGAGTCAGATGGAGCGTCGCGGATGTCAGGATGTTCGGCCCCCGCCCCATGCGCTGCTACAAGTGCATGGGGCTCGAGCATGCGAGCCCCAGGTGTCCAGTGAAGACGGACAGAAGCGGCCTATGTTTCAGGTGCGGAATGCATGGTCATAAGACTGCTTCCTGTAAGCGAGAGATGAAGTGCTCGGTGTGCGCCGCCAATGAGCACCGGGCGACCACGTCATGGGCAGTCGCAAGTGCGACCCGCCGGTAATGAAGGGGATGTTCCCTGAGCCGGCGGATTGCACTAGCGACTCCGCAGGGGAGGCGCGGGCGCAAGCGTGGGAGGCGCGAGTCAAGGCGCCAGAGGGGGAGGGGATGTCCAAGTAGTCGGCATCCCCGAAGGTAGGGAGCGCTCCCTCTTCTCTCTCAGCTGAAAGGGAGACGGAATGCGCTCAGGTTCGGGAATACGGCTTCGAGGCCCCCAAAAACTTTTTTCCTGGAGGACTCCCGCAGGCGCAAAGGTCCCATGACGGCTGGACGTGGGGGGGGGGGGGGGGGGGGGTTTCCTCCATCTCCACCCGTGGAGGCCAGCGGGCGCCGGGTTTGAGAGACCGATGCCCGCAATGCACTGGTCTTCAGACAATGTGGAACACTCAGGGTGTCACGGGGTGCTTCGCAGCTCCGTCCCCCGCGGAGCAGAGGCGCCTCCTCTGCTCCGCGGGGGACACTGGTGGGGATCGTGGAAAGCATCCGAACACGATCACATGAACCCCATCAAGGTGTTATTTGGACACCGCGGTGGTTTAGTGGGTAGGCCCCTGCGGACCAACCTGACGAGCTTTTATCGTCAGGTAGGTCTGCAGGGGAGAGTCCCACATAACGTGTCCGCCGTTCTCCCAAACGGCGGTGTATTGACGATGCATAGATTAGCCGCGTGCCTCTAACGGCGAAATTTAGAAGTTGTCTAGGAACGACACTTTGCTTTAAAGTTAAGGTTGAGATAAGACATAATCAGATGGATCACGATTACATTCAGAAACCAGTTGCTAATAAAAGCAGAAAAACGACATGTTGTTGCGATTCCTTAATGTAGTACTTACGCAGATTCGGGAAGAAGTTTTCATTCAAAAAGACAAAATTATGAAGAATAAATGGGAGACTGCTTTAAGAATAGGCAAGCCGATTTCACCAGCAATGAGCGTTCGTTCTCATCATTTCAAGCTTCAAACAATTTTCCGACGTGCGCAGTACCAGTGCTTGTACATGAAATATGTTATTAATTTTTCATTTTTTCCTACAGAAATCACCATTCCACTCCGTAATAATTCTTCTCCAGAAACCATTGGTTTTGTGTATCCTGCAGACGCGTAAAGCATTCCCCGCGTAAAAAAAAATGTTGTTGAGGTGTTCTCGAGGTTTCGATGTCTTTAAATGTATGAAGGGAACTTTCTGACGACTTTTACAATTGTTATCAATAGTTCATTTATTTTAAAATTATATAACAATGCCGATAAATTTATATAAATAAATGGGCTAACCACGATATTAAAAATTAACAACTGGTAACAAAATATTTTTTCTTACTTAAACATTTAACTGCTAAGTTTTAAAACCTTAAGAAGCTGTAAAAACCATAAAAAAATTAGAATATCTTTAATCCTGCCTAACTTTAAAGTTATTTTGCTATTACCATTTGACTGTATCAATTCAGTCTCGACTGGAGTGGTAATCTTTATATTTAAAAGAAATCCAATTTGAAAAACTGGGCTAGAAAAAAGAGGTTTTTATAAAAAAAATACTTGAGTAACTTAGTAAGTAGGGTTTTTTTAATGAATCTAGGAGTGACGGTGGAAAAAACTGGCAACACTGTATTTAACATGACATAGATTACGTTTCGGCTTTGGTTGGGTCTGGCGAATATCTTTTTATTCAACCGAAACCGATCAGAATTTATAAAGTACGCGAAAATGAGCGAGTTAGTTTGGGGCATTAAAAATGGAGACATAGATCAAGTAAAACAAATAATAGAAAATAAGGTAACACGATTGATATTTAGTTTAATTGCTCGTTACAGACTCGGTATTACCCAGTAGTCAACCAGAGAAAGCGATTATAATACTTTTATTTATAATGGTTATTAATATTTTGGTCTATGCTGAAAACTTATTTATTAAAAATATTTAGTCAATTATAATTATAACATAGGATCGATTTTTTATGGAATATTTTTTATCACAAAAATATTTATTTATCAAACTTGTTCTTTTAACAGCAAATTGATGTCAATGCCCTAATAGATGGTAGAGTTCCGCTTCATTATGCAGCTGATTATGGTCAAACTGTGGTATTGAACTATTTATTGGATAAAGGAGCAGATCCTAATGTAAGTACGGAATGTCATATACCTTTCCTAGACCATTATAATTACTTGATCTAACCATGTATTTTACAGATGGTTGATAAGCATGGTATATCTGTACTTCTAGCTGCTATTTGGGAAGGCCATACAGATTGTGTCAAAACTTTACTAAAAAATGTAAGTGTATTTTAGCATTTTTTTTCATGGCGCTTTGCGTTCATGACTTTCCATTTATAAACTGTCTGTTATGATTATGACTTGATAAAATTATTGATTACTATATTTTGTTCCTACTTTTGTCATACAACTGTGGGAGTAAAATATAGAATGTAATTGTATTAATTGTAAACAGCTTCTTTTTATTATAAATATTATGGAAATAAAAACTGATATAATACCACTGTTCAGGGTGCCTCTAAAGATGGAAAAACTCCTGACGGAACACCTTATATTGATGCTGCTGAAAAACAAGAAATTAAAGAACTGCTCACATAGAAGATACTATGTTGACTGTTGCTTTATTTGCATACTTATTGATTATATTTAAAAAAGCTAAGAAGTAATGCTCTAGTGATAAAATTTAAGTTGGTAACATAACATTAGTCCATCATAAAATATTTTTACATGCATTTATTTATATTATAATGAATTATTTTTATATGCTCAACATTAAAAATAGTGACTACATTTTGTGTAGCTCTGAAGTGTAGTTGCTGTTTAAAAGGCCTATTAAAGATACCATGTGTTAGTCCAGTAACATTTTAGATGTTAGTAGAAGTATCTAGTTTGGTTCTGAAAGGCCTTTATCATAAATTAAGTGAACTAATTATTTTATAGTTGCTTATTATAAGGTACAATCCAAGTATTGTAAGATATATTTTTATTGCTAAAATAAAACTTATAGTATGAAGTAAGCTTATATTTTCCTATTTAACAATGTATACAAAAACAACATCAAACACATACATTACATAAATATAACTTTGACAAATAAATACTACTGACAAAATTTGTTTTATTATTGACCAGACCATATCACATTTAGATCTTACCTGTCTGAAACCCAAAAAAATCTCACACATATACAATACACTTATATTGATAATTTGAGTCAGAAAAAAAGTACCCAACCAGTTTTGTCCTCAACAAATAAACATGTATTAAATACATATAATTTCCATTTTACTACACTACTACACTAAATTAAATTTTTTGATGTGTATAGCACCAAATCCAACCCAGATGATGAAACAAAAAGTTACAAGTCTCCATCGCCTGCATACTTTTTATATTTATTATTTTTGGTAGGAGGGCAATAACAAGCGTTTTTCTGTGCATCCAAATAAGATTTGCAGCCTAATGTTAATGTACCTGTAAAAAGTAGTTTTGCAGCACCTTTACAACCTATAATAAACAAAAATTTGTATTAATATTATTACTTATATCAGAAACAAAATATATCTATTGTTGGTAACTACTTTTTGGCATTACAAATTAGATAGAAAATAATTTTTCACCTTTAGTCAGTGTATCGCCAGCTACATTTAAAGATTTGTATGATTCACAGTAATTATAGAGGCACTTTTTGAATTCTAAATCGCAGTATTCTTTACCACTATTACAAGTGTCATAACAGATATCATGAGTATCACAACACTTAGTCATTTCTTCTAGTGGTAAATATTCTGAAGATATTTCAAAACCTAATGATCCACATCCGTCTGATTTTGGAATATGATTTCGGTTCTGCACTGGTTTCGTACCTATAAAACATATGACATCACTGTAGCAATTTCTTTAGCCTATAAAATCCAATTTAATGTTATATTTGTTATATCTGCAATTTTACCTATTCTATTAATTACCCATGTAATAATAACCAAAAACTCTACAATGAAGATTACAAGATGCAAAAACTAGGATAAAACGGCTTAAAATCAGGACCCAGTATAAGAACAACAGTAACACATTAGTTGTAACATTTTTATTTATAGTATCTTCAACTGATATTAGAAGAAATATAATGAAGGAATGAATAACTTACCTACATTGTATCTAACTAGATAAAAATAGGTAACTTTAGTACTCTATGCCAGTTTTTCTTATCTTCTGTTTAATTATTTATGAAAACTAGCTCCACCAATATCGCCTAATGTTTACAAAAATGCTTTATAAAACCCAGGACACTGCTTCTAAACAAGAAGGTCCAAATAAGCAGGACATAAACTGGCCATACAGAAAGACTGACAACTGAAATCATTAAAATACTTTAAAACTATTGAGCACAACTCGTCATAGAATCATTCCTCTTATAAATGATCCTAAAGCTCAATATTTTTTTCATAAATGTCTAATAGGTAATATTAATCCTGTCTGAGCCTCATTAGAATAAGTATATTATTAGTCAGATTTTGTAACTAATTTTCATTCACACATAGTTATGTAATTGGAACAAAGCATATTTTAATTATTATCACAGACGTTAAGGAATAGGTTATTATTGATCTAAAGAAATAAATACAAACCCTCTGGACACGAGAAAATACAATGCTCTTCAACTGCAGCATCGAAAACTTCGTGTAATGATCGGAATTTTTCCGCTACTGTTACAACATTTCTTAGCATATCTCCAAAAACTGATTCAGCTGACAATACCGCATCTTTTAAATTTCGTAACATTGTAGAACCTATGCCAGTGTAGGCATAAGCAGCGAAGGTCAGTATATATATAAAAATTTTCCTGTAAGGAATCTCCATTTTTGCTTATTATCAAAGTGTTATCATTTTTCAATTTCTAAATAACATGAACTGTTTTTTTGTCTGAATTGAAAAAGAAAGAACACGTATGCGCATTTTTTTTCAGACTTCGGGCGAGAGTTCATCGGCAAATTTTACCTGTCATCTGATCTGTCATTAAGAAAAAGTACAACTTAGTAGCGATGTGCCGAGTACGGCTTGACTCGAGTCAGACTTGATTCCTGCTTTGGACTCGCCAATGGGTCCCCGTATCAAGTCGGAAAATGCATATATTATCTATATAATGCTGTTCCTTTAACTCGTTTAGGTACGATACTTTTTAAATCATTGAAATCGGTCCACTGGTTGCGAAGATATTACACATTTTGTACAAGCAGACCGCGGGGCGGCCGAATAACTTATGTGACGTCACGATTACCTTTCCGCCCGCGCGCGCACTCTCCGCAATTCATTTATTAAGATTCCCTCGATCTGCGCGGGTGATGTTGTGGTTTTGCAGTTTTTAAGTGAAAATATGCCGGATTATAAGTACTGTATAATACCGAAATGTACTAATACTTCAGTTAGTACACCTGAAAAACTGTTTTCAATGTCCCAAAGGACTCAAAAGTACGCAAAAAATGGTGTACTGTCATGAAGAGGGATGACAAAATTCCGCTTTCGTGCCAAGCTTCAAGATTTTGTTGCGAGGATCATTTTGATGTAAATACCTCCCTACCAACCATTACCTTGTACAATTGTATACCAACTTTTATCATCATTACTCGTGTGGTAAACAAGTGGGTAGGTAACTTAGTTACAACTTGTTTACGAATGTTAAAAAAAAATACAGGGTTGTATTATGTATATTTCAATGAGTAAATTAATGATAAAAAGTGTAAGTAGTGAAGTTTCTAATAACCCTTCCTCGGGTAAAAACCAGGGTCTTACTAAGGTCTAACTACAATAAAATTGAAGTTCCCCGGAACATAGGGGAATATTCCCGCCTTAGGGAATAAATATATATCTATCTATACATCTAATTAAACTGTAGCCAAAGTGAATTCTGTACATTGAATATTTTTTTGAATAATCGCGTTAGGAGGGCTCCATACACGCAATAGAAACCAAAAACATTGTCATTGAATTTCTTGTCTGTCTGTCTGTTGTACGCTTTCCATGTGAAAACAGTTAGACGTATTTAAATAAAACTTTTTGCATTCGAGTGTCCTTCTGCCTCTTAAACATAATTTTGTACAATAATCACGCCTTGACCCCAAGGGACTAGGAAGACCACAAGTGAAGTTTGTATGGAGAAGCAAGTTTTCTTGCTGCTATCACCACGAAACTTGCTGTAAATATAGTAGGTACTAAGATTATAATAAATAAACCGGATTTAAGAAAGTAGTACCTACCTAGAAACAATACTAGGACTTAACAAAGCGATTTCGTTTATTCATAGCTCAAAATTACGTGTCCAAAGAACGTAGGTACATTCCTGTCAAATGAAGTATTTAACTCTAATTTTATTTATTGTATACATAATATTTTTTGAACAGTAAAGTTTCTACTTACTCATCTACATAACAATGTTAAAATAACGGCGTAGGTAGTTACAACAACAAACACAACTGCCCTGGCCGACTAACCTAAACCTTTTGGGTATTTTATAGGCTAGTCCAAGTACGTGTACCTACCTACTTATTATCCTGCTGTTCTGATTAGGTTGATAATGAGATTTGCCTACCTCTGAGTTGCTTGTCTAGTTTAAATGATTACTAAGATAATCAAATACCATGAAGGTATCCACTTAAGGTAGATTATCGGATTGCGCTTGCTCAAAACCGATACCTACCTTATTTCACTCATTTGTTATATTATAATAACAACCTTCTAATATTAAACAAATAAAATCAGTTATTAATCGATTGGGTATAAACTGGTGACGTTACGCTTCCTGTTGGACGAATATCGCAAACAGAATAAAACCGCGCAGTGGTTCGGCGGCATGCGCTGGGTCATTGTGACGTCATCGCATGCGTTCGCGCGGTCTGTGAACCTCGTTCGGTATTTTGCTCATAACTTTGTCAATTTTGGTCGTAGAACAAAAATTTTTGCACTTCATGTTTTAGTTTCTCAATGTCTATAGAACTGCATTCATAACATAAAACGTGACTGGTCCCCATTCGAATACCAATTTATTTTGATTCGAGTACGCCGGACTCGAGTCAGGAAGAATCGATCTTGTACTCACTGTCTCGAAACTATTATGCGAGTCCAACTGACTCGAGTCTAGTATTCGAGTTAGCTCGACTCGCTCGTACTCGATTTCTGTTTACTTAAGCAATGAAGTGACACGTAAAATATAAGTACATTAATAAAACAAATAGAACTTGATCTCATTAACAAATTTTCTGGTTCCTAGATATCTCCTTAGTTGTCTATGTTTATTTGTTATGTTTAATGTTTAAAAATATTTTTCAAAAAATGTTCGCAGTGTTATTATGCTAAACCTAGATACTGTTTGAAGTATACTTCTTTCTAATTTTTCCTTTTGTACTTAAATCGGTAACAGACTCGAGTTCTGGACTCGAATTCCCAGACTGAGGTTATCAAGTCCAGGACTCGAGTCAAGATTCGAATACCAAACAGAACTCGAGTACTGGACTCGAATCGCGGAATCGTGTCATGATTCGATTACCGTACAAACTGACTCGAGTCGACTCGATCCTAAAAAACAACGACTCGGCACATCACTACAACTTAGTTTTCTAAGATTTACGGCTTGGATGCAAGCTCTTTTAGTCTCTTTCAGAGGTGTAATACAAGAAAACTTTAAATTATAATAATCTAATAGACTTTTTAGAAGCTATAATATATATGCCTGGCGTGATGAACTTGATTTCACGATTTTATTTTATCATCGCAATGGCTTCCTACGGCATTGGTTTTGTAGGAAACAAATTGACAACTCAATAATTTAGACATATCGTCTGTAACAGTATATGATTATATCCATATCTGACGCAACGAGATATCTATGCGATGAATCAAACAGATATATATTACCGTAATATATCCTTATATCAACTTATACTCAGAAACCGACATAGCGTACGTAAAATGACAAACAGGATATCAAAGTAACTAACATTATTACGTTCACAAAATAGTATATCGTTTTATCTACTTATACATACCAAAGTTATAGGCATTATCCATTCTTACTGAAGATCAGCCACTAATAGGTATCAACAAATTCTCAAGTTTTTTGACGTGACAACGTCTTATAATTCGATGGAGCTGGCTGTACGCACGAAAAAACATGACTCATGCGGCGTTACCTCGCTCTGAGGCGTTCCATTTAAGGCTTGAAGTGCAAGCGAAAGCGCGGAACGAGCGACAAAGAGGCACAATCGGCCTTCGCGTTCGGCAGCGTTCGACATCTGTCTCTCTCCTACTTGAGTGACCGATGCGTCCGCGTGGACAGCTGCTATACAATAATATATTTACATGTTTTCGTCAAGTATGAAGTGCAGTGAAAAGTGAATTTGGTGTCAATTGTTTATAGCAACGATAATTGCGGTGACAAAGGTAATGATTCTTTCGATATTAAATATATGTTCAGTGATATATTGTCGAATATTCGTGCTTTCATAATTAAAATAAATAGCATCGGTCCGCTAGTGCAGCGATTGTAGGTTATGCTATAATTGACAAAAATATTACAATAAGTTAACAGAACTATTTCACGATGAGTAAAAACCAATGGCTTTACATAATTGTATGTATGCGTACAAATAAACGTAACTTGATTAATTCAATTGTGATTTCCATTTACCTCCTTCTCTATATCCATACAAAATATCTATCAAACAAATAAAATTAAAATTTTCTTTTGTAAAACGCAACCATTCCATCAGTATTTTCTTATGACGTTGTCACGTGAAACTATCGTCATTGAACCGACTTTACAGACAACCGATTTTTTAATACAAAAAAGTCTGTGTTTTACTCTTTAGACATAATCTAAATCCTAAAAATAAAGCAATGGAATTCTCGTGTATTTTGCAGGCAAATAAAAGTACTCACTTATCTTAATTCATAAAATTGTTCAAAATCAATGTTATGATGTCTAATTAAGGTATTGTTTCTTTATCTCTATTTTTAGAGGAAAATTCAGTAATGAAAGTAGAAAGGCGCATTTATTCATCAAACAATCCTTACTTAACTGAATTCATCACATTATTTAACCAAATTATTGTTTGAACGTTAACATTTTACTTATGTATGTCTAGGCAGTGTAAGATTATCTAAGAAAGCAAAGAAAGAAATTGTATAACGACATTTTGTCACGTAACGACTGACATTAAAGCTTATTGATTGGAGCGGAGCGAGCGAAGATCCAATGGATCAGCTTCAATGGCGCAACGTCTGTTACGCCATAACTTCCCAAATTCTTAACCATTTTTTTTTTGTGTGGATTCAATCAACAGGTTTAGGGCCAGTTTAGGGCCAGATTGTGACGAAGCCCGAATTTTAAAATTCGCAAAAATTCTCATTGAAACAAAAAAAAAATATTTTTAAGGTGACTGCATCGCCTAGTATATAATAAAGCTCTTTCAAATCGTTCAATCACTTACGCACCGATCGCACTCAATGAGATTAACTAATATAGCTATCTCATTCTTATAAAGGCTCCTCTACATGTCAACAGATGCGCCCGCGGACTCTGATGATTTTCCACGAGCTGTCCACACGTCTATAGGCCCATCAGTTTATGTTCATTCTGGACAGACGCAATTCGTGCTCGCAAATTAACGTTTAAAAAATAGATATTGAGACCTTAGCTGCCGCAGCTATTTATTGAATTAGTACTTCTAACTACTACTTGAGAGTGCATCACATTAGAGTTATTTAAAAGAAATGGAAAAGAACAAGATGGTGGATGCTGGCTATAAACATCAATGACCTGGCTTTTCCTGTTGCACATCAATAACCTGTTAATACCAGGAATGGTTGGGTATGCAGACGACAGTACTGTTGTAGAGGGATACCTGTCTAGCGCAAAAGCCAGCGGTGACGACGTGATGTTGATAAGAGTGGCCATGGTTGAGCGAACGAACCAGAGGTTTAGAGCTACGCTTCCCAGTGGGGTGACAGTAACCTTGTTAATTTCAACGCCTCCAAAACACAAGCGTGTCTTTTCACGGCAAAAAGGACATCCTTCCACCTCACTCCTACTTTCCGAGGTACATCTGTACCTGTGATCGACAGCCTCGAGCTTCTTGGCATAGAGTTGTCTTCAGACCTCAACTTCGGCGCCAACATCGAAACCAAGACTCAAATTGCGGCTAAAAAGCTGGGAGTCCTAAATAAGGCCAAGCGATATTTCACGCCGGAACAGCTTTTAACTCTCTATAAAGCTCAAGTCCGATCTTGAATGGAATATTACAGTCACCTTTGGGACGGCTCAGCAAAATACCAACTTGCTGTACTGGACACAATTCAGCTCAGAGCTGAGAGGCTCATCGGTGACAGCAAATTGGTGAAGAGCACGCTTCACACCTTAGCTCATCGCCGCAAAATTGCCTGTCTGTCGGTCTTCTACCGACTGTACCTCGGAAAGTGTGCTTTGGCGGTATGAGAAAATGCAGTTCGAATTTGCTCATAACGATTTTGTACAATAATATTTGAAGAATTTAGTAATTTTGTTCGAATATCCAATTGTTACTAAAAAAGGTTTTTGGGAATGATACGCCAAGTAGATACGAGAATGAAACCACAAGAAGCACGTGTTAGATTTATTAACTATAAAGTATGATAATTAAGTATTTTACACATGTTTTCTTGTTTACCTTAAAGAAAAGCATCTTTTGCAAATTCAAACTATCAATTTGAGTGATTTTCTTGTATGTAAATGACAAATTGTTTTCAATAAGAATCATATAATTTACCAAAGCAAAAACCAACCTTTAAGTAATCTAAACTCTGTTTTCACATATCCATTAATATCTCCAATTTAATCAATGTGTGTTGTATAAATAACCTTACAATTTGTTCCTATTAAGTTATTTTTGCAATTAAAAGCTTAATATCCTAGTTAACCTCCTTTAAATCTATTTTGATATAATTAAATCATAGTCAATTTGAAAGAAATTGTTAAATAGAGCCAAATGAATGACGTCAGAGAATATCGTCCATGTGACGTCACTTGTTTGTCACCGCCAGTGATGTCATATCTACCAACTTTTTGGTAGATCTACCAATTTTCACTTCAGTCTACCTATCTACCACCTTAGACCTAAAAACTACCTATTTTGAATTAGTTTGACATATCACCACTTTGAATTATTTTTATATTGACGAGCGACGTTGCGATGTGTTGCGTGAGCCATGCGACGATACGTCAAGCAACATAGAGTCCAGGCTATAAATCACAAAAAAAAGTCACCAACAGCTCGTCGTTCGCGCCATTTCGCGCCCATAGACGTTATTATACTGTTCTGTGGCCTATTCCCAGCTGGTTTGTTGCGGAATCAATGGTGAATCTCTCTGTGTTGTTTTGTTGTTAAAACACAGAGAGATTCACCATCCACCCACCCCTACCTAAAGGGGCGGGACAGCCGGCTACCACCACTCCAGCCCCCCCCATGCCGGCCTCCGGACCGGCCTGGGGACCAGCCCCTCCGGCACCGGCCCCTGGGCCGGCCTGGGGCCCAGCTCCCAAGGCGACGCCGCCTAAGGCGACACCGCCAAAGGCGGCTCCCGCCTCCCAAGCCCCGAAGTCATCCCTTATGGATGACTTCTCTATCATCTTCACCACGATGCAAGGCATCAATATCAATGAGATATCGGCCTTGGCATCTAAACTCAGGATGGCCCAAAACGCCCAACAACGGCTTCTAGCTCTCTGTGAGCACGAAGCCCTTCTCCGGTCCCTTAACTAAGGTCCATAATGCCAGGAAGGATCCCATCTTCTTCTTCTTCTTCTCCGACTGTACCAGTCGCTCCTCTCACCGGTCGAGTGAAACCTAGAGGTGTTTCGCTTATCTCTTTCAATACCCGCTCCCTGCGCAAAAACATTCCCGAGCTAAGGGTGTTTCTGCGCGAAAGGGACCCCGACCTTGTCCTACTTCAGGAAACATGGCTCAAACCGTCTATACGGAAAGGGCTATCGATTCCTTCATACTCCCTAGTCAGAAATGACAACTTCACCCCAGCGGACCAGAACCGCAGGGAAATTGTCTCTGGTGGCACGGCGATCTACTACAAAAGATCGCTTCACTGCTCACCAATCCCCACTCCTGCTCTCTCTAACATGGAAGCCACGGTATGCAGACTGGCTATGTCGGGTCACAGAACACTGATCATAGCTTCTGTCTACATACACGCTGGCACCACTCCATTGCGGAGCGACTTCGAGTCCCTTCTGTCTTTGGGCGACTCAGTCATTCTGTTTGGAGACTTTAACTCCAAGCACACTGACTGGACCTGCCGTAAGACAAACACCGGCGGGCGACGTCTTCAGCCCGTACGAACCCACCCACTACCCAGACAACCCACAGAATGATCCCGACGTACTAGACTTCGCTCTAGTCAAGGGAGTCTCCCTCCCATTTAGGACGATTGAGACCCTCCAAGACCTCGGGTCCGATCACAGGCCGGTTTCCCTCATTATGGGAAACAAAGAGCCAACCCCTCCCTCCTTCAAAACCATTACTGACTGGGATCGGTTCAGATCGTCCCTCAAGTCGGCAATGGAAGTAGGCAACCCTTCGCACTCTATGGACCCCGACTATTACGATAGTTCGGAGAAAATAGATGCAGCCATTTCCGAATTTACTCTTTTGGTCCAAAGAAAGACTGCGGACAGTGCGAGGAAGGTACCTGTGAAAAATCACAATGCCATTCCTCCCACCCTCCGCAACCTGATGAGGGCCAAAAACGCAGCTCTCCGGAGAGCTGCTAGGTACCCGACCCCTGAGTACAGAGCCAGAGCCAACCGTCTTCAACGGTTAGTAAGATCTCAGTTGAACGACCTGAGGAATAACCAATTTGGTGACGTCATGGCGGACATCACTCCTTCCCATGTAGCCTACTACCGAGTGGCCAGAGCCCTCCGTAGTGACACCTCAAACTTCACACCCCCTCTCCTCCGTCCCGATGGCTCCACAGCCTTCGACGACGAGGAGAAGGCGGAGTGTTTTGCTGACAGCATTGCTTCACAATGCTCAGTCAGCACTCAGACTTGCGACCCATCCCACCTTCAGTCGATTGAGAAGGAGCTCAGCGAGCTGAACTCCAAATCTCTAGACTCTGATCCCATCACAGTGTCCCCTGATGAAGTCCATTCCTTCATCAAGGGCCTCAAGACCAAAAAGGCCCCTGGCGCCGACGGCGTCTCCAACATGGCCCTAAAGCACCTACCATCTCAAGTGCTGGTCTTACTGTCCCTTTTATTCAACGCCTGCTTCGATCTCTGCTACTTTCCAGCAGCCTGGAAAGAAGCAATCGTAATAGGCATCCCCAAGCCGGGGAAACCCCTAAACCTCCCTGCGAGCCACCGCCCCATCAGCCTCCTCAAGGCAATGGGGAAACTCTTTGAAAGGTGTATCCTCGCCCGCCTAAAAGACCATCTCTTTACGAATGACCTCATCATACCCCATCAGTTTGGCTTTCGAACCAAACACTCATGCCCCCAACAGGTTCACCGCATAGTCGAGTACATCTCGAGCGGCTTTTTCCCTAGGAAATATAAGACCGTGGCGGTTTTCTTTGATGTAGCCAAGGCCTTCGATAAGGTCTGGCACGCTGGACTAACTGTCAAGCTGTACAGACTTAATCTGTCAGTGAGACTGGTCCGGCTAGTAGCATCATTTCTCCAGCATCGTACCTTCCGTTTCAGATACGAAGGTACTCTCTCAACTCCGCGTAACATAACAGCGGGCGTGCCTCAGGGCTCTGTCCTGGCTCCTCTGCTGTATGTTATTTACACCAACGACATTCCCGTCCCAACAAACGGGGTACAACTGTCCCTGTTTGCAGACGATACTGCTCTGTATCTCAAGGGCTCATCATGTAGGAATATCCTCCCGAGGCTTCAGACCTCCATCAACTCCTTAGGCGACTGGTTCCGCGAGTGGCGTATCGATGTAAACCCGGATAAGTCATCCGCTGTTTGCTTCGACGCAAAACGCACGCGTGTACCGGCCCGCCACAACCCACCCCGACTCCAGGGGAAGTCCATTCCATGGCAACGCACTGCCAAATTTCTAGGCGTCACCCTTGACCAAAAACTGACATTCTCTCCTCACGTCAAGAGAGTGTCTCGTAACGCGCGGTTTTACTTGGGGCGTCTCAACCCTATGTTGGGGCGTCACAGCCGCATGTCACTTCGAAACAAGCGAACACTTTATAAGGTTTGCATACGACCGGTGATGACCTACGCGTCCCCGATCTTCTCACATGCAAAGGCATCAGTCCTTAATAAATTGCAGGTGATTCAAAACTTATTCATACGTAGGGCCTCAAATTCTCCCTGGTATGTCCGCAACGCGGACTTGCACAGGGACTTTGAACTCCCTACTCTCCAACAATACTTCATAAAGGCCTCTGAACGTTTCTTCGAAACAGCAGAGAGCCACTCTAATCCACTTATCCGGGGCGCATCCAACTACACTCCTTCCTCATCCACGAACCCTCTGTCTAGGCGACCTAGGTCTGTCCTGACAGACCAACCCAGTCAATTGTCAGCTGACCTGAACCTCCTCTTAGAGGCACAGGAATCAGCCAAACGTAGAGCCAATACAGACCCATCAGGTCTACCCCAGTCCTCTCAGATGCCGACTGGCCCCCCTTCTGGGAGCCAGCCGACTTAACTTCATTCACGACTGACCCCCCTTCTGGGAGTCAATCGTTTTTTCTATGCGCTCTCTCACCTAGGTGAGTAGCGCTTGCGCCACCCCTCTCCAGAGGGGTGGTCGCCTCAGATGACGGCTTATGACCTTCTCCGGGTGCAAGCCAATCCCAGGTGGTGTTTAGTCAGTACGAGTCTGACATAACTATCGGGCCGGCCCGAAGTATCCATAGAGGATTCACCACCTCCCTCCCCCGTGTCCGGAGGGTGCATTTTGCATAAAAAAAAAAAAAAAAGTCGTACTCGGCCCATTTGATTCGCAGCAGCCACACCGCACGGACCTAAGCTAAGTATACAATTATTTAGTACATGTCAGGAAGACATACTACGTACCCCTTGTGTGTTGGTATATAGGTACAATATGTTCTTATTATCGAACCCTGAATTAAATTAGTAAAGTGTATACCTCGCTTTGTTACTTGATATTTAAAAATGTTTTAATAAGATTATTTTGGATAGCTCCACACTATTTTACTAAATGTTTAAGTAAATGAAGTTATTTTGGATAGTTTTATGTTCAACTAAATTATGTTATAATCATTCTATGATTATTTGTTTAATGAGATTAAAATACTCTTTTATAGTATTCTGCCTTTTTCTCTTCTCTATTTTTTTTTTAACTTAATCTCACACACGCGTGCACTCTCAATCGCAACTCCGATCAAACTGATGTGTTGACCGACGTGTGGACAGATGCCGGACGTTAGCGCCGAAATCTTTTGATGCGTGCCACAAATACCGACAACAAACGGATTCGAGGCGGTCGCATCTGCTGACGTTAAATACCTACCACAGATCCGCAAATCACCCCCTCTACACATCGGCGGAGGCATTCGCAGAAGACGTCTGCAGATGCATCTCTTGACGTGTAGAGAAGGCTTAACACTTTATAACGCTATCGCTCAAAAGATTGTCAGGCTATATAATATATATTAGTTATTTAAAAAGCTGTTATATTTAAAAGCTATACCTTATATTAGCCACCACTAGTCTCTTTTTTGTTAAGTTTTCCCATAAGATAACGCAAAGTTTAAAAAGCCCATATGCCCAATTAATCAATAATTTCTTTTCTTAATTAAATCATGATGAATGTAAATTTATGAAAGATAAATCAATAGTGTTATATAACTTTAAGTAAATACCATTAACGAAACCTCCTCGTGGATTTCTTGGGAAAGCGTAAAAAGACCTCCCACTAATATTTTTCACTTGAGAACACTCGTGCACGTTCACAAAAACTTAGTGCTTAATAATCCACAAACTAAACTTCACAATAACAAAATTTTAAAAAGAAAACGAAATTACTAAAGTGACGCATCTCGTACCCACCCAATAAAATATAAAAATAAAACTTAAGTCTCTTCATTACAGGGTTTTCTGCATATAAAATAAAACAATACACATTAATAATGATTTTTTAAATTTTTTACTAAAGTGACAGGTGTCACGTAACAGAATTTTAAAAATATCCCACCATCACTGCTATAAATGTATTAGCAGCAATTGTTTTGCAGCAGAACTCATGGATTTAGATATCTACAGTGTCAAGCACTTGTTTATGTATATTAATATCAGCATCAGCTTACATACAATTACGACGTAATCGAACGAGGCCTGTAACAATCTGCTGAATATTGACTGGCAACATTGGTCTTGATATCCGGTAGCCATATTTAAATAAAACCATTTCTTTTCCGTTTTGTAGTCGTGAAAATGACGGGCTTTAGCAATAAGGTGAGGAAAAATATTAAGTTTTGCCATAATTTATAATGAGAACACTTAAAAATCAGTATGTTTCTATCGTATTCGTCTTAACGATTATAACTAATTAATCATTGGCCTACAAAGAGCTCTAGTTATTGTAATGTACAATGCACACGTGTTCCGTAGTATAAACTGTAGCATTGAAACAAAATACCTCACAATTTGACCGGCGATATTTTTACTAACCATAAATTATACCGTTTAGTAAATTGTGTATTGTTTTATTGTCTTTTGACATTCTTACTGCGGTTGTGCTTTGAGGTTATCCACCATCTATTTACAGTATTTCATCAAGATCCTTCTGTTTCAGGCCATTGTGATTGATGGCCGTGGCCATTTACTAGGCCGCCTGGCCGCAGTCATTGCTAAAGTCCTCTTGGAAGGAAACAAAGTAGTGGTTGTTCGTTGTGAACAGCTTAATATCTCTGGTAACTTTTTCAGGTGAGTATTTTTTCTTTGCTTTTAGTTAGATATATGAAATATTGAAAGATATAAAAATCTTGAAAGTTGAAAGAAGTATTTTCTTTGAACACATTTTTTTTCATTGAGATGTGCATGGAATAACATTGAATCTATTTATGTATAACATTCCATACTTCTCATCAAATTAGCTGATTGCTGTATATGAACCTACTGAGCTACTTATTTCTTCAATTATTTTAGACCATATTATTTTTAATAAATTTTGTCCTGTCAGTGAAGTTTATCTTAAACATAAATTACTTAAACTTTGTAACTTCAAGCAGGGAAGCTCTTAACCAACTCCACGCTTTTGCAACCTGTAAAGTTACAAAAGCTTGGCAAAATATGTTTGTAAATTTTTTTGTTTGGTTAAGCAATTTAATGTTCTCTAACATTGAATTGGTTTCATTGAGGTCAATTAAACAAATTTTATGTTTTCATTGCAACATTAACTTCGTCATATTGAGGCATATATATGACACAGCTTTATTTAAACATTCTGTTCTCTCCCATTATTTACACAATTATAGTAAATAATTAGGACACAGATGGGACTTAATTCTGCTTCTATAAAGATATTGAATTGGGTTACTTGGCTGTTAAAGAATCCTTATCTTATAGTATTTGTTTTACATTTTTATATTAGCCATGCACAATGGTTTTTGACTGAAAGGAACTGAATAAGACTGAAATAATTCTTTTGACCCAATGCAATTACAATCTAAATGTGAATGATATATTATTTTCTTGTTCATCAAAAGAGAACAGTGCAAGCCATACTCAACTTACAAACCAGATCCAGAGAGACCTATCAACAACAAGAAAATTAAAATATCAGTTTCCTTTTATATCTTTAATAATATTATGTATGTAAGGAAATATGCGAGACATTATTAAAAAGAGCCACAATAGATACTACAATCATTGATAAAGTAGCGATTTCAAGTTTTCAGGTTTTGGAAGAGCCTTGTTTTTGGGTACTTTATTTATAAAAAAGCTCAGAATTCACTGAACTACCTTTTGAATAGTTTATTTTTTTTAACATACACTAAAGAACAAAGGCAAGTTTCTCCTCGTGTAGTTTTATTCTATTGATATGCTTATGGTCACTCTTAACATTTCAGGAACAAATTGAAGTTTATGTCATTCCTTCGAAAGAGGTGTAATGTGAATCCAGCCCGTGGGCCTTTCCACTTCAGAGCACCTTCCAAGATTCTATGGAAGACTGTCAGAGGTATAGATTTATTTTTCACTTAATCCTTACTTCCCTTAAAAAGTTGTTATTAGTGTAATATGGCTATAGACCTATACTGCAATGGACCTTTTGTCTAATTCTCTTCTGAATATCATTTTTATTGTATAGAGAATAAAGTAATGTTTCTTAATAATATTTCTTGCATTCATACCAATTAGCCTAGCCCAAAGTAAGCACTGTAAGGCTTGTGTTATGGATGCTAACATCCATACATTTATGATTCATAAATATGTATGTATATATAAATAACTCGGGTATAAAGGCTTGTATTCAACATGCAATCCTCTGCCCCTAATGGGACTCGAACCCAGGACCATCAGTGCGAGAGGCAGGATCGCTACTGTAGTACCAAGCTGTTGTTAAAGTGAATCCTTTTTGCAAGATATCCATATTTTGCCAACTTTAACTTATTATGTTTAGCTAGTGCATAGGCCCTATTGCTATAAGTAATGAATGGGGCAGTGTGTATAAAACTGACTAGCCAACTTTGCTCTGATCACAATTGTTACTGTATCTCAATGCTTGACCATTGTATCCATCATTGCCATATAAAGTTCTAAGTCATACTAAAGTTAACCCTTTCCATGCCAGCTACGAAAATACTATTTAAACACAACATGTATTTTTATTCCTAATGCCAAACTCTAAAAAACCGATTTTACTTGTAGTGCCAAGAAATATTTTCTTGTAAAGGATGCTCAAAAAAATCCACGAGCATACTCATAGTTGCCACCATGTTACAGTAACATACTATGAGTATTCTCTTAGCTGGCACGGAAAGGGTTAAAAGTGTTAAGCCCAGAAGGAAACAAAATTATAAAGAGGAATTATTTAGAACTATTAAGAAACAAAGTACTTGTAATATTTGCAAAGTGCAAAAATAGATAATTAAATTTTTTGATTTAGTTAATTTTATTTTAAGTAGCACAGGTTCCATTATCCTAACACTATGATTATCCATTTATACCTACATTATTTGATGTATTTATGATAACATAAACTTTATGAGCACTTAGAATGTAACTTTTTTTCCAAAATTATAGATTATGTGTAACTGTATCATATTATAATAACAGGTATGATCCCACACAAAACTGAACGTGGGAAGGATGCTCTCAGAAGGCTTCGCGCATACGACGGTTGCCCACCTCCGTACGACAACCGCCGTCGGGTTGTTGTTCCTGCTGCCCTCCGTGTCTTCTGCTTGAAACCTGGTCGCAAGGTAACAAATGACCAGTACATTTATGAAAACTGTTCAAGGAGTAACATGCCGTCATTACTTCTTTTATAAAATTTACTGATTGACTCTACAAATTTTGAGTAAATTTTAAGGACAGATAAATTATTTGTATTCTTAGTTTATGAAATATAACTTGACAATTGTATTGATTTATTAAAAGTAATAATAACATTTACCTACAATGATCAAGAATAAAAAAATAGCATGCCTATTATATGCCTATACATAAGACCATAAAAAAAATTACATAAACCAAGATTAGGTGTAAATTATTAAGTAGTAAGAGTTGACTAAAGAGAGAAACTAATGTTAATAAATCTAATTTAATATTTAATTATGTAAGTCCTTTTCTCTTGGATCAGTTTGTATGTATCATAGAATTAGAGTGATTGCTAACATTGATACATTAATAAATAAATCTGTAAGTGTGAATAATCGGCATCCAGCAACAGCAATCCCAGTGCACTTAACCAAACACGCAGTAATTATCAATTAACCTTCATAACTTCCAATGTTACCTATTAATATTTCACTGAACTACACAATGATGTTTCATTTTGGGTAATTTGCGACTGAAACAACTCCATGTTGCAACATTTTTATTATCTGAGTATTATAATCTTCTTTTAATACTAGATCTTTAACTATTCCCTTTTATAATGGGTAATATTTCTTTTGCAGTACTGTCATGTTGGTCGTCTGTCGCATGAAGTCGGCTGGAAATACCGTGACGTTGTCCGCAAACTCGAAGACAAGAGAAAGATCAAGGCTGTCAAACGGGTAGCTTATGAGAGGAAACTGCAGGTAAATATGTCTAATAAAAAGTTCTTTTTATAAGCTTACTATGGTTGCACTGAAAATTTTAATTTGTAATCGCATTTGAAACAAGTTTGCTTTGTGACACTTACTGACTTCCAGCCATTTGTAAGATAATTAAATTCTTACATTTAAGCAAAATGATGATTTAATAATTTCTTACCTACATTATTTGAGGTTGTATGAAAATAAAAATTCGCTGATCTATTCCATGTGTGTAAGATTTTCCAATTATTGTATGACAAAATAATTAATTTTGACATACTTTCCTTTCAGAAAATCACTAAGGACGCTGGACAAAAAGTAACAAAAGCTACTGCGCCCTTCACAGCAGTTATCCAGTCGTACGGATACAACTAACTTTTTAGTTAATTATACAATAATAAACCTCTGGTTGCCCAAACTCTATTTTCTTATTTTCCTCCCGAACCCCCGACTAGCTGCGTCGTAACTGCGTCGCTGTGGCTCAGTTATTATAATTTGCATATATTTTTTTTTGTGAATCAAATGAAACCTATCCTATGTTCTAAGTTGGAACAAATGCAGCAAAATAAGACCATCAAAATTTATAGAGTAGTTTCGGAATTCATCGCGGTCAAATACTGACATGATTTGATGACATATATAGGTAACTGACGGCCATGCGTTGCTGTGTTATAAATTAAAATGAGACCTATGTCGTAAGTTGGAACAAATCAGCAAAATAAATCAAAATCGATTGAGTAGTTTCGAAGTTTATCGCCGTCAAACACTGACACGGAATTTATGTATATATAGATGTTCCGACAAGAGCAACTGTATTTGGCACTTAGTTTCTCCGTTTTGATGGTTTTAATTAATATTATAACAAAATTAACAGACATGTTTAATATAGTTGTTCAATTTTAAGATTTTTAAGCAGAATTATTTTTTTACTCTATCTCAGTAAAGAGACGTTACTTCCTGAAAAGTAAACGGCAAAAAACTGATTTCTCTTGAGGAGTAAGTTGGTAATTTATCGGCAAAGCAATAAGCTATCGATCTCGCGTTTTATGTGAATCTTAGTTATAGCGACTAACAGCTGTGCCATCTGTATGTAAACGAAACTGCGAAATACTATCATTGAAAAGGGTCGTAATGGGGACTTAAATGAGTGGACTGTATTTCAATAGGGCTGATTTATTAGCCGTGTTACAATAATATGACTCCTCGACGTGGTGTTAATTAGACGATGACGTGCGACCGTGAGGTAGGAAGCCCAAGCGAATGTGTAGTGGTGAGGCGGCAGCGGCCGCTGGCGCGAAGGTGGTGGTAAACTCGTCGGACCCCTCCCGCTCGTCTCCTCCCGTGCGTAGAAAACCGGTCCGCGACATGCTCCCCGGGTTGAAGTCTGCTGACGAAGGCTTCAAAACTCTGGAAGTGGGCAGATATTATTAAAGGCCCTTCGAATGGTCCCTCGTTTAGTCTTCAATTCGGCGACTCTGACGATGCCATCACCACCCGGGTAGACTGTGATGACTCTTCCTAACGACCACAGTAGCGGAGGAAGAGTATTGTCCTTGATGAGGACAAGTGCGCCGAGTTTTATCTCGCTCCTTGAAGCTTGCCACTTTAGCTTCTGTTGCAGCTGGCTAATATATTCCAACGAGAATCGTTGCCAGAAGTGCTGCTTAATGTGCTCAATTCTTTTATAGCGGTCAAGGCGAGTGATGTGATCGTCTCTGATTTGTGGATGAGGTATGGATAACAGTGGTCGTCCAATTAAAAAATGAGCAGGAGTAAGGGGGGACAGGTCTAAAGGATCAGAGGAGAGCTGGGTCAAGGGACGCGAATTAAGCATAGCTTCAACTTGAGTAAGGCATGTGGACATTTCCTCGTAAGTAAGATGTGTGACTTCTAACAGCCGCTTTAGGTGGTGCTTAGTAGAACGGACAGCTGACTCAGCTAAACCGGGGAAGTGGGGGCTATACGCTGGAACAAATTTGAAGTCAATGCCCTCCTGAGCAATTACACCTTCAAGATCGGACTGAAGTAAAAATTTTGAAAGTGCATTATATGTACCAACGAAATTAGTTCCGTTGTCAGACGTGATGCTTTGAGGTTTGCCACGCCGTGACACAAAACGATTTAAAGCGGCTAAGTAAGCTTCGCTGGACAGGGCCGTAACGAGCTCGATGTGTATGGCTTTTACTGAGTTGCAAACGAATATAGCTAAAAATGACTTTAAGAGTTTGCAATTTCTCCCCTTTCGATCGGCTATTAGCACTGGCCCAGCGTAGTCAACACTACAATGCAAGAAAGGAAACTCTAGTTCGGTGCGAGATAATGGTAACTGACCCATAATAGGCTGAAATGTTTTTGCTTTATATCTGCAACACCGAACACATTCATTAACACATTTTTTGGATAAGTTGCGGCCTCCCAACGGCCAATAATTTTGTCTAATATTTGCGAGTAAGAGTTGGGGGCCTGTATGTAAATATTTTTTATGAAAATAATTAAAAATAATTTTAGTAAGATGATGCTTACTACAAAGTAAGATTGGATGCTTAACATCATAGGTATAGGGGGAATTATTTAGGCGACCACCGACTCGAATAATATCGTAAGAGTCTAAAAATGGGGATAGAGAAAGCAATCTATTTTTATGAGGTAATGATTTTTGTAATTTCAGAATGGCATATTCATCTAGAAACATTTCAATCTGTGCTTTACGAATAATTAAGTTTAATGAATTTTGGAGTTCCTGTACCGAAAGATGACCGACTATTTTATTATTTTTATTTCTACAATTGTGTACAAATCTTAATAAATATGCCATTGAACATTGCAATGATTTAAAGTTTGATTTTTTATTAATAAAAGAACTAACTACGTCATCAACACAACTATCTACTAAAGCGACTAAATCAGAAACTACATTTGCGTTAGGTTGCTTACTGCGCGCTACTGCTGAAGAAACTAACTCAGGTAGATCATGTTTCTCATTGGGCCTTTTAGGCCAATGGGTTTGATCCCGTAATAAGAAGGTGGGCCCTGACCACCACAAACTAGAACCGCCGATAAGATCGGCCTTCAGCCCGCGGGAAACAAGATCCGCCGGATTGTCGGCCGACGGTACGTAACTCCACGTGTGACCTTCCGTGCTCTCCTGAATCTCCTGAACACGGTTCCGAACGAAACTCTTAAGTTCATTAGGTGGAGTTTTTAACCATCCAAGAACTATGGTAGAATCACACCAAAATGTACATTTGTTAATAGGTATGGTTAAGGAAGTTAACACTTTTGTACACAGTCTTGCGGCCAGTAAAGCAGCGGAAAGCTCTAATCGAGGAGTGCTGAGGGGCTTGATAGGTGCTACTCTGCTTTTTGATGTAAGCAAATGAATATCTATTGACCCTAAATTGTCAATTGTACGTATGTATACGCATACTCCGTACGCTCGTTCTGAAGCATCTGAAAAGATGTGAACTTCATGTGTAACGGAGTTATTTGTAAGAATCCAACGTGGTATTTTTTAGTTGATTAAGAAAGGGTAGTGTATTTGCAAAGGCTATCCATGATTGTCTTATTTCGTTACAAACTTCCTCGTCCCATGTGCATTGTTCTACCCATAATCTTTGCATAATAATCTTCGCTTCAACGATACATGGCCCTACAAGACCTAAAGGGTCAAATATCTGACTTATAACAGAAAGTATGTGTCGTTTGGTTATTTTATTATTTAAATTAATATTTATGGAAAAGGACAAATAATCATTATTACAAATCCAATTTAATCCCAGCGTTTTAGAATTTGAATTTAAATCAATATCAGATAAGTTTAAGACGTTGAATTAGAGGAAGATGGGGAAATTTGATCTAGAATTTGTTGACTGTTTGATTTAAATTTTCTAAGATGAAATTTTGCAGATTCTAAGATGGATATGACGCTTTTGCAAATTCTTACCGTCTCCTCCATTGAGGATGAACCTCCTAAATAATCGTCTACATAGAAGTCTCGTTTAATAGCCTGTTTCACTTCCTCATCATCTGCACTCGATGCTAAACTAACTAAACATTTAGTGGCTAAGTAAGGGGCACAAGCAGTGCCAAAGCTGACCGTGTTGAGAGTGTAGGTTTTCAAGGGTTTTTTGACATCGGTGCGAAAAATAATTTGTTGAAGGGGACGTTGGGTAGGGTCGATTTCGATTGCTCTGTACATTTTCTCGATGTCGCCTGTTACGACATATTTATGCTGCCGAAAGCGTATTAAAATCGAAAAAAGATCTTCTTGTACAGTGGGACCTACCATTAATATGTTGTTAAGAGACAAACCGGAAGTAGTGGCGGCTGAAGCATCAAAGACTGGTCGGAGCTTCGTGGTCGTGCTCGACTCACGAAGTACACCGTGATGTGGTAAAAAATAATGACTCTGTTGAAGACAGCTAGCTAAAGGATCCTTATTTTCAGTCATGTGACCTAAGCGCTCATATTCAAGCATAAAATCTATGTACATGCCTTTGAATACGGAGTCCCTACTGAACCTTCGTTCTAAGGATAGAAAACGACATTTGGCTTGTTGAAACGAATCGCCCAAGACTGAAGGGTTTTCTTTCAGCGGCATAGTAACAACGAAACGACCGTCATCTTTGCGCTTGGTGTTTAAGAGGAAGCTTTGTTCACAGGCACGCTCTTCAGGTGATAAGGAGTGCTTGGCTGCTACAGTGTCTAATTCCCAGAAACGAGTTAGGTCTGGATTGGTTTGCTCGTTTAAAAAATGACAAACGCGCGAAGGAGAAGATTGCTTAAGACGGGCTACGGGCCCTGATACTAACCAACCCAGTTTTGTTTCATATAATTTGGGTTGATTTTTACCCAAGTTAATTTGATTATGACCCAAAACGGACCAAAAGACTTCTGCCCCTACTAATATATCTATAACCGATGGTATATTAAAGGTAGGGTCAGCAAGTTGTATTCCTTTAGGAATAGGAATATGTTCTATGTCAATTAAGGAAGACGGTAAACATTTGGTAATATCAGGTAATATAAGACAATCTACAGTAAATTTAAAGTCGTCGTGATTTGACATTATAGTAAGACTGCAAGACTGTGTACACTGAGAAGTATGTTTGTTAATACCTACCTGTTAACGTGGAGTACGCATCGCGGCGCGACAGACCCAGCTTACCGCACAACGATTGCGTCACTATGTTCGCGGTACTACCGTTGTCGAGCAGGAGGCGCGCGGAGTGCGCGGCACCGTTGCCGTCGAGCACCCGCACCTTTGCTGTGGATAGTAACACATGCGTAGAGGTAGTAAACTGTTTAAGACCATTTGAATCATTAGCGAAATGATTTACATTGACTGGAATGGCGGGTATAGGAATAGGTTCTGGCCCATGTAGATGCAATAGTGTGTTATGTCTCTTTTTGCAGTACCGACAAGGGACAAGACTGCATTTCATTTCATTGTGACCAGGACGTAGACAATTAAGACACACTTTTGTTTCCTTGGCCTTTTTAATTCTCTCCTCAACAGAAAGGGACCTGAATGTTTCACAGTTAAATAAATAATGACTTTCATTGCAAAGAGAACATTTAAAAGACTTTGGGTTGTAAATATTTTGTTTAGATTTTAAGTTTTGATTATTGTAAATACTGGATTTATTGTTATTATTATAATTACTATTTTTGTTATTGTTTGCAGTTTGAATTAGATAATTTGAGTTTTGTTTGTAAGAATTATTATGCGTGTTACCTTTTTCTTGTATAGTCTCTAATAAGTCTGCTCTATTACATAGAAACGTAATAAATATTTTTAAAGAGGGAGGATCTGTTAATGTATTTCTGTGCTCTTCCCAAACTCTATTAGTGACACTATCTAATTTTTCAGACATCATATGAATAATTAAAGTATCCCAATGTTCAGTGGGTTGATCTAAAGAACCTAATGCCCGCAAGTTTTTATTAGTTACGTCTATAAGATGGCGAATAGATATGAAAGATTCTTTTTGCATGCGTTCAACATTAAATAACGCTTGAACGTGGTTGTTCACTAGCAATCGTTTGTTGTCATATCTATTGCATAGCAATTTCCAAGCAGATTCATAATTATCTGCTTTAAAATCTAAATTATCAATTATTAGCAAAGCGCTGCCTTTAAGAGAAGCGTGAAGATAATGAAGTTTATTTATATTATCCATATCTTGCCTTGAATGAATTAAAGAAATAAAAGTGTCTCTAAACTTAAGCCAGTGCTGATAGTGACCATGGAAAGCGGGTAAATCAATTTTAGGCAATCGAACGCAATTATGCAAATTAGAATTACTCGCCTGTACATCATCATAGATCGATACGGAACTGTTATCGCGCTGTTGGCGGCAACGCGCGCTAAGCATGCCCCGTGCGGCGGCAACCAGCTTGTGGTACTGGTCTTCAAACAGCTCGCGTTCTTCTCAGCGGCGGAATCTTCCGAACGCAACTCGATGTCCGACTGCAACTCGTCAAAAAGAGGGTATATGGCATCAAATTTGTTAAAGCGCCCTTCCAGGTCTAAATATTGTTCCTGACTTAGTTCAGTGCAAGATTTAACTAAAGTAATATAATTATTAAAAATTGTTAATTTTGACTTCAAACAGCTGCGTTTTTTAATTAGTCGTTCATATTCCTTTGATTCGGCCATATTAAAAGACAAAAAAAAATACTTAAATATCGAAAAATAAATTATGATGAAAATTACAAATAATTCAATGTCAAGACCAACTAACGGGACAAAAGAATGCGGCAGGCAGGCAGTGCGATAAGCAGAACAAAAGGACAGCTGTGCGATCGGCTGCTATGTGTGCCGCGTGGTTATAGATATGCAAGTAATTTATTGAATGGATGCTATTAAATATTTGCACTGATATGTAAACTATCTAAGCGATGATAAAGATAAAAATCAACAGATTTAGGTTGAAACAAAAAATGATTTGAAATTCCAATCCATGGAAAAAAAATGCACTTACTAAATTGGGCTATTAGCAATTCTATAGCGAAAAAAAGGATAAAAAGAAGGAAATAATTGGAGCGAACTCACAATCCAAACCGGCTTGTGATCCCAATTTGTTTCCTCGCCACGTGTTGAACGTTCGATGGGTCCAAAGTCCAAGTCGCTGATCGACCGTCAAAAAAGTCTTTTTTCTTGAGCTTGAGTGGTTGCGATGCGTGGATTCTTCACCTGGGATAAGACCTGTTAGGTTCCCGAAGAAATCTCGCTGCTGAAGACCGCCCTGAAGAGCTCGTGAAATTCTTGCGTACGTCGGCAGTCCGGTACTATTAATGTTGTGGTACACGACTTCTTCGCGAAGAAGGACCAATGAAAAGGGTCCTAATGGGGATTTAAATTAAATGAGTGGACTGTATTTCAATAGGGCTGGTTTATTAGCCGTGTTACAATATGACTCCTCGACGTGGTGTTAATTAGACGATGACGTGCGACCGTGAGGTAGGAAGCCCAAGCGAATGTGTAGTGGTGAGGCGGCAGCGGCCGCGGGCGCGAAGGTGGTGGTAAACTCGTCGGACCCCTCCCGCTCGTCTCCTCCCGTGCGTAGAAAACCGGTCCGCGACAATCATAATGTTTGAAGTTACTTTCTTCAGTGTTTCAGTTAGTCGACGCCTCTTTTTCAGTAAAATCTTGTTTTTTTATGATGAATAATGTAGGAGTTCAAACGCGCGACGTTTATTTGTTTAATACTAGCGACCCACCCTTCGGACCCTTGTTCCCTACACCAGTGAGAACACGCAAAAAAATTTTCAGCTTTTATACTTTAACGTATGCCTGGCAGGTACTGGCTCTCACTCTATAAAGGGCCACATTGATCTATATTAAATGCATTATTTTATTTTATTTTATTTCATTTAAGGAAACATACAGCTTTTCATATATTTCATATTTAAACTAACTTAGAGTAGATAATACATTAGCATAAACAGTTTCCAAAGCTAAGTTTTACACAATAAAATGTTGATAAGACACACAATTGATTAAACTTAAGATAAAATATTGTACTTGAAAAAAAAAATTAAAACTAAGTTACAACTGCCATTACATTGATCTTAGAAGACGGCGATATCTCGCCAACTTCTCATGGAATATGTCAATGTGAATAAATGTTTTATTATATGCACTTGTAGCTCTTACAATAAAATTATTTTTAGTATAATTAGTTCGACAAAGAGGTATAAAAAACGTATTTTTCTGTCGTGCGCTGGGTCTAGGGCACTGAAATGTTATTTTGCTTAGTAAATAAGGCGAATCTATCAAATTATTAATGATTTTGTATAAGAATATTTGATCTCTGAAATTGCGTCGGGATGCTAATGATTGAATCGAGTTCATGTTAAAATTTTTAAATCTAAATTTTAAACGCCTAATGAATTTATTCTGTATTCCCTCCACCAAAGCTATGTATTTCTGATACTGAGGATTCCAAACAGTAGAGGCGTATTCCAACTGAGATCTTACATATGCGTTATAGAGTAGAATTAAGGTGTTCACGTCTCTGAAATCATTCCCTTGACGAAAAATAAAGCCAAGTAGCTTGTATGCTTTAGCGGTAATCTTATTGACGTGCGATTCAAAATATAAACCACTATCTAACTGAACCCCAAGATCTCTGATCTCATTTACCCTTTTCAAAATCTTTCCTTGAAGCTTGTAGTTGAAATGAATAGGACTTTTTTTTCTTGTAAATGATATTGTACAGCATTTTTCGACATTGAGGTATAACTTATTAAGAGTACAATAGTCGCATAACCGATTCAAATCATTTTGCACCCTTTCACAGTCATTTAAATTTTTGATAGCACAAAATATCTTTGTGTCATCGGCGTATCGCAGTACTTTTGAATTGGTAAAGCACTTAATAACATCATTTATGTAAATATTAAAAAGTAACGAGCCAAGGTGAGATCCCTGAGGAACTCCCGATAATATTGGACTGAAAGAGGAGGTAAAACCTTTTATTGTGACCGCTTGTGTACGATTCCTGAGGTAAGACGCCAACCATCGAAGTAGATCACCGTGTATACCGACTTCTTCAAGTTTCGTTATCAATACAGAGTGAGAAATTTTATCAAATGCTTTTGAATAATCGGTAGGGTCAAGGCGGCAACAGTGGGTCACTTTTTTTTCCAGTGATGTAACTTGATGTGGGTGAGTGTTGGAAAGATGTAAAAGGCTTAGTATTATAGCGTAACTAATGTATATTGATTATTCCAATCGATTTAGTTAAACAAGGTAATATTTTAGAAAATAAACAGTATTTAAAAAAAAAACTCATTTGAGCCACTGTGTACTGGGGGTGGGATACAGTGAATCGGCCCTCAGTTTACAGTGAATCAGGCAAGTTCACAGTGGATCATCTATAATATAACTCAAATAAAAAAGTTTTTTTTGCTTTTTATCGATCTTTATTTTTTGTTTTAATCAAACAATAAGTTTTACATCGAAAAAGAGTTTTTTTTTACTACTTCACTTCAAAGTGACTGTTCAGTCTCACACATTTAAAATTTACTAAATTATCTTATTTTTTTTTTTGACTTAGTTAATCATCAACAGAAAACTTTTCTGTATCTTGCATAAACTATCAAACAAAATGAATTTTTATCCTTAAAATGAATAATCAGGTAACTTTTTGAGTACTTCAGTCTCAAAGTGACTTCATTCACACATAAGAAATATAATTTTGCTTTTTTTCATGTCAGCTATGTGTTTCCCTATTTTAGGGGGCCTTGATGTTCAAGTCATCCTAAAAGGGAAAATTAAGAAAAAATATTACGTCTTGATTTTTGCTAAACTAATGTTATTATCCAGTACCAGTAGTAACTCAAATGATTTGAGCCACTGTGTACAAAACTGCCATTTTGGATTTAACTCATTCCACGTGTGATGGTTTTACGTAAATCGAAGTGCAGTATACGCCAAAATGACCTCAACGAAGTTTGTTTCTTAGCAAAAATATAAGCCCATTGGTGAAACAAAAGGTTTGTGAAAAAATACCAAGTATATCTCACCTGAAAATTCACTTTTTCTTTCGTCAAAACAAAGAAAACACTTAAACACGGGTTTGTTACATGGTTGACCCAGGGAAACTGGTTGTGATCAGTATCTATCAGGAGACCTTCCGAAGAGTGAGAGATAGAAAAAGATACTTATAATACTTTTGATACAACAACCAGTGCGCCACTGTTGCCGCTATAACCACTGTTGCCGCCTTGACCCTATACACAGCATCCACCTGACATCCCTCCCCCATAGACTCCAGAACAAAGTCAAGAAAAACGCCTAAGTTAGTCTCAGTCGATCGCCGAGCACCAAAACCATGTTGGTCGGGCATAAGTATAGAACTTAACGTTGGATACACAGAATCATAAATAATTTTCTCGAAAACTTTCGGAAGCACTGACAGCTTAGATATTCCACGATAATTACGGATATCGTGTTTGTCACCGGACTTAAATATAGGGACAACAAAAGACTGTTTCCCATTATGTATTTAAGGTACTTAATTGGATAAGGATTAATTCTGTATTGCTTAAAATCTCTTCGTAAATAATCCATTATTTCTCGTAAAAAAGTAAAGGATGAAAAATGGTTATTGTGGGTTATCCCTAAAAGTGACGTGACGGTTTTTTTCACTGTTGTTGCTACAAATCTTGACTTTTCTAAACATTTGTTTTGTAATTCTGAATAATGCTTCTGTATACTCTAATCTAAAATTTAAAGCCAGCTGCTCCAGATTAGAAGAATATGCCATTTTAACCTAAATTAAATATTGAATATTAATTTTTCGCATAGCTTTAACAAGCTGTACTGCAAAAAATGTGCTATGCGAGTTTGGCAAGTAACTGCAAAAGTTGGCGCACTTAATAAGGATTCACAAATATGTAGTATGATACTTGAAAGACAATTTCTTCAATAATGGACAATATTTTTTTTCCAAAAACAGGCAGTTTTAAACAAATTTTTCTCACGTACTTAAAAATTATTCTAGTGTACCCATGCCATGATTTGCTTTAAGGCTGTAACTTTAACATTCTAGTTTGAGGGAGACGGGATAGTCATTTTACGAAGTGTGAGAGAGACAGATAGTGAAATAAATTAAATACACAAAAATTGTTTAACATAATTTATTTAAATGTGAAGATTTACAACAAGTGTTCAAACTGTCTTCCTTCAGCCCTAATGCAGGCTCGACATCTTAAAAAAGATCGGGCTATCAACCGGGCGAATCTTCCATGCGAAGCCAATCGAAACCAACTTAGCTACGGCAAAGAATAATAGAAGCAAATGATTTTGTTAACAACGGACATACTACATTATAAGGCAGACTGGAACCCATTCCCTCTCTCGCAGATATAACTTAAATCACTAACAATAAGGCAGGCATCCAGGCATTCAACTTGTTCACCGAGGTAGCATGGTTGAGTTGAGTGGCCGAGTGTAAAACTTTCCTTTTTGACAGTCGCTAGTTCTTGATGCCCGCTCAGTTTATTGGTTTGGTCACAAGTTTGGTTTAAAAGTATGCCGAAATGAATATTTTTTGCTTTTCAATTTTTAGAAAATGGATAATAATACAGGGTAGTTTGTAAAAATTACTAAACTGTTACGGAACAATTGCCTAGAACTCATTACTGTTTTAATTTTACTGAACAACTTGACTGCCGGTCAGTAGCGGCGTTAGGGTAGGGCGCGGTGGGGCGACCGCCCAGAGCGCCGGACATAAAGGGGCGCTTTATAGCTGAAATCTTTTAACTGTTTAGCGTCATTTTTATTTAATTATTAGCCAAAGTAATTAGAGCGTCATGGATTACACTAGTTTGACAACGGAGTGCTTTATCACTGCTTATTCTTGCTTGCCAACGTATCACTGAGCTTTTTACAATGTATAATCCCATGTGATTAGTGAAAATGTCTTTTACTAAATGCTTATTTTGTAATAAATGGATATTTTATTATATAATTTGCTTTTTTTCATATGGTATACGTTGCAGTTAGGGGGTGCCTTAGAGCCTGTCCGCATTGCGATATTTCACCGCGCGTTTTCCTTCTCGCAATTCTGTAACATATTGAATCTTTATAGGAGTAGCCGCACTGGCGGAAAAAAATCTGAGCGGTATAAAAATCTTCGAATGCAAATCGAACGTGATGCGATGCGATATATTTCCGCGCGAATGTTTTGTTCAATATGAAATAGCTATGGCTATGGCCGCAATGCATAACAAATTCGCGCGTTTCGCTCAGTCGTGCATCTAAGTTTATGTAATCATTACGCTTTATCGTGCTTCGTTGCTATTGATAGGATGTCGCGCTTCATCTCCCGTCCTCTCGGCGGCCGCGCAGCCATTAACAGAATATGAGGACTTATAATTTTAATATATTTTATGCATTTTCAATGCGATCTTATAAGATAAATTATTATAATAGAAAAATACTAGAAAAAATCGACTCGGGTCACAAGTGAATCTCAGGCGGGATTCACTTGTGACCCGAGTCGATTTTTTCTAGTATTTTTCTATTATAATAATTTAGAATATGAGGACATTGATATAGAACAATTAATCAAGCTGATGCATAGGAGATCTCCCCTGTGGGACAAATTTGACCCAAAGTATCACGGCAGAATATTGAATCTTTTGATATGTCTGTTACGCTGCCGTTCGTCTCTGCCGGGAACCACATTGAACTGACAAAAATCGTATGAAATTTTATTCGCAATGCGTATTAGCTATAATTCCGATCATGAAATATAATACGCGCGAAAAAATATCGCGCGGTGAAATATCGCAGTGCGGACAAGCCCTTAGAAATCTCGCCCGGGGCGTTGGTAGTGCTAAAACCGGCACTACTCCCGGCTAGCGTGGGAACGAGACGTGGGGTGTGACACGGGGGGCCGGTTTCGCACCGGTGCGAGGTCTCTACCGAGTATTTTGTTTGTTTGTATGAGCCAGTGCGCCTCCGGCATTAAAACGAATTGAAATCAAATAAAACACACAAAAATGGTCCCTGACTTGCGCCCTTACTTAAGATATCGGCAGTGCACCTGATAATACAAAAAACATTTTTTTTTTGTTTATTTCGCATATTCGCGGATAAAATGAGAATAATTAATAATATATTTTATTATATTAAAAGATTAAAATACGAAACTATTCACAGTCTTGAGTTTTTCCACCAATTTATGAAATAAAGTATTTAAATAATGAACTGTAACTCGTATTCAAGACGATTTTACAACGATTTTTTTTCGGTTTTCGTCTGATTTGGTGACAGAAATGCACTTGGCCAACGTCTGGCAAAGAGAGCAGGTTTTATGGAGAGGGAGGGCTTTTTAATGATGAACTCCTTCAGGAAGCCAAAACAGCTAAAATGGACCCGACACTATACCGAATATGTCCCGGCTAATCGATTCCGTCATACTCAAGGGACAATTGCTTAAGGCAAAGCACAGAGGTGTGGTTGTACACTTCTTCAAAAAGGCGATAAAAACTTGTCGAAGAAATAATTCTATAAAGGCCCGTCTCACTTTTGAGCCTGTCTGCAAGCTGTTTTCGAGAGTCATAAAGAATCCTCTCGCTCGCAGGTTTGACGACTTCCAACTTCCCGAACAAGCTGGTTTCCTAAAAGATACCATAGACCACATACATACGCAGCAGCAAATTATACAGAATAGTGAGGAGTATAACCAGCCACTTTGCTTGGCGTTTGAGGACCATGAAAAAGCCTTCGACTCAATCGAGACATGGGCTGTACTGCAGTCTTTTCAACGGTCTATCAACTGTCTATCGATATATCAAAGCGCTGAAGTGCTTGTACGAAAATGCCACTATATCGGTCCGCCTCCAAGATCAGAACTCAAAACCTATCCGGTTGCAGCGAAGGGTAAGACGGAGACGACATATCTATGAAACTGTTCACCGTCACCCTGGAAGATGTTTTCAATCTTCTGAACTGGACCGAACTTGGCATAAATATCAGCGGCGAGTATTTCACCCACCTTCGATTTCCCTGATGATATCGTAGTCATAGCTGAGCCCTTGGAAGACCTAGGCACAATGCTCGATGGCTTTAGTAGAGGCTCTCAACAAGTGGGACTAAAAGTGAACATGGAAAAGACGAAAATTTTGTCATGAACCCACTCCCGTGAAGGTTAGAGACACTACACTCGAAGTTGTTGGCAGCGTTCTGAAGTATACAGTCAATTGAATCGTTTGATTATTTCATAAATTAGTGCAAAAACTCGCGACTGTGAAAAGTTTCGTATTTTAATATAATAAAATGTTTTTAATATTATTCTCATTTTTTCGTAACAATATATTTCTTACAATAAATTTAAAACGTATGTAAAAAATAAGCTCATGTCCAAAGGTTGTTACAAGAATGCATGGAAGTAATATGTATCGTTTCATCATAAAACTATTTATTACAGGTTGTGTCATACCTACAGCTATTAGTATTTGTTAATTTTAACACTAGTATATTACTGGTAGTTGGAGTATGACATGCTCTCCTGAAACAATTCTGGGCTGGTGGCATGTGGTGCGGGTCGTTACGTTCCCTAAGATATGTTTGAGTGAAGCGATGGCTACATCATGAGTCATGCTCGTGAACGGGTGCTGCCTTGGGAGATGGGTCCGCTTTAACCTTCAGTATTATTGACATATATTAAATATACATCTTTGTTTCTTTCTTAAATTTGTCGTTTATTGCCTGTATATTATTGCGTTGTCTAAGGATACTTACTAAAAACAGATACATGTTGACTTTGTTGTAATTAACGACGTGATGATACCATAACGCTACTATTATTGTGATAACAGAATAATTTTGTTATTTTTTTGTGGATTATGTATGGTGACGATGTTTAATATTGTAAATGTCGTTACTTTTGTTAAAGCTGACGAGTTTCTTGCGCCCATCCTTCATTTATCATTTATTCACTAATTTGCAAGCAAACACGGTACAAAGGTTGTTTACAATTATGCAATTTTCACGTGTTGCACCAGATACTGGCACGCAAATGTTAAAATTTAAAGGAAGCTATATAATGTCAAATAATTCGGCATGCAGTTAAAACTGGTAATATAATAATGAATAATCAGTGTCATAATTAAATTCTAATAAAAATATCACAACAATTACAAAATTTTCACAATTAAATACTAATCATAATTTTTAAAATGTCAGAATTAAATAAAATTTATAATAATAAGTAATAACAAAAATACTAGGAGCACAATAAAATAAAATAAAATAATTTTTTTCTCATATTTAGAAATTCATTGATATTATATATACCTACACAAATCACACAATAAGTCGAACAATCTATTTTTAAATTTATTTAGTGGTAATTTTATTTAACTATACGATACTCAATGGCAAAGCATTTTACAATTGCCATATTGTAACAGTTTCTAGCAAAGTATTTTGTTTTATGTGAGGGACCAACCAGACGATTTGGATATCTTTTTGCATAAGTAGATACATCATGTTTCTTGGTAAAAAGATCAAAATTTTCCTTAACGAATAGGCATATTTCAAAAATGTACATAGCAGGAAGCGTTAAAAGCCTTAGTCTTGTCGTGACGATTTATAAAATAATAAAATAACTTATTTTAAGTGCATTTGAATAAAGTCATTTTCCTTTGAGTCAGGGGGGAGTAACCATTGCCCTAAAAATGACAATTATATAACATGATCTGCTAACTTCCGGTAGCAGATCAATTTGCAGCAGATCGAAAACAAATATAAGTTCTTTTCGCATGCAGCTGAGTTCTATAGTTCCTGATACTTTTTAAAATAGTTCTGGCGTATTTACCTCGAAAAATGTAAATAAGTGTTTAAGTTATTAATGAACGCATTTTTAAAGATATGTGAAAATGAAAAAAAATAAAATTGACCGATTATAATAACGTTCTTTTTTATTTTTCTCTCAAAACATGATCCTTGTAAAAAAGTTTCGGTTTCGGCCGAAACTGAGACCGTTGCCGAAATTCGATTTCGGTTTCGGTCGGACACTACATTATTTTTTACACAAACTATCACAGAAAATAATATTAGAGTTTAATGAATAAATCTTATTTAGAGTCAGATATGTAAGTAATCTAGGGTTCGACGACTATTTGGTGCAACGGTGTTTATCCTACCTTTCGAACCGGCGGTCCTAGGTACAAATCCCGCAGTTCGAATGCATGAATACCAGCATTTGTAACTGAGTAATGGGTAGTTATAAACATTAAATATCTATGTATCATATATGTATGCCTATTCGTTATCCTAGTATCCATAAATGTAACAGTACTTTGGGCTAGGCTAATTGGTTTGACTGTAAGAATTGTTATTATTATTAAGTAATATTATTAAGTACTTATTTCTGCCGAAAATTAAGTCTTGGCCTATAAACTCCTTTTCGCACATATTAAATATCCAGCAAGCACAAAAAAAAAGTTTTTGCTAATATTAGCAATCATGTTCTAAAAACAGAATCAAAAATGTATACTTCATAAGGATACAACAGTGATAAAGCGCATTGACGTCACTGTAAATTGAATTTATAGACTCCTATTTACTGCTTCAGAAGGCACCTTAGATTGCAATCGTAATTATTTTACGCGTGGAAGCGAATCTCCATGGAGCAGCTGTGACCGGGGCGATAACATGTTACGACGTTCAAATTGAGTAGATACTTTTGAAAAATTACCTATTTTGTTTCATTCGATAATGTTTCAAAATCATTCCATAGCAATTGTTATTGAGTTCTAATGTGACTGTAAAGCAAGAGTAATATGTTTTACGAATTTCAAGAGAATTACGTACGGTGAGAAGATGAGCATAATCTTTCTGATAAGCTAATTAATAAAGTCATCCTGATAGATGGGCTCCGGGGATTTTAATCGTAGATAGCTTGTAATTGATACTTCTAGTACCTATATGGGTTATCTTTTCAAGGTTACTTTAATTTAAATAAGAATTTGCCAGTTTACCAGTATCAAATCAGTTCAACTCAAACCAAGTCTTTTATAAAATGTCCTCGCGTAAGTGTCTGAAAATTGGGTGCATTCTAGCGCTTAATGGATATTGAATAGAAAGCCTTCGGTTTGATATAAAAGAGGGCTTCGGCAAAAGAGCCGCCAGTTCAGAAGCAACCTCCAGAGGTACACTTCTATAACTCTTATATCGTGCAAGAAGGAATCATATAAACTACAGCTCACTGTTACTATGTATAACTGGCGTTTACTGCTATTTGCGTTTTTCGCGGTTTTCCAACCGATTGCGTCTTTCACCGAACGCAATCTTGTTGATGGCAGGGAGCAGTGCTGTGACCATCGTCTTTCGGGAACCCTTAATGGAAACTATCCATTCAAAGAACTCACTGAAAATCGTCACTTGAACTACCCTAGAGATACTAGCGGAATAAGACGTGATGACTTGCGAAATGAACGCACTGTTTTGATTTATTCTCCTACAGATGCATTTCGTGATGCACGAAAGAGAGAGTTGAATCGTGGATCTCAATATTTTCGTAGTCGTGATTCCCGAACTACATTTCAACGAATGAACAACAGAGTGACCTCTGAGATAAAGACTACCCATGTATGTGATACTGAAATCAACCGTGACGAAAGAAACATTGTTCGAAATAGATTATCTCAAAACTCAAGATTTACGACAGAAAGACGTGATAGAAGAACTGGTGATAACGTAAACATACATGCAACGCGTGAAGGTAACCAACGAGAAGCTCTTAGACAAATACCAAAAGATATTGTTTACGTCTCCAGGGACATACACACTGAACTTAGACGTACACATGATGATCGAGATCGACATTACTATCAAGAACGAACAAATGGCAAAGACATGGACAGGAGAGAATCTATAACACAAAATAATTTGCGAAATCATCGCTTTATCTCGCAGCGCTCTGTTCAATCTTTGAATAGATTTGATAGGGATGCTGCAGAATACAGACGAACTTCCGATAGCTACAGAGTAAAAGAAACAGAACGCAGTAATCGTTCAGATCTCCGAGATTTCAGAAGTGATGCTGCACGTAAAGAAGCAAGAGTCACTGAGAGAGCTGATGATGACCGGAAATTGACTTCTAGTTCCTTAGAAAGGCTGCTAAGCGGCAGAGTGCGATTTTACAGAACAATCATTGTAATTCGTGATAGCAGAGTAAATCGTCAAATAAGAAATTATCTTGGTAACGACCGAAGGATGGAGGGTCGAGATATGAGAGAAAGTATTAAGCGTCTTGCGCCCGTACGTTTGGCTGAATTCGCACGGGTTAATGTAAATTTAGAAAGGAACGATATGTCTTCATCACCAGCTGGACGCAGCAGAACCACCAGTCAAATACGCCACACAACGCTCGAAGGTCATAAAAATAGGGTCGTCAGGAGTTTTATAACGGACGATATCCGTCGTGAAATGGCCAGTACAACACGACGCTTGTGGACCATTAAATCTGAAAATAGACTTAATGAGAATAAAAGAGAGCGAACCAATTTTATCATTCGTGACAGAGAAACACAAGAAAGCAGACGCAATTCCAGGAATAATCTTATGCCAACAAATATCTTAAATGTAAGAGCTCTGACACGTGAGACATTATATGAGCGGCGTAGTATGAGATCTGAACAACAAAATACCAGAGCGTTCGATGAGATTCGACAACATAACCGTAGAGAACGTCGTGACTACAACGATAGAGTGCAGCCATTGGAACGGGAACCGCTTACCCATTCAGCTCAAACTAAAATTGTAAAAATGAGGACTGGTTATCAAATAGTAGAAAGTGGCGTTCATAACGAAAGACTTTATAGAGATCGTGCTACTTCGGAAGAGAGTAGATCATCATCAAGTAAACTGGATACCAGAGTTATGATAACACGCAACAGTCGTCTTTCTGAAAACATTAAGAATGACTTCAGGGCAATGGATTTAGAACGCCGACTTGTTGATAATCGTGTGAAGTCACCTAAAGAACTTACTCAAAATCAAATTAATAAAACAGACCATAATGAATCGAATGGCAGCAATTGGCAATATTTAGTGTACACGATGCATGGCATTTATCTCTGCACAATTTTCTTACCGATATTGACGGACAAAAAATACGCTAAAAAGAAAACAATGTAAGCACATGTACTTATATAAAACTTAAAATGCAAATTCTTAATTTGTATTAGGTAACTACCTAATACAAATTTTCGTAGGTTGCTTTACTATGAAAAATATTCACAGTTTTCTTTTTTCAGGTCCATGAAATGGGGCACCTCTTTGCAGAAACTCATCAAAGTGGATTAAACGGAACTTCTAGCAACTATATTCTGGCATTTACTAGTAGAAAATATAACATTGATGTTAAAATTAGATGCGTAGTTTGTAATACTTTATTAGTAGTTAAAATATAGATATTATAATGTGTTACTTAACGTTTTATTTCATTAGAAATACGTAAATCAGAAAAGCCTACCAGTGTGAGTAAAGGGGTAAAAATTGCATAGCAAATGGCATATATGCAGAGCTGTATTTGGGGGACAGCAGGCGGGGCTATTGCCTTGGGGCCTCCAGAAGAAGGGCCCTCACAACAGAAATAAAAATATATATATATAAATTTCGACGGGTTACTTTCGACTATCAAGTTATGCAATTTTTTTTTTATAGAATATAGAAGAACTTTAAACTTTGTTATAAAAACTGTATCACTCATATTCGTAATAAACTATTTTGGTATTTTAATCGAATATAATTAGGGACGTCTGTTGCCCCAGGGCCTCCACACGTCCAAATCCGGGCCTACATATATGCTATACGTATTTAAGAAAGGATTATTGTTCAGGTACATATATCCTCACTCGATTCCAAATTCTCTGACAACTACGACAAACGGATTATCTTATAAAAGGAAAACCTATCGACGAAAATAATTAAAAATACAATAAGCACATTTCAATTTCTTCTTTATAGATTTTAGGATATTAAGTTTTAGGATACTAGGTACTTACTTGTTTAAGTGTAGGTACCCGGTATTTATTTACTCTGTGTATTTAATTAATACATCATTGAAATTTAGCCCATTGATAAAAAATGAATTAATGAGAATTATCCAAACATTGAGACATATTACCTATCTGTTGCTAACTTCATTTATTATTAGGAATTTGGTGACAAAACGGAAAAGTACTTAGGTACCTAATGGTGGAATTCACTAGGTACCTAAGTACTTTTTCCACTAGGAGAATGACCGTGGGCAGGCCCTGCCTATGTCTTAACCAATAAAATTCTAAAATCGTATTCATTGTGTCAAAAACAAAATACTAACTCCTAGTTTACCCGTAATAATTTTTTCGAAATAATTAATATTTTAAACAATTATAAGTTTTGCATTCGCCCCATTTTTCTTACTCAAATAATTAGGCAAACTAAATCGATTAGTTTCAATTTTTAAAAAGCAATTTGAACACTCGATCAATCAAACAAACGTTTATATTAAACATTAATATTGTAACGTGTTGTAGGTTTTGAATAGTTGGATTGCGAAAGTGTACACAAAACCTCAAACAACCGAATTTCTTTTTCACTAGGATAACTGGTGAGAACCACAGGCTTGAGGAACGGTTGTATGACACCACCGGCTCTGATTTTTTTTTTAATTGTGAATAGGTAAACTTTTGGCAGTAATCACCCCTGATGGTAAGCGACGATGCGATCTAGGAGGTGACGCGCCTGCCCAGAAGATACCTATTCACTCGTCACACTTGAAGACCCCTTCTTCAAGCCCTCACCTTGGTGAGAACCTCCGCGAGACTGCCCAGCGAGCCGAGATGATTCACCCTTCACATTTTGTTACGACATGGATGGTTGTATCTTTAGCTTCCATGCATCCTTTGCATTGAGGGCTGTCAGTGATACATAAATAAAAGAGGCGTCTGTTAAAATTACCATGACCAGTAATGGCGCTTGTTACCAGGCGTAGTTCTGCTCTACTTAGCCGTAGAAGGGATCTGAAGACTCGAGCATCCACCCGCGGCAGTAGGAGTTTAGCTTGTCTACACGTCTTCAGAGTTCAACTGTTGCTTTATTCAAGTCCCGTTCACGCAACGGGACGTGAATAAAGCAACTAGGACGTGAACTAGGCAACAAAACGTACCACAACTTGACAAACCGGGAGGTAAAGCATTGCCAGGATCCAAACTAGAACCTTCAGCTAAATGTAACTTTTCAATGGGCTATCGGGGAATTTTCATATATATAGATAGCATGGATGACATCCCCATCTCTCTAGTGATTTAGCTACGAGATAGAAATCATTAGAACGAGCAACATTTGTGCCAATGTGAATTATAAGTGATAGAAACCCAATGAAATATAAGGAATAAATGGAAATTTATTATGTTTCTCTTAGAGCTAGTTTATTTATAACATTCGTAGTATTCTAGAGATCTAAAACATCACTTTTTTTCTTATGTTGCGATTCATACATAGCCTTTGTTATCATGCGTTTCATCTCATCATCACCAGTTTCATACCTGTGATGTAAAATATATATCAAGATTAGGATAGATTATTACATTAAAATTAATAATATTAATTATTATGAATTTTTCACTTTAGTATTATATTTACTATTTAATTTTGTCATTATAAAAGATCCAAGTTTTACTTACATTTTCCTCATCAAATCCATGATGGAATCCTGTGGATCCTTTTTATCTGAATCATCAGGCTTAAAACGGTTGTTGCGTTGATCTTCAAACTTTTTCTCAATTTCGGTGACATGTGACCATTTAATATTTGGACGAGCTTTAGCCAAAAAGATTACAACCATATCTAAAAGAAAAATTTGAAGATTTATTATATTTATGAAGTTTATAAGATATATATCACAAATTGATTTATCTAATTATTGTACATAATTGTTATTTTAAAATTTGTAGAATTAAAATTTCGGTATTTATTTAAAAAGTCTAAATCAAATTTAAAAAAAAAAAAATTGCATATTTTAATAATATTTTTTAATAATTTTATTAATGGATGCGAAGAACACCAGAAATTGATTTCCATCAATCCAGTGTTTTCATAGAAAGAAATAGAATCAGTTTTTTTTGTTATAAAATATGAATAAAGGTGATATTTTGTTTAATTTATTAATGATGTGTACCAATTATTTACATCACAATATATATCATAAATATAGCATGAAATCCTGCATAGGATATCAAATAATTGTATGCAATGCAACATTAAAATAAATAAATAAATATTTCTTTACCAATTAGCCTAGCCCAAAGTAGGCACTGTAAGGCTTGTGTTTTGGATACTAGGATAACAGATAGTCATACACATAGGATACATAGATATGCAATATTCATAGAAATATATACAAATACCACTGACTCAGGTACAAATGCTTGTATTCATCATACAAATATCTGCCCCTTCTGGGATTCGAACCTAGGACCGTCGATGCGAAAAGCAGGACCGCTACCGTTGCACCAAATAGTTGTCAATGATAACTGATTTGATTTCTTGATTAAATATAATAAAAATATAGGTAGTTGTAGACTGTTAGCAGTTTTTCAAATGTTTTTCATTTGTCAGTTTTACATATTTACAACAACATTTCAGTTTATCTAGTGGTTTATTTGTTTTTACTAAGATGCTTTGCTTAAACATCATAAAAAGCTACCTTTTTAACATTATTAAGTAAAAAATTCAGATAAAAAAATTACATAGGAGAATGATAATTATATGTCATGTGGTGTCAGGCAAAGTAGAATAGCACCAAACCTTCCTTAACAATGCTATAAAAGGCAACTAATGGGACGAGAGATAATTACCATATGCCACCAAAAATGGACAGTAGCTTTTTCTTTCTTTCTAAATTATGGTCTTTACTGATTGCAGTAGATTGCTCTGAGCATAAAAAATATGGTTTAACCACCCATTTTTGGGGGAGGCTTTTGTCGACCAACAGATGTCTGTTGAAATAGATATGGTTACTATTGTATTATATAAATTAACTAGGTTTGTAAGTAATTTATTTATAGGAATTTTGTAGTTTCTAGGATGCTTCAAATACATACCAGTTTTTTGTTTCCAGTGACTCTCTTCAATATTGATGGGCTCAAGTAGTTTATTAATAACCAGTAGATAGTCTTTGTTTTCAAGGTTATCTACATGAAGTTCCATGGAGCGATCAGTGAGGTTACAGAAGACTTGTTCTTTTGGTATTGTTTGGACATTCTTCAAAGTAACAAAGACTTTGATGTACTTGTCTGACTGATCCCATCCTGAAATATTCAATCCAATATATGAAATAAACAATTCAACAAAATAATATCTATTACCTAGTGATGCAAAATTGTAATCTTTAAAATAAACTGAAAGTCGCTTTAAAATAAGCAAAGCTAATATTTTAATGTACTGTCGCCTCAACCTATCCACAAATTGCAATATTCAATATTAGTTGATTTATTTTAAATTTTGTGGTAAAGATAATTTAAAAATGTTTATTACTCAATAGGAGTATTTACAACAAGAGACCTAAAACTGAGAAGCCACAAGAAACTCGGGACGGGTTGTTTTCTTCTCTCTTTAAATATGTTACGAAATTTTTAGAATTAAGTAAATTTTCTAGGTAAGTTTGTATGCTGTTATTTGTTGATTGAAACCATGGTCAGCTTTTTATAGAATGTTTTTTTTGTTTGAAGTTACACTTACCATATCCATTTAATTTGATTTGATATCTTTTGTGTTGAGCTGGCGCAGAAGTAGTCGGCACTGGATTGACTTCAGGCGTGACTGAAGAACTCTCGTTTTCTTTCACATTTATCCATTCCGTTTCCAACTTGCGGATTTCTAGGGTCAAAAGGTCCTGAACTTTCTTCCGTTTTGCTTGCTTCAATAATTCATTCAGTTCATCGATGTCACTCCTCAACTTAAATATTAAAATTAAAACTTGTTTTATATACCTATAGTGCTTAAAACAAAAAGAAAAATATTTAAATAATACATTAACTACTATATACCTCCTTCAATTTAGTCTCAGACATGATGTTTTTTCTGTTATAATTCAAAGAAAACAAGCCTTTAATGCAATAGAATCAAATAACAGCATTAATTTCTCACTAATGCAACGAAGTGAATGAATAATTTGATTTAAATCAAATTTTCCACTACTCAGACTAAGCCACAGAATAAAGTGACAGACAGAAACTGAAAGATAGTGACTGACAGACAGATTCTAGAAATCGCTATAAACTTTTTGGCGGGAGTGGAAAGTGTCATTTTACTTGAGTTTGGTTTTTCTTGTTATTGATATTTGCCGGATATTAATAAGTAATAAAGTGTTCGTTAACATGCCCGAGAGCTGGCAAGTGAAACTAAACAGTGTTATTAAGTTATTGAACACTCCAGTAACAGAACTTTTATAGTATAAGGATTTTTGTTATTAAAGTTTTATAATAAAGTGAAGTAATTTAAACATAATATTAGTATGGAAGCGACAAAGCAATAAAATAAACATATTATAATAAAATTATCAACACAAATATTTTATCAATATCCGTCAGTGGCGTCAAGCACTAGTAGTGCTTTTTTGTTCTAACACGTGAATAGGACGCAAACTATAAGTACATCGATTGTTTCAAACAACGATTTATTCTCAGAACAATAACTAAAGCTCTGTTCTGAGGATTTATTTATTGTTCATAAACATCGACGTCTTATCTCTTTTTTTTTTTAATATAAGTTTAACGGCCTTGGCAGTTAGCCATCTAGCCAAATCTTAATAATTTTGTTCCATTTCTATTAGTTTTTGTTCCATTTCAAATTGTTCCAATTGAAATTTTTGTTCCATTTCTAATTTTCATATTTGACCAATGGTGTCGTTAATAAATTGGAAGATTATTGCATATGTTCTTAGGTTTTTTAAAATAGATGGCAAGAGGCGGGGAATGTCATTATTTTTGTATATCTTCATTAAGCCATCTATTAAAAGTAATCGTGGGATGTTGAAGGCTGGGCAATGTAAAATAATATGGTCTAGAGTACCTTCTTCCTGTGAACAGTGTTCACAAACCTCTGAATCAACTAAATTTAATCTTTTTAAATGAGCAGCAAATTTTCCATGTCCCATTCTGAGTCTATTTATAGTTGTAATGAATTTTCTGGATGGAGAATTATTTAGCTTAAAGTACCATGGTCTTGTTGGGATTATTTCCTGTATTATTGCATACCATTTTCCTTTTTGCTGTTTCGTATTTTCCCATACTTTATGCCAATGTTGAAACGATCACAACTTTAAAATAGAATTGTAATCTGTCATTGGAACTGGTGGTACAACATAATGCTGACTGTTGCTATAAAAATTTGGAACGTCTATTTTCATTAACTTGTCTACGGTTTCATTTCCTGATATTCCACTATGTGATGGCACCCATAAGAATTCCACATGTTTACTAGGATTGTCGAAAATGTACTGTCTTATTTTAGTAATGTATATGTTATTTTTATAACTAATATTGGAATGTTCCAAGCAATTCAAAACACTCAATGAATCTGTAATTATTAAAAAATATTCAGTATCAGCAACTCCATTGATATATTGCAAAGCTGCGAATATTGCGTATGCTTCTGCTGTAAATATTGAACAATTTTAATCCAATGTAAAACACCGGCCAAACTTAGTTAATGAATCGTAATAAGCTGCTTTCGTATATTGCTTTGTTTTTGATCCATCTGTATATATTCTGCGATATCCTTCTTTTTCGTTATTTACATAATTCAAAAATTCTGTGTTATTTAAGACTCTTTTGGAAATAATAGAAGGTAAAGTAATTTGAACTTCCAAAGAACCTAAATCCCATTTATCATTGTGGTCTATGTATTTACAAAAAGATTTCAGCTCATCAATATAGTTATTACTAAATATTTTATTATTATTATATAAATTCAAGTATTGCGTATTCGCTAAAACTTTTAAATAAAACTTTTCTGTTAAGTAATTAAGTCTTACGTTAATTGGAGGTATGCCAGCTTCTATTTCTAAAGAGTTAATCGGGGTAGAACACATTGCCCCGGTAATTATTCTAAGACCTTTATTTTGAATGATTTCTAATCGTTTTAATAAATATTGACTAAGAAATTTCCCGTAAACTATTAAGCCATAATCGTAATGACTCCTGACGATGGATTTGTAAATCATATTTAGTAGTTTTGGGTCCATACCCCACGTAACACTCGCTAAACATCGCATAATATTTACACTTCTTTGCATTTTTTGAACAACATTTAAAACATGAGACTTAAAACTAAGCTTTGAATCAAATACGACACCTAAAAATCGTTTTTCACTAACTAGTTTAATAATTACAGAATCGTACTTAACAATCACATTCATATTACCAAAACGATCAAACTTATTACTAAATATTAGAGAAGAACTTTTGCAAGCACTAATATTGAGTTTTAGAACGTGTTTATAATATTTACAAAGATAAGTCAATGCTTCATTTAAATTATCAACAGCTTGTGACAAGTTAATATGTTGAGCATACATTACAATATCATCCGCATATTGTAAGAAATATGTATTACAGCTAGAAACATATTTGTGAATTAAAGATGTATATAAGTTGTACATCAATGGAGATAAAGTAGCCCCTTGCATTATTCCTTTATACGCCATTTTTGGACCATAAAAAGATTGATTATATTTAATAAATACTGTACGTGAATAAAAGAAATTAAAAATCCATTTACATATTTTGCCAGGGATATTAAAGCTGTGGAGAATTTTGACCAGAATATTTAAGTCAATATTATCAAATGCACCCGAAACGTCAAGGAAAGCGCAAACCATATAACCATTATTTAAAAATGTGTCCTGTATATCACCACAAAATTTAACTAAACTGTCGGTAGTACTACGACCCTTCCTAAATCCAAACTGATCTGGGGGAATAAGCAATCTTGATTCAGCATACAGTTCAAGCCTATTCTTTAACATATTTTCAAATATTTTACCAACACAAGAAGATAGTGATATCGGTCTATATGATTCAGCCAACTTTGGATCTTTATCTAGTTTTAAAATTGGTACAATGGCAACAGATTTCCATGAATTAGGTATAACATTATGATGCCACAAATTATTAAATATATTTAACAAAATAAATTTAGCAGATGTATGAAGTTTCTTAATCAAGATATATGGCAAATTATCAAGACCTGGTGTAGTATCTTTCCTATTATTCAAAGAGAAATTAAATTCATGTACAGAGAATGGTTGATTCAAATGTATATTAAGTTCATTATCTTCAAAAACAGAACTAAGATCATCAGTATTTTCAGAAGATTCACTCGAAGTCAATTTGCTCAGAAAATCATCTATAAAGCAATTTTCTTTATTTACAGATGAAGATTTCTTTCTATTAAAAATTTTAATAAATTTCCATATACGACTAATCGGTGTATTCCTGTCAAAACCCGAGCATAATTTTTCCCAACCAGATTTTTTTTCTTGTTGGACTATTCGTTTTTTTTGTGCATCTAATTTTTTATATAATAAATAATTTTCAATAGTGGGATACTTTCTGTATGTAAATAATGCTAATTTACTTTCATTTACAGCATTCGCACAATTGTCATTCCACCATGGGACGGGCTTATGAGATTTACGATTTGGCGTTTTATTTTTATGCAGTGGTATACATTCATCTCTTAACTCATATAAATAGTCACAAAATTTGTCATAAGCAACAAGAGGGTCGAGTTCCGATAAAATACTATCAAAATAATGTTCAGATTCTCTATAATAATTTGACCACTCAGCTTTTTTATACAGAAATTTTTCATATTGCTGTTCGTACTGAAAAATATCAAGACTTATATCTATGCATGCAATTGTAGGAAAATGGTAACTACCGAGTGTATCCTCTGAATATACTGACCAATTCACAGACGAGGCTAAAACAGAAGAACAGAAAGCAATATCAATGGCAGAGGCACATTGGTTTGGACGATTTAGAGTTGTTGTATTACCATTATTTAATAGAAACATATTGATTTCATCTATCATGTCATATAATTGAATACCACGAGGCTTATTTGATGTACAACCAAACGCTGTATGATGTGCATTGAAATCTCCCATTACTAAAATAGGAGATGGCAAAGATGCTATAATTTGTTTTAACATATTGATTGGAAAACGACTACATCGAGGTGGACAATAGACATTTAAAATCGTAATCAATCCATTTCCTGTTTTAATAGTTATTGCTAATGTTTGAATTTTATCAGTACTATGAGTGTAAATAGCTGAACTCATTATTGATTTTTTACAAAGTATGGCAACTCCACCATAACCACTTATATAATCTTTGCGGAATATATTATAACCTCTAACATTTATTTCATCTGTGGACTTAAGCCAAGTGGTTAAGTTTACCGAAACGGCTCGGAAAGGGGGGTAATACTGCATACATAGAATTGTTCCCCTTGCCCCCCTGAGTTGAATGGTGGTGGTCCCGAGGCTTAAATCCCCCGTTTGGGGGGTCAAACGGGGGGTCAAAGTTCGGGTGGGGCAATGTGAGATTTTGACGGATTTGGACCGAATTAAATTAATTAAATTTAATTAAAAATAAAAAAAAAAATATAAAAAAATATTTAAAAAACAAAAAAAAAAATTATAAAAATATAAAAAAAAACAAAAAAAAATTATAAAAATATAAAATAAAAAAAACAAAAAAAATTATAAAAATATAAAAAAAACAAAAAAAATCATCAAAAAATCTAACCTAACCTAACCTAACCTGACCTGACCTGACCTGACCTGACCTGACCTGACCTGACCTAAAATAAAGAAATCACAAATTAATTACATCATAATTATTGTCAATTAACCTTCCCCATTCCTTGGGGGTACCCCCTGGAGAGGGGGGTAAAAACCAAAAATGATCTACTCGTCGAGATCGGTCCAAATCCGTCAAAATCTCACATTGCCCCCTCCCTCCCCCCTTTGGGGGGAGGGGGGTACCCCCCATGGGAAAAACCAAAAATGATCTACTCGTCGAGTTCGGTCCAAATCCGTCAAAATCTCACATTGCCCCACCCGAACTTTGACCCCCCGTTTGACCCCCCAAACGGGGGATTTAAGCCTCGGGACCACCACCATTCGACTCAGGGGGTCGAGTTCTAGGTTGGAGTGACAACGAGGCTCGGGCTTCGCCCGAGCCGCGTTGTACACTCCAACCAAGTTCTCATTTATACTTGGAAAAAAGGAACCAAGAGTTTGTCGATTTACAATTTATGACTTATTTTCATTGATCTTCTGTTGTTTAATAGGACAGTATTTGGAAACAGCAATATGCTCTCCCTTGCAATTAATGCAGTGAGGCTTGTCTTTACTAGTGCAATCTTTATAGTGATGTGATTGTGAACATATTGAGCACACAATATCATGTTTACAATACAGGGTGGCTGATATATAATGCAACAAAGTAAAGCGCTATATTTTTTTCATTTCTTTTTAAATATTATTGTTCAAAAGCAAAAAATGTCGGAAATAACATATAATTTTAGAATCACTTTAGGTTTGTTCGAAATGGCCACCTTTGGTACGGATTATGGCCTTCAAACGGCCGACAAAGCCATCACACGCTGCACGAAAGTGACTCTGCGGTATTTTGGCCCATTCCCGGCGAAGCGCTGTCTTGAGATGGTCGACACTTAGGTATTTTTTAGTGCGAACCTTACTCTCCAAAATGCTCCAGGCGCAAAATTCCAACGGATTGAGATCCGGAGATTTTGGTGGCCATTGTGTGGTGGAAATGAAACGAGGAACCTCCTTTTTAAGCCATTCTTGGTTGACGCGTGCTGAGTGCGATGGTGCTGAGTCCTGTTGGAATGTCCATGGTCTGCGGCCGAAATGTTTGTCTGCCCAGGGCTTCAATACTGCCTTTAAGACATTTTCCCGATAATATTCGGCATTTATTTTGACCCCACGGTCGATGAATACGAGCGGGGAGTGACCATCGGCCGTTACGGCGGTCCACACCATTACCATCGGCGGCGCTTGAGTTCTGGTGACCAATCGAAGGTGTAAATTTTCAGCTGACCTCTTTGGGAAGTAAACCCAATAATTTTGTTTGTTCACAAACTGCTCAATTTGGAATGGCTTCTCATCGGAGAAAACCAAATTCGGAAATTGGCCACTTTCGTGCAAGCGAAACAACTCCTTGGCCCTTTCCAGTCTAACTTTTTTTTGTGAATCGGTGAGCTCTTGCACTTTTTGGAACTTCAATGACTTTAGTCCAAGCTCATTTTTCATTATGTGTTGCATCCGTTCTCGCGATATGTTTAGCTCACGAGCCATTTTTCTACCACTGCGGCGTGGATTTCGATCAATTCTGGCCTTCACTTTTCGGATCATTTCTGGTGTTGTTACTGTTTTTTTTCGTCCACTTTTTGGACGCGATGAAACACTGCCAGTATCACGGTAACGAGCAATGGTACGAGAAACAAAAGATTTGTTCACATTTAAATGCTGGAGGGCTCTAACGATTGCCACTTGTGGTTTTCCAGCCAAATATAAAGCAATCACACTATCACGCTTGAATTCCATCACGAATAACTTTTTTTCTGAATGCAATAGATCAAAATGCTTTTGTACGCTTGTAAACAATAAAAAGCAACTGCGAACTGGAATAAATCTGACAGCTGTCAGATCAGTGGTTGAGAAATGACAGCAGTCCGAAGTTGGTTGCAATACATATCAGCCGCCCTGTATTTTGTTGTGTGTCCAAAAGCCATACATTTGTAACATTGTATAACTGGTTTTATATATGCTTGTACAGGCAAAATACATAGACCATAATTAATATGAGATGGAAGTAAATTACCAGAAAACGTTATGGAAACTGTCTGCAAGCCAACTATACCTTCCGGAGTCTTCTTTGTAAATCTGCGAACAGATAATATTTCTTATGTGGATATCAACTTATCAAACAGATGTTTACAGCTTAAATCGTTTGGAATAAATCTAATAACTCCTATACATTCTGAAGTTGACGCTGGAATAAAGGCCTTCAATTCGTGAGATTGAGATGACAAAAAAGATGTATTTGCCAGAAGAGAGTTCGCATTTTTTGGATTGTCAAATAAAATGGCATAACGCAAAGCATTTACTCGTTTAATTTCTTTTACTCCTTTATTATATCTGCTGAAAATATTATTGAGGTAAATCGGATCTTTGTTACCAAATTTCACAGATTCATTGCTACTTTCTATATAAACTGGAAAGACAGTACCGGGTGCATTATCAGGATAACTTCGAATATGATTTCGTTTAAAGTACGGAGCAAACATATTCTCCTCATCTTCATCTGATATTTCTCGAATAGGTGACTGTGCTTTTCTTTTTTTAATTGCTGTACCACCACTATCTACGCTCATTTTCAAGATTTACTTGAGATTTCACTTAGAAATGTATTTAAAATTAATTTAAAATTTCCAAGAGCTTTAAAATTAATCCTCTCGCCTTGAAATTTTCCCGCGCTCCAAGGCGGCGTCTCTCTAGCGGCCATAGACTAAAAATTACTACTAGTCCCATGGAGGTTAGAGAAAGAGAACGATCGCTTTAAAAAATAATGTCCCAGAAATATGGACAAAATTAGTGGTTGCTGCGATCGCTGTTACAGTTGTTAAATTTGTACATTATTCAACTAATTTCATCTACTTGCACTCATAAACAGCTTACATCGCAGATACTACTTACCGCGACGGCAGCGCGGCTGTGGTTGAAAAATGAACTATAAATTGAATATTGATTTACGATATTGACGACCGTTTGGTGCAACGATAGCGATCCTGCCTTTCGCACCGACGACGGTCCTGGGTTCGAACCCGGAAGGGGCAAATGTTTGTATGATGAATAAGAGCATTTGTACCTGAATCATGGATGTTTGTATATATTTCTATTAATATAAAATGTATGATATATGTATGTCTATCCGTTACCCTAGTATCCATAACACAAGCCTTAAAAGTGCTTACTTTGGGCTAGGTTAATTGGTGTGAATGTAGGAAATATTTATTTATTTATAAATTATGCAGGCACAGGCGGGCTAATACTTTAGCACGGAGTGATCGTTCTCGTTTTCTCTAATAACCTCCATGACTAAAGTGAACGGCAATTGTTGTTCCGCACCTTAAATTTAAATCGGTTAGATGTAGGCACCTTCCATGCTATCTTGGCTGAACCACTGTCGGATGCAGCCAAGAAGCTTTGCTCTTTAGTTTATGTTAATAATTAAGTAGTTAAATGTAAATAATATAGAATAAGGTTTATGATAGGACTGACATATCTTTTTAAGATAAAAGTCCTTAAATTAAATAAAGAAAAAAAAAAAACCATGACTAGTTCTTTACTTGAGAAAATATAGCTGGATACTCGTGACCGAACTTATCGAATCCGACAATATGACTTTGAACAAGCGTAGCGGCAAAACAACGTTACATAATTTATGACTTTAATTTTTACCATAGAAGTGTGCTTTCACCTGTCTACCACTAAAGTGTCTAAAGGCAAAGATTAATAATTGTTCATGCTGGGACCTCGTTAGGCTTTGTGCCACCTTTTAAAATTAGGAAGCATTTATAAGCCTCGTACCCCAACATACGTCTTGGACAAAATCGCTGAACGACCATACCACAGCCGGGCCAGTACAAAATATACCTAAGTAGTACAAATGCTGTTGAAATAATTTGGGGTCAAGTCAAAGGACTGTGTTTCTAGGTATTTTCAAACTCAAAACCTATCAGACAAAGTACAAATGTCAAAACTTAATCATATAATGAATTAAAAACTATAATAAAGAAATAATTAAGTTAAAACTACTACTTGCGTAATTTGTAAAATAAATTTTGTAAATCACTATGATTATTCATATAATGCAATAATATGCTTCTCAGACATAATAATACTTCTTACTTAAGTACCTAAGCTTCTAAATATTTCCCTATAACATAAAAATATGAAACTCGTCCTTTTCAATACAGTTTTATATTTTCTACACTATTAAATAATTATAACTTATTATTGATATATTTAAAAGTAAATTTATAGAAACAGTTTTAAAATATTTTTATTTTCTGGATTATATGTAGGTAATTATTAACTGATACAAATGATGCATGTGTCTGTAATGCCAGGAGATTGGGCAAAAATAATCAATAGAACTAAAAAAATCATATAAGATTATTGAAAGTGCCAAGTTAAATTTGATAATATAGGCAATCAAGATTTAATAATCAATCTACAATATCGCTATAGTGTCTTGAATAATGATAAATAAAAGCAATGAACAAAAACATTTGTCTATTTGTAATATATAAAAAACAGAATAAAACGCGTCCTGAATTCATTAAAACTGGTTTTACTTTTGTAGTTTATACCAATAAAGTGTCAAATACTATCATTAACCACCACTGCCAGGGAAGTTCGAGACACGAAGGCATACCATCGGTCGGGTAACGACTACCCGCCCTACTTATTTAAATATATTTCAATTAAAATGATTTTAACTGGTACGTAGTGTTACTCATTTAACACCTAAATAGTAACCGTGACACAAGACGTCAGAATATAAAAATCTTTGAGGAATCTACAATCAAATGTGAGCACTTGGGACATTAGTCATTCACGTTGTTGGGTCTAAACTAGACCCAGAAACTCTTAAACAGAGGGAAATTACAATTTCTAGTGATAACTCAGGTGATTTACCAACATTTGATTTACCAATTTAAATATTTGTTGGCAAGCCGTTTTAGAGCTTTAGAATTCATTGAACCTTAAAGGTTAATAGGGCAGCACAGTGCTTCACATTCCCATTATAATGCGAATCCGAAAATAGTAATAATTCAAATCAATTAAATTGTGAGCACTGTACAGAGTCACAAGTTGTTTCTGTAATAGTAGTTTATGATACTGTTGCATAATAAGGGTTCTTATAACATGAGTGTGTTTTAAAAAAACGAGCCGTAGGCGAGTTTTTTTATAGCATCACACGAGTGTTATAAGACCAAGTTATGTACAGTGTCATACACTACTTTATCTACTCTCATACTATAATATGTAAAACAATATTGCAAATAAAACGCTGAATATAACAACAAATTTATTTAAATGTCAAATGTTGGCGCCAAGGTGCAAACATCAATTGCGCATGCGTGTTGCGTCGGTCGTCGAGGACTCGTTCATTGAAACCTTTTTAAAGTAGAGGTTCAACCTCCTTGGTCCAGCTGGAGGTTGTATAGGTGTATCGTTATGATAAAAAAGTTATATTATGTTACAGGTGTCCATACAAGACCTGTATCGTAATGAAACTTTTTTTTTTATTATTTTTGGCCTGTACGTAATGTTTGTCATAAGCATTTTGTTTTCAGTTTTAGAATCTTTGTATGATAGTATTAGAGTAGATAAAAAGTTTAATAGTTTAGATGTAAATCGTAGGCGTGAATTTGTAAGCAATAATAAGATCTGTTTTAACTGCTTGGGTGGTAATCACATGGTTAGCGAGTGTCACAAACTTACTTGTCGTACATGTAAAAAACGTCATCACACACTTTTATGTCAATAGCAGTTATAGTACGTACAAACCAAAATAAAGGGCAAAAGGTCAAACATGAATGACATCCTGAGAGCGCCAGCGCTACAAATAACGAAGAGCTGATCGTTTCATGTCTGTCAACTAAAGAGTTACTGAAGCTAGACAAGTTTTATTAGCAACAGCGCTCGTTAAAGAGCAGTCAAGCTTAGGTAACTTTCAAGTTATTAGAGCCTTACTAGATCAGGGCTCACCTTCGCTACGGAGTCTATAGTACAATTCTTGAGGCTGAAGAAAACTCCAGTCAGACGAGTAGTTTCTGGTCTCGGTGAAGATAAGAAGATTATCTAAATATATGGTCATACTTAAGTTACAGTCTGGAGTAGGTAGTCACAATTTCAGATCACAATAAACGCTTGTCTTAAAAACCATAACATCACATTTACCGGAAAAAAATATAGTCATTAGAATAGATAGAATTAGAACAATTACATTTTATTAAACTTTTGACGACCGTTTGGTGCAGCGGTAGTGATCCTGCCTTTCGCACCGACGGTCCCGGGTTCAAGTCCCGGAAGGGGCAAATGTTTGTATGATGAATACGAGCATTTGTGCCTGAGTCATGGGTGTTTTTATATATTTCTATGAATATTACATATCTATGTATCATATATGTATGTCTATCCGTTAACCTAGTATCCATAACACAAGCCTTACAGTGCTTACTTTGGGCTAGGCTAATTGGTGTGAATGTAAGATATATTTATTATTGATTATTATTATTAATTAAAAATTATCCGATCCGGAGTTCAATAAGTCCAACAAAATCGATTTGTTGTTAGGTGCAGAAGTGTACAGCCATATAATTAGAGAAGGAATCAGAATAAAACACTTTTGATCAAACAGAATAAAACACACGCCGTGATCACGGCTCCTGTAAAGGAGTCGAAACGTCAGGATTAAATATAAAATAAAATAAAACATGCGCAAAAATCCGTAAAAAAGTGTCTTATTCTGATGTGTAATGTGCGCGGAAGTGTAAGAACTAAATAGAGAAGGAATTATGAGGTCTCCTTGCAAATGTATTCTGGCACAGTGCTGTAGTTTAGGATATGTCATTTCTGGTGCGCTAACATCTGCTGAAATGCATAATTGCTGAAAAAGACGCCATGTTTCAAAGAATAGTGTGGAGGGAAAATCCGCAACAAGAAATAAAGGATTTTGAGTTGATGACTGTTTACACTTGGCACAGCGTCCGCTCCTTACTTGGCGACTAAAACTCTACATCAAGTTGCATCACCAGATCATCCAGTATCACACCAGGCCAAAGCAGAGCTCGAGATCCTAGAGCCAAGCTTACCCGACACTATACCGAAGATATCCCGGACGTCAGCATGTACGAGATTAGAATGGCCCTCAAACAGCTAAAGAACAACAAGGCGGCGGGAGATGACGGAGTTACAACAGAGCTTCTGAGAGCGGGCGGCATGCCGGTACTTAAAGTCCTCCAGAAGCTCTTCAGTTCTGTCATCGTCCAGGGCAAAACGCCGAAGGCATGGAGCAGAGGCGAGGTGATTTTGTTCTTCAAAAAGGGCAATAAAACCCTACTGAAGAACTACAGACCCATCTCGCTTCTGAGCCATGTCTACAAGCTGTTTTCGAGGGTCATTACGAATCGTCTTGCTCGCAGGTTTGACGACTTCCAAACTCCCGAACAAACCGGTTTCCAAAAAGGCTTTAGCACCATAGACCACATTCATACGCTGCGGCAGGTTATACAGAAGACCGAAGAGTATAATCGGCCACTTTGCTTGGCGTTTGTGGACTATGAGAAGGCCTTTGATTCGATTGAGACTTGGGCGGTGCTGCAGTCTCTCCAGAGGTGCCAAGTGGACTACAGGTATATCGAAGTGTTAAGGTGCCTGTACCAAAACGCCACTATGTCGGTCCGAGTACAGAGCCAGAGCTCTAATCCTATCCAACTACAGCGAGGAGTGAGACAGGGAGACGTTATCTCACCGAAACTGTTCACTGCTGCGTTGGAGGATATTTTTAAGCTTCTGGACTGGAATGGACTTGGCATCAACATCAACGGCAAGTACCTGACGCATCTTCGGTTTGCCGATGATGTGGTCCTAATGGCTGAAAAAGAAAACCTTGAAAGACCTGAGCACCATGCTCGAAGATCTTAGTAACGCATCCCAACGAGTGAGTCTTAAGATGAACATGGACAAGACGAAAATTATGTCCAACGCCCATGTTACACCCGCTCCAGTAAATGTTGGGAACGTTACACTCGAAGTTGTTGACCACTATGTTTACCTAGGACATACAATACAGTTAGGTAATTCCAACTTCGAGAAAGAGATTTCTCGTCGAATCCAACTCGGGTGGGCAGCGTTCGGGAAGCTGCGATACATTTTCGCGTCCAAAATACCACAGTGCCTTAAGACGAAAGTCTTTAACCAGTGTGTGTTGCCAGTGATGACTTATGGCAGTGAAACGTGGTCGTTCACTATGGGTCTTGTAAGAAGGCTCAAGGTCGCCCAGTGGGCAATGGAGAGAGCTATGCTTGGTGTTTCCCTACGCGATCGAATCAGAAATGAGGAGATCCGTAGGAAAACAAAAACCGCCGACATAGCTCAAAGAATTGCGAAGCTGAAGTGGCAATGGGCAGGACACATAGAACTGATGGCCGTTGGGGCGGAAAGGTTCTCGAATGGCGACCGCGTGCCGGACGACGCTCAGTGGGTAGGCCCGCTACGAGGTGGACCGACGATCTGGTCAAGGTCGCAGGAAAACGCTGGGTGCGGGCAGCACAGGACCGATCGTTGTGGAGATCCTTGGGGGAGGCCTATGTCCAGCAGTGGGCGTCGTACGGCTGATATGATGATGATATGATGATCAAGTTGCATTCGATGAGTGTGGAGTAGAAAAAGGCAGCAGTATCACATGAGTAAAGAATGAACAGAGACAAAGCTACATACGAATGCGCTGTGATAGATACATCACTACAAGTGCAACGCGTGTCTGTGCGAGACCACTGGCCGCTTGTCACGTATAAGCCGAAACCGCTTCAAACTAGATCAGCCAGTGGACAATCTCAGTGCGTGCAGGCGTGACGCGACGCTCGAACGTTGTGCGTGTTTTGTTTTTGTTTTCGAGTTTCTCACATGATACGTAGTAATATTTTAGTTTTAGTAATTAAAAAGTGTTGTGAATATGGTTGTACATTGTACTGTGTGCATGAATAAAAATAGAAAGACTAAAAATATTTCTTATTTTAACTATCCCAAGGAGTCTACTAGGTAAGTTTGTACTTGAAACTTAATTTATATTTATAATGTGTTATGTAGATTGAAAGGTATACAACTCTATATCAAAACTACTCAATACTCATGATTATATATTTTACGGAAAATTATACCAGATATTTCGGTAAAATTGTGTAAGTAATTCTGAAATATATTGAATCGGAGCGCAGGATTTCGCAAGTGGGAGAGGGGGCTTCCCTCTGGTATCATTTCCCAAGGCGAATATTTTGATCTTCATGTACAAATTGTTAATATTGGTAATGACATATTAGCACGTTTGCAAGATTGTACATTTCATATGCCATGTGAGTGTTTCCCATTGGATAATTTGAAAAAACTTTATAGATTTAGAATTTATCATTCGATTAAAAGACACAACAATTATTAAAAACCAAAAGTAATAAAAAAAAATATTTAGAGTATGTACATACATACTCTATAAAAAATGTGAAAAAAAATGAACATTTATATTTTTAATTTATTCAATTGTGCCAACCCTACCAAAATAGGTATAAATTTTGCTAGCTATTTAGAAGCTTTGTCTCTGTACCGTTTTACTCATGTGGCAGTATTAGCTTCGGTATTAGGTATTTTATATTGATGATCTTGGTTTAGTTGTTTTCATTTAAAAGAAGGGGCTGAACTGTATAGAGGAAATGCGAGATTTACTGAAGAATGGAGGTTTTATATAACAGAAATGGAATAGTAACAATAAAGAGCCTTTAAAGATAATAGAACAAAGTAAAAGGGTAGGAGTTGAGGACAGATTAATAGGACAAGATCACAACCAAAAGAAACAAGGTTTGGAAGGTGTAAAAGGAATCGTCATGCCGTGAAAACTGATTAATAGGAAGGTGTATATTGGTGATAATGTTCTTATCTAAAAATATAAGTTTCCACTAAGGCCACTTTCAAAGAAAATTTGATCATAAAATTAAACTTTCATTTACAAACTAGAATTTCATATACAACGCATGTAATATAGTCTGATTATTATAGTTATAATTTTATAAAAAATAGCATTTCCACTTTTTAAACAAAGCGTTATCAAGTTAGCCATTAAAATCTTGTATTTCGTTCGATTATAAGAAAACTAGGTATATTATCATAAGGAATGTGATAAACATTTATTTTGTAATTACAGTTTACAATAATAACCAGTTTTTATTGTTTATAAACGAAATCTGGAACAACATATTTATAGGTGTGATTACAAGATGAGTAAAAGGAAGTAATCATCAATACTCTGCTAAAACAGGGAGTAATATTGGCAGATTAATCCATTTAATTAATGGAATGTTATTGAAATTGACAAACCCAGTGGATGATTTCCAGATTTAGTAATAATATTGGGTGTATTACACAATATTTAACCTATAATGTATACAACATGTGAGGACTATTTATTTATTAATAAAATTATATTTTTAATTCTTGCGGTGGGCTCTGTTGCGCCGGTTGCTTTGGCATTGAGGGCAATACCACTTTCCTTTCGGTGGAGCTGTTATGCCAACGCAGGGATAGTGGAACCATTCATATGGACACTGGAAAAAATATTGAAACATTTATAATTTTATTGTTGTTATGATAAGAAGCAAGGTGGCCATATCGCTCTCAGTTACAAACATCACAGAGCAAATACTGAATGGAAGCAGTTCTTATTCAGAAACTTTGCTAAGCTAAGTTTATTATACCAAAATAGATGTATTTGGACTATTTGCACGATAAAGCTCTGCCAACTTATAGCTTGTATTTCCCGAATGTTATAAGCATAGTTTTGTCTACCTTACATCTAGTGGAATGTGGAAATATGGCGAAATACTATAAAAAAGGTAGGTTCATAATTTACTTACATACTTTTGTATAATTCAACATTATTTGATAATTGACAAAAGACAAATAGTAAAAGGGAAACGGCACATGCGATTTGTAAACAATCGCCCTTATATCAAACAATAATATATATTGCCTACCACAGTCATCTCAAAAATATCGTTTTTATTTCGATACCTCCAACGCAAATGGTCGTAACATTTTTTTATTTAAAATTCGATTTGCTACCTATTATATTTACATTAATAATATTATAATTTCAAAATTAAGATATTTATTTCAATAAATACATTTACTTAATAATAACCCGCTACGGGTAAGCAAGTCCAAAGTTTCAAGCAATAAATATATATCAGCTTATAAAAGTCATGAAAAATAATCGTATCTTATCGATACGACCTTATGCGTGGGAGGTGTCGATTTATTCTTTTATATAATCACAATAAAAAAACTCAAACTATCGGCTTTTGAATAATTTGGTTAGCACACTCACATCTTGATTGTCACAAGCAACCATGTCGCCATAGGATACTTGATTGCAGATACAGTATCGAGGCTCATTGGGGTCGTATGTCCATTCTTCTTCAATCGGTTCTTCGATTGCGACATTGTTCACCATATTGCCACTGAAAAAAATAAAATAAGTCTTTCTTTAGCAAGAGCGCCGTAGTGATGAACACATTTGTTAAGAGTACTGTATAAACAAATTAATTATTTATGGTAACCGCGATTACCTATATCAATATTACTCTCTATTAATGGATATTTGAAAATGTATTAAACCTATAGTCTTCGTTTAGTTTAAGGGGTTAATATGTATTTTTTATTACTATTAATATTTTGAAATTTTCCGGAGATAAACGGAGATAAACATCATTATGGCGAGAAAAGTTGAAGAATTAAAGTTTTAATATAGTTTAAAAGTTCAGTTTTATCAAACTTTACCCTTTAACAGCTACCGTCAGTTTTGTTGTATATTTACGACCGAATACCCCATTTCTTTTAATCTGCTTTATTCATTTAATTACGCTATATTTTATCAAAAAAAATTTTTTTTCGGTAAATAGTTAAATACGTAACTACCTACAATTAATACTCTTTAGTCTCTTAATTAGAAGTCTTAAAAATTATTTCCGAAGTATGACGAATTACTAAAATAATTTTTAGAAAATTGTGTTGATGTACAAAGCCCGTGACGGCAAAATCCAACATTAAGGATGGGGCATAATATGTCAAGATTTTTCTTTACATTAGTTCAGCCACGAGTCGACAACAAAGTCTGACGAAAAGTATCTTTTTATAATCCGCCACACTTTTTATCGTTATTCTATTTTTCCAAGTTTGAGAGAAACAGGAGCGTTTCCGGATTAATGCTAGGCAAGGATGTATCATGTAGGTGAAACTTTTTAAAGCATACAGATTTAAAATCACATCCATCTAACCTTGCACGATATGAAACTTGGTAGGTAGTTACCTACCAAGTTTATAAATCATGTAAGCGTTGTGTATATGTCGCAGCGAAATAGCTTAATTGCCTAGTCTTTCAATTTAATAAATTCTTCAAATCAGAATACTCAGATATACATACACGACAGTTGGTGAAGATGATCGACTGGCGACTGCAGCCGTTTGTTGTGTCTGTGCCGAAACTCCCGATGAAGAGTAACTTGTCTTTCTAAAAAATTTAGATTTGAGATTGAAAAATGCTTGTAAATTCGATTATTCCTTTAACAACCTTCTGCGCTTTATTTGAGAAAAGTACTATACAAGTCTTGGTCACAACCAGGTATTGATGGACTTCGGTACGTATGAATACCAAGTTATTCATACGTACCGTAAGTCCATCAATGGTATGTTCATTCATGAGAAAAGCCAGCGACCACCCAGTGACCCAGCAGTGGGGATATCAATACACTGATGATAACTGATTAACATTATTTTATATAGCTCCTTACTTTATTCACAAATTTTTCCAACAAATCATTTATTATATTTTAACAAATACATAATTGTTATAAATGGTCTTTTTTCAATCTAAAATTACATCAAGTTTCATTATTAATAAAAAAAACTTACTTTTGCTTTTGTCTTTTGTTCGATGACGAAGAACTGCTATGACTATGTGAAGTAGTGTGGTGTCCGTGAATTGTAGTAGTCTGGGTGTGTCCAGAAGACAGTGTGTGTCCTGTAGATAAAATACATGTATTATTGAGTTTATTAATGTTAAAAAAAACAAGCAATAATAATACTGTAGGAACAAGATGGTTTTTCCATTAGCTCTGCTCAAGACCAGTGTCTTGAGCAGAGCTAATGGAAATGGATTGTCTCGGCTATTCTGGAACGTTGAGACTTGTGTTTAATTGACAAGGCGCAATAAATTTGCGAGCGTGTTTCAGGTCTCATATGTGTTGCCGTAACGTTACGCATCGCGTTACAATTACATGCCATGTTTGTACCTTTCGCTGTTTCAACATTTTATCATTATTCACAATTAATTATGTAGCGCTATGAATCAACAGCTAAAATGCTATTTAAAAGATGCATCACTAATTCATAATTTTTATTTCCCTTCAGATTATTAGAATAGACACCATTAATTTTAATTCCAAAGAATAAAGGAATTAGGTTAAAATAATGCATTTCTCGTAGTTTTTCCGATCGGATATAATGAATGGGATTAATTAGTAGTAGAAAAATGTTAGATATCTAAATATTTACAGTGGTATACACAAGACTATTGTAATGGAAGTGATCTCTATCTTTATAGCAAAGGCGCATGTTGGATATGGGTTTACAGCAAGTAAATAATTGGGCAGTTCCTCGCTTATGTATAACAGTATTATACATAAGAAAGTTAAAGTAACCAAAAGATGGACCTATTATGCGTTTTCTTCGGGAACTTTAAAAAATAACGAATGCATTATATTTCGGGTATGAGAGCTTGAACCCAGTGACGTAATGCTCAGATATCAAATGACAGTGATAGCGATTAAAATTAGGTGTATTTTAGAGTACTGACATTTCTCTCACATGAGATTCCACTATTTGGGAGCGAACATAAGGCACGTGCCCTAAATAGCGGCACGAAATAAATACCTATTCATAATAAAGAGTATTATTCCCGAGGGATAGAAATATGGGTTTTAATCGTTAGTCTACTTAAAAGGGAGAGAAGCCGCGGGTAAAAGCTAATATTTAATATAGTTGCATCTACACAGAATTATAACGCTTATGACAACAGTCCACATTTCATGCATCCCCACTGGCTCTGTTTACATAAGTTTGGTTTAAAAATATTTATTCTCATAGAGACATCACATTGTGACATGAAAACATATTTACAAAACTTATTTATTTAATCGAAGTTGCAAAAGCAAAACAAAACTATAGCGTCTAATGAAATTATTTAAATAAAAAAAGCGTGTGCGTCTCGGGACGATCGAAAGTAGTGATAACTACCTACTACTATTACTTAAATTTTATGTATATTAATATGATAATGTAAGGGAAAGGTTATTTATTAAACACTAAACACTGAGTAGAGAAAGGGGCAAGCGTCTGCCCGGAATAGGGCTAGCGCTGCGGGTTAGAGTGAGAGGAGGAGCCTACCTACAGCTGCCGTATGCGTGAGAGGAAGGGAAGCCAGACAGACTGGCGTCGTAACGCGTTACGTAACGAAGCGGTTGACCCTCCCGTAAGAAGTTATCACTTCAAAAAAATCTATAAAAGTACATAAATAACCAAATTAAACCAGGAAAAAAACACATTCTCTAAACTGTTGTTTGTATACACATCGGAATATTCTCCCATCGTTACATCATATCCAGAACCTGTCGTACCATGATCGTGACTTTGGTGAGGAGTGTGGAGAGCGTGATGCCCAAGGTCGCCCCCCGCCACGGCCTCGTATGATGCCTTTAGGGATGCCGTACGCCGCCCTTGCTGCATCTGCGGACCAAATATTAGCTATAGACACAGTTCTGAATCCAATTAAACTTCGCTACATTTTTTTTTTACTTAGGATGGGTTTGCTCTTGATTCTAATCAAGTCCGGGGGCCAAAACAGAATCTTCGAAGGATCGAGCTAGTTAGTTAGTTTTACGGGACATTTTCCGCACTTAGCCTCCTGATTGGGCCATTGTACGTGATTTAATCCAGAAGGTGCCTCTTCACCCCGGCTTTGAAAATGAACGGGTTATAAGTTCTCGGAAATACAGACGCAGGGAGGGAGTTCCACTCCTTTGCTGTGCGCATTATGAAGCATGTTGAGAAGCGCTTGGTGCAAGGGGTAGGAATATCAACCAAAAAAGGGTGGTAGCGCGCAGTGCGTTTGGATGTTCGATGTAAAAAAGGAGATGGCGGTATGAGCAATTGCAGCTCTTGAGCACACTCTCCAAAGTACAGTCTGTAAAAAATGTGAACATAGTATAAAAGAAAGTCGCTTCCTGCCATCTGTCCCTATGTATGCTTAGATCTTTAAAACTACGCAACGGATTTTGATGCGATTTTTTTTAATGGATACAGTGATTCAAGAGGAAGGTTTATATGTAGAATACATGCATAATATAGTAGAGCATTACACCCGTGCGAAGCCGGGGCGGGTCGCTAGTGAGTTAATAAATGACGTTATGTGATAAGGTAACAAGGTAGTAAAAGGTTGTAGACCCTTATCTTTTAACTTTTGATCGAATCAATGTGACAATATACTTACATTTCATTGTTCTTGACCGTACAATGGACACAATGAGCTACATTCATACACATGTTACTAAAACATGATGGTAGCACATTACAGGTAGTAGATATTGAATTAAATCTACACCGAGTTTCTATGCTAAGATTATTTGCAATATGAAACTAGAATATAGATAGTTGCAATAACCATTCATAGCTATGGTGACTTAACAATAGTTAACTGTAATTACTATCCTTAATTTAATCTACTTCAAATTTAATTTCAGTGCATTGCAACTTTATATTTCATAAAAATATTATTGCTATGCATTCAATCCATTATCAATGTAAAGCCAATGCACAGCAACTTATAAGAATTTCTTTTTTTTTGTGGATTTCGTAATATTGCTATGATTATAAATAGACCTGCTAGAAATTCTTTGATTGGTATAAAATCTTTACTAATAATTGTTATTAACCCTAGAGTGCTCGCGCTATGAGCATTTTGCCGCTAGCAGCGCAATATTCGTATTATTTTGTACAAGATGCATTTGTCATGGTCAAGCGTCCTAGTAGCTGCCCCCCCGTTCCTTACCTCCCTGTTTTAGAAATTAGAGTAAATTCAGTGCGTGGGTTACTGCAGGAAAGAAGGGTTGTCGCAGGTGTGTCGCGTTTGACGGCAAAATGCTCATAGCGCGAGCACTCTAGGGTTAAGATGTTTGCATAACACCAACAGCCAAAAACTCAAACAGTTCTTAAAGTTAAGGTATTTATAGAAAGTTGTCAGATTTCGTGTAAATACTAAGTTTCCTTAATTTTGCAAATCAATGTTGATTTCTATCAACAGAGTGTAAAAATATTTCTCTACTTTCTGCTCCTGCATTATAAGTAAAAAATAGTATAAATTATTCTTCAATATGTGATACTATATTCTACTATATTCTTCAATACCTGCTGAGTAGCTGCAATGGCTTGACTAGCGGCTGCGGCAATAGCACTGCCGGCGTGCCCCAGTGCATAAGAATCACGACCTAAAGCAGCCTATAAAAACAAACAAACAAAGAAGTAATGTTAAGATCTACTCTAAAGCCCATTTTTAAGTTCACGAAATGGGTGGTAAGGGGTGAAAAGAAAATCAAAATTTATTTTTCCTTCTCAATATATTCGCTTGCTACTCTAATACATTTTTCTGATCTTTCAATTAACTTATGTGTACCCTCAAAAATGATTTGTTTTTGTCTATAAAATAACACCGAAATTGCATCCTTTACTTCTTCTTCACTTAAAAACTTTTTCTCATGAAGTTCTTTCTTCATGTTTAGAAATTCTAAGGCCAACTAGCTAGCTAGTTATATATAATTAAGCCTGTTTTTATTTAATTTTTTGCATTCACAATGCAATATTTCTATAAGATATAAAATACGTGTGTGTTTTTTACACACGTATTTTATATCTTATAATTAAGCCTTTTAAAATTATGTCCAACAATAGTCTGCCAAAAAAATTCATGCCAATACAAGGGGAACAAAAAAGTCATATTAGGTATTTGTGATAAAAATGGACTTTAAAAATTATGAAGTGTTAATTTGAATTAATACAGCAGAATAAAACTCTATATATTATGACAGTTATTAAAAGACACAAGAGATTAACCTCAATGTAAAAAAACATGTATAAATATTTTAGACATGGATTATTTTGATCTTATTTAATAATAGCTTTTATAATGATAATTACTTCTGATTATAATAACACCTACAAACTTAAAAAAGAAATTAAATACCTGGATAGCAGAATCAGTTCTAGATAAATTAGCAGTGTTGTTGTGAGCGCGAGAATCCCTGGCAGCCCAGCTGTCTCTACGCTTTTCAGTGCGAATGCGGTACCTATAAAATGAATGAATGAAATTAATGAAAAATAGTTTATTGTTACACACACAGATATACAAATAGGTTAGAAAGTAGAGAATGATAAGGTGCTACAATAGGTGGTCTTATCGCTTAGAGCGATCTCTACCAGTTGAATTTTTTTTTTAAGTGATCGTTATACATAAAGCCAAGTACATAATGGCGTGACTAGGTTGGAGTAAACACATACGATAAATGATTTGATAAAAAAGTATGTTACTTACACCAATACAAAAACATTATTTTTAGGATGACAAGTGCTTAATTAAACAAACAATTTCTTTATACTAACTTACCAGGCCACACTTTGCACTGTTATAAGTGAAACCTATCCTATGTCATAAGTCGGAACAAATTGAGCAAACTGAAAAAAATCATTAAAATCAGTTGAGTAGTTTCAGAGTTCATTGCGGTCAAACACTGTGATAGAGAATTTTTATATTTATAGATATACAGATCATTTTTCCCATATATCAATTGTTTTTAATTTTCAGTTGTTCACTCTTTCAGCATAATAATAAATTTGTTGACTAAAGCTTTATGAAGTAATTTACCTGTTTTCCTTGAAGTGATTGTTGTTAGAGGTGCTTGTGTGGTTTGTATTGACATCAAGTTCTAAAGATCGTTTCTCCAGCAATTCAGTTATTCCTTTGTTATCAGCTTCAAGTTCACATTTAAACTTGTGTAGTTCTGTATCTGAAATGGTTATAGAAAGCTTTAAAATAATATTACCATTAACACAAATAGTAATATTATTAACACAGCATAATTATTAATTTTATTTTAATCATACCTAGTCGACGCAAGTATCGATCAACTAATTCTCGCATTTGATTGGCAAGAGCCACTTTCTCATCAGCTTCTTCCAATGTCTTGTTGTAACCTTGCCTTATATCCGAAAATTCTGTATTTGCTTGATCAGTAGCTATTTCCCCTCGTCGACAGCCACCAAATAGTGTACGCACCCTTTTCTCTAAGGTATCCATATTATCTAAAACATTACAATGTTAATTTCCAAATGTGTGTTTAAAGTTTGCTATGCTATGTGGTAGCACTCTCAATAAAGTGCATAAAAATGATGGATGTTCTTTAGGATTGGATGTTAAAAGAATTAATATGTGTAATAAACTGTGAAAGTTGAGCATTAACTTACTTTGAACTGATAAATCCATTTCTCTCATTTCTGTGAATCTGTCTCGCAACTCTTGTGGTAAGTGTTCAATCACTGAAAAGATTCAATCTTTAAACACATTTCAAATTATGCTTAATTTCTTAATTACTTGCTCCTCTCCGATTAGAATTCTTCAAATCTAACAGAAATGTGCCAAAAAATTATTTTGTAAATAGAAATTAAATTACGCGCTATCAATCTTGACGCATCAATGCTACCAACTACAAAGATGCTTAGTTTGTTACGTCATTCATAGTGTGAACAAAGCTAAAACTAACTTACTTTCCAAATAATCCTCCAGATACAGCATTTTGGTAAGGTTTTTACTTAATATTTTAAAAAATAACACCGTAAACGAATACAGGAGACCAGAAAGCGACTAAATCAAGGTTTTATATGCCACTAAATGATATGCAATAACAACGCGTCAACGCTACATCAACGCACAGATTATTGTATATGTATATGTCACACAGAAAAATAGTGATGTACTGTTGTACGTATAAAATAATAAAAGTGTTCGATAAACTAACAAGTCAAAACGTATTTAGTTCTTACACTTCCGCTTTTTTTTATTCTAAAGTCCAATCGTATCATAGAAATTTAAATTGTGCATTGCTTCAATACGAAAGCTGTTTCAAGGGCAAATAATAATTTAAAATGTTTCTGCAAATAAAGTTGGCAATTGTTTTAACTGTTTTGAGGTATTTTTTGATAATAGGAGACCTATTCAGGAATGAATAGACCTAAACACTCCTTACAAGTTTGTTGTTACACAAAGTTTCAGTTCACGAAATCACATAATACTAGTAATATTTATTAATATTTTTTTCTGAAATTTTAGTTGTTATGCGCTGTATATTTTATTTTCCTCAAAGCAGTAGTAGTTAAAAAATTTGGTTATTATTATTGAATAACGTTTCAATGAATTTCTTTTATCGTCAAAACTGGTGTTAAAATTTTCTTGTATTTGATTATCGATATCGTTAAGATGTGACATTTAACACTAAAACAGTAATGCCAACGATGTAAAGCTAATGGCGATGTTCAAGTTAATTAAATTTATTTAGCCTAAGCGATTACAAGATCATTTTGTAATGTTATATTCCAGGTTACAATGATTAGAAGACCGTTAACAGAAATTACTTTAAAATTAGATGATTTGCAAGAGTACGAGAGTTTTCGTAGAGATCAAGCTAATAATACTGCGGTGACAACAGAAATGCAGGAAGATATTCCAAAATCATTAGCTGGCGGAACAAAAACGACGGAAGAAATTCATAACAGGATTGGTTATGCACCTAAAAAGAAGCCGAATGGACCAAGTACGGTTTAAATATAAGCATTGAGTTGATGTGAATTTGTTTTTATTTGCGGAAGATAATTGTTCCTCTCCGTACACCGTAGGTAAATAAAATCTTTCCATACCCCGGGCTGCAAATTCAGAGGGAGTTAAGATCAAGTTTAAAAAGCGAATACGCTATTTATTTTTATTACTTCATTTTAGGGGTTTCACTTTGGAATGAGAGGTAATAAGCTGGAAATTTGTATGGACCCTTGTTTTGGCATTCTAAACGATGTGAGATAATATGAGACTTATATCTCATATTATCTCGTGTCCGTATCTTCAAATATTCAAAGATCACAATATCAGTTTTTCACAAATATCTCGCTTTCTATACGTTCAATTGTATTTGCACTTTTTATAAAAATTGTAAAGTATTAAATTGTCTACAAGTTTTGTTTCAAGCATTTTTTCTATACGATTTATCGTTTTTGAGATAGAGCGCGCAGAGCGCGCAGCAACAAAAACGATTAATCGTGTAAAAAAAATGCTTAAAAACAAAAAAAATATAGAATTTAATGCCTATTAAGAACACATAGAAAGCGAGATATTTGCAAAAACTGATTTTTGTGACCTTTGACCTTGAATATCTGAAGATGCTACACGAGATTATATGAGACTTTTAACACATCATATGACAAAACATATGTCCATACAAATTTCCAGCTTATTACTTCTTATTCCGAGGTTGACCCCTTTCTTGCATTATATGACTGGACTAATTCAGCATTAACCCAACTTTGCGATGACTTAAACGCGCAGTAAAATAATAAATAAAAAAAAATATTTCGGACAATTAAATAGGATGTATCATCGCAAATGACCTCAAAGACCATGCTGATATTAAAAGCGAGCGTAGGGATTGGGCAGTCAGAGATAATATGTTGGCTCGCAGATTTTATTGTTATAGGTACTCTTTGACGGTTCTATTTTAGTGGACTGGGCTCTGGAGGTGAAGGGCTATTTTAAAACACATTCTTTACGTTTTTGGTACAAATATTTTCAAACTCCAACAGGTACTGAGCATCTTAAGTTAATACTTACTTATCAAGGCGTATTGCTAGACTTTGTTCACGGGGAACCTGTGGGTTGTCGATGCTATGTCGACACCTTGCACGTCCGATTTAATAATATCTTTTGAATTATGAGGGGTTTGCCCTGCTACTGCAGTGCGACAGAGTTGTTTGTGAAGTACCAGAGACGGATGAATTGCAGCCGTCATTGATAAAAAATTATTCCTGATTCCTAAAATACACGGGACATTCCCAATAGCACCATAAAGATTCACCACTATTTAGGTGCTTTGTGGAGAGGTATTCATTTTTAATACCCTAAAAACTGGTAAGTTTCGCATTATGAGTTCCTAAAATTATAAGGTCAAGGCGGCAACAGTGGGTCACTTTTTTTCCAGTGATGCAACTTGATGAATCTTGAAAAGATGAAAAAGGATTAGTATTATAGTGTAACTAAAGTATTTTGATTATTCCAATCGATTTAACTCTACAAGATAATATTTTACTTATTTGAGCAACAGTGTACTGGGGGTGGGATACATAAAGAGAATCGGCTCTCAGTTTACAGTGAATCAAGCATGTTCACAGTGGATCATCTATGAAAATAAAAATGCAGTTTTTTGCTTTTTATCGGTCTTTGTTTTTTTTTGCTTTAATCAAACAATAAGTTTCAAAATGTACTATATAAATTAGTTAAATTTCTTTTGTCTTAGTTAATAATCAACAGATAACTTTAACATAAACTAAGTAACTACCATTACATAATCAGTATCTTGCATAAATTATCAAACAAAATGTCTTTTTATACTTTAAATGAATAGTGAATCAGGTAATTAACTTTTTGACAACTTTAATCTGAAAGTGTCATTTTTGCTTTTTTCATGTCATCAGCTTTGTGTTTCCTATTTTACGGGGTCTTCTTGGACTTCCACCCTAAAAGGGAAAATTAACAAGAAATATTACATCTCGTTAAATTTTCTAAATTAATGTCTGGGTAACCATTATCCAGTACAAATAGTACACAGTGGATCATGAACCACTGTGTACTCAAGTGATTTGAGCCACTGTGTAGAAAACGGACATTTTGGATTTAACTCATTCTACGTGTGATGGTTTTAGGTACGTAAATCTAAGTGCGGTATACGCCAAATTGACCTCAGTTAAGTTTATTTCCTAGCAAAAATATTAATCCATTGGTAAAACAAAAGGTTTGTGAAAAAATACAAAGCATTTTTTACCTTAAAACTCACTTTTTCTTCCGTCAAAACAAAAAAAAACACTTATAACCGCGCGCTTTGTATGAAAACAAACGACCGTCCGTGCGCAATACGACAAACGCACCGCTTCGGTACCGCAGCGGTCCGACACGAAACGTCTAAATTGAAAGCAGCCTTAGGTACAAATGCAAATAGGTATTCATCACACAAACATCTACTCTTACACAGGACTTACAGACGCTTTTAAGAAGAAAATCCACTGTTTATATTGAAGTCTTCTTCTATTTATATAGAAGAAGACATAACTTAATTATAAGAATTAACTCCTAATTCTGTCACGAAAGGATCTAATAGTTTTAGCCTTTCTGATATCCTCTGGTAGTGAGTTCCAACGGACAGCGTAAACAGTAAAGGAATAGGAAAAGAAGTCGGTAGAGGGCTGTGGAACTTCTACATTTTAGGGTTGCGTTCTGCAACCAAAGGTTTCAGAGTACACTGCGAGGTTGAGGAACGAAAGGAGAAAAAGGACCTTGCTGGAAATGTTGACTGATTCAGGGGCGCTACGGGGGCGAAGATCTTTGATAAAGGATTGCACCTCGTCTGCGCGGTGACGCGTTCGAAGGTGGTGGTGAGTAGGATCGCGGCAAGTTTTTGACTTCATCATCAAATAATTGAACATAATCGGGAGAGAAGATAGGAGAGTGTTAAGCGAGCACTGGGCTTCTAGGTTGTCGGCTAGGCATTCGGCTTTTTCGTCATCGTCAAACGTGAGAAAATCGACAGGTTTGCGTAAGGGGGGCATGGAGGACTGCATTTCGGACTTGACTGAACTGGCAAGTTTTCAGTAGTAAACATGAGAGGGCGAAATATCACTAAGAAGAGATACTGTGACTTCGGCAGTTCCTTCATACGGGACTTGACACGCAGTCTGACACGGTTGTCCTCAATGGGGTAGGAGTCGTGGGCACGTGGGTCGTAGCGTTCTTTGCTCTCAACAGTTCCCTAGCGTCGGCCGCAGTTTCAAGCCATGGTCGGCCATCACTGCAACCTGCAGGGTCTCGAGAGGCGAGTTTATGAAGTCAGGGATAAAGTTCCGGACTGTTAGTAGACTCGAGTATTTTTTAGGTACGGAACCCTAAAAACGGGCAAAAGCGTATTGGGCCACGCCGAAAGGGTATTAACAAAAAAGCTGTGCGTGTAGCGCGACAAATCTGTTTTGTAAGTATTAGGTTAATTACGTAACATTATAATTTGGTATAATTAGGAGCGAGAAACAATAATACAACTTTATTATTTCATCAAATTATGTTACCTTATGGTAAACAGTATCAATAGGTACATTTTCCGTATTTTTTTAAATATTTTCATTTTATCTCAATTTTTTAATTTGGTCGACTTCTTTCGTCTTCTCAGCCAAATGACGTTGACCCCTATTTTTGATAGACCAACGATACCTTACACAATAGTATAGAAAAATATAAATACCTAAATATAACAAAGTTACCCGCTTTTTACTTCTAAAAAACACATTTTATGTTAGGACTTTGTCGGCATAATCGTTTTTTTTTTTTTTGATTAGGAAAACGCTTGACCGCTATCTTGCTTGATGGTAAGCGACGATGCGATTTAGGATGTAACGCGCTTGCCTAGAAGATATCTATTCACCTCTAAATTGTATTTATTAGGAAACACAGACTCAGGCAAAGAGTTCCACTCTTTAGCAGTACGGATTACAAAATTTGAACCAAAACCTTTACTGCGACTCTTTGGTATATCAACCATATAAAGGTGGCGCCTATTCCTAAGTTGGTTGTCCGATGAAAAAGTGGGGACGGCGGAACAAGACACTGCACACTCCGAAATATGTATAATCATATCAAATTACTGCATTATAGTACCAATATACTCAGCGCCAGCCTGTGGACGGACGGACAGACGGGCATGACGAAACTATAACTGTTCCTGTAGTTTAAAAAAGGTTTGTGTGGCACCTGTTCAAAATATAAAGTAGGTTTTTAAAGAATTGTATGTTCGACAAAAATACATTTATGAATGATAAAAGGTCAAACGTTTTAGTATAGTGTGTGTTCTGTGAAGTCACGAGAGATTACTTTACTGATCTCTCTATCCTTAAAAATATAGGTTTCATATAAGACAATAAAAGGCTGATTTTAATAACACTGAAATACCTTTTAATTTACATTTTATAGGTGAGAATTTTTTTGATCATCAAGTAATAGACAAAGTTAGAATATCTAAGTCAACTTATAAACATATAATATAATTGGATTAACATATAATATAAACTCTAAACATGGATCAACTTCAATGACGCAATGTCTGTTACGCCATTACTTCCCGAGTTAACAGATTTTAATAATTGTTAATTAATTTAATTTAATAATTGTTAATCGAGTGTGGACTCGAATCAACACATTTTGAAAACACAACCCTAATTTTTAAATTCGCAAAAGTAAAAAGGTTATGACCAATAAAAAATTGCTCTATGGGATTTCCCATTGAAACAAAAAGCGCGCGTTTTTTCGAAAGTTTATATTCTTATGGAATTTTAAAATTTGTTAAACATTATTAATTTTTTTTTTTTTTTTAGTATTACGCTCCACTCAAATATATGGTGCTAGCGAAGCTTTATGCTTAACGACTGCATCGACCTAGTATAAATATACGGTGCTTTATAATAGGTGGTTATTTATTTACACAAGAAAACAAATAATTATAACGTTGTGGTGCGCCTAAATATTGGATCTCTCAAGTGTGTATAAATAAAGTTTGCGTATTTATTTCATTATTTTAAATTTAATTTTACGGGCTTTTCACAATATCCGTAGATTTTGCTTCACGTCGTTTCTCATTTCTTCGACGCCAAATAACGCAGCATAGTCTGAAAAAAAAATTCATTATTATGAACTGCAAGCATAAGTAGATAAATTTTAGTGAACCATTTATTTGTGCTGCAAGTACTGAAATATGCTTTTCGTTAAGCAAAGAATAGTTATTTTTGTTGCAACATACTGGAAAAAAGCTTAGCCTGATTTTGAATCCATTTTTAATAAACGGGTTAAGGTTTTTGTGATTGCGGGAAGTATTTTCATTACAACCTACCACAATGATGGCAGAATATATGTTATACTTAATTATTAATTATATTTGTTCCCTTACCGTAACGATAGAAAATATACAATTTCAGCGACGCTTAAGATTGAGAAACCCATGAAAAGGCCAAGTAAACCACCACAGTTCGCCAGAAAGTCGGTTTGGCCGTACAGCTCGGATCTTCGGGACGTGATGAATTGTGGCTCTTTGAAAAATACCATTACCCGAGCATACATCATACTAAAACAAAAGACAATTCACTTTGTAAGTTCATTGTTTGTTGTGTGGAAAATTTCTCTTCTTCAAATATGTCAATAGAATCAAATAATCGAATTTATCAAATCTGTAAGGATACATATCCACAAATCAATATTTTCCGGATCTACGTGATCACTGCTATCACCCTACAAAGTGAAATTTTATACGTACTCGACTCAATGACGTGGGAAAATTTGCAGTCCGAGCTGCGGAAAGAGTCACATAAGTCTGTCAACTGCCAATAAACTATTACATATATGTAGGTACGCGAAAAGAAAAACAGGAAATCTTTTAATACTTCATCAATAAAATATAATTAAACAATCCTTGGTATATGCAACTGAAATATTTTTCTACTCCCTTCGTCAGGTATCACGGGCGTAGCCAGGTTTTAGTTTCGGGGGGGTTCAAGAAGATAAAACTACCGAAAGTGCATGCAACCTTTATATTATATGAAAAATATGTAAAAATAAGAATTAGAAGGTTTATTTGATTACATATGTTCTACAGAAATAATCTTCTGTTTTTCTTTTTAAATATATCCACTACTTCATTCGCATCAATTTTTATCCCATAATGAATATTCATGAGAGCCAAGACATTCAGTCTGTTTTCACTCGTTGTGTTCCGCAAGTAGTTTTTAAGTATTCGTTGGCTTGAAAAAGTCCTTCCTGGCGTAGCAGTGGAAGGTATGGACCATACCGTACCGTATGGTAGCCAATATTTGTAACAACGTGTTAATATTTGGATGTAATTTTTGATCGCACCCAAAGCAGATTTTGGAGTAGGGGAGGTGATAATCATAGCTGCTTAACACACTGCAAGATCTGCTTTGACGACAGATGTACTACTCTGTCAAGAAAGTACCGGGAAAAGATCAATAATATACAAAATATTTGTTATTCATCCAAATTTATTGTATCACCTTCGAAGTATGCTCCCTAAGTAACGATACACTTACGCCAACGAATAATCCTTTCATCAAAACATTTTTTAAACGTTGTTTCCGGAATTCAGTTCAGTTCTCGCCGCGAATTCTCCTTTATGTCTTCTACCGATTGAAAACGGGTGCCACGAAGTGGTAATTTGAGTTTAGAAAAAAGAAAGAAGTCAGCTGGAGCCATATCTGGTGAATATGGTGGTCGCTGCATCCAGCGACCACCAAACCACCACGATGGTGTTTGGTTAAAAATTCGTTCTCAATGATGGCCTTGTGCGAAGGCGCATTATCGTGGTGCAAAATCCAAGAATTTTCTTTTCACACATCTGGCCTTTTTCGTGGAATTTGCTTGCTTAAATGCCACATAACGCTCAAATAATATTCTTTATTTACCGTTTGACCTTCCAACAAGAATTCCGAGTGCACAACACCGCGATAGTCAAAGAAAACAATCAACATGTCTTTGACTTTTGATCGGCTTTGGCGTGTTTTTTTTCGATTTCGGTTCAGTTGGAAGGCGCCACTCCGAAGTTTGTTGACTAGTTTGCATGTCAAACTCGTAAACCCACGTCTCGTCACCAGTAACAATGCGTTTCATGAATGTTGGGTTGGAATTGACTCGTACTAGCATGTCCTCAGCGACTCTCATGCGATTGAGTTTTTGGAGAAAATTCAGGTCTTGGGGACTATTCGAGCGGTAACATGTTTCATACCGAAATGATTATTTAAAATGGTATGCTTCGACTCGTGAGATACAAAAAGTTCGGCGGCTATCTCTCTTAAAGTTTAATTATTATTCTCAGTCACTATTTCCTTCACTTTTGCGATGTTAACTTCAGTTGCAGACGTTGATGGCCTACCAGAGCAAGGCAAATCTTCCATCACATTTCGACCGCTTTTGAACACTTTGTTCCACTCATAAGCACGTGTTTTTGATAAAGTTGATTCACCGTAAGCTTTCTGTAACATTTTCAGTGACTTCGAATACGAAATTCCCTTGGTGATGCAAAGTTTCAGACAAACTCTTTGTTCGATATTTTTGTCCATTATGAAATTCGCAATATACACTCATCATCATCATCACATCAGCCGTACGACGCCCACTGCTGGACATAGGCCTCCCCCAAGGATCTCCACAACGATCGGTCCTGTGCTGCCCGCATCCAGCGTTTTCCCGCGACCTTAACCAGATCGTCGGTCCACCTAGTAGCGGGCCTACCCACTGAGCGACGTCCGGCACGCGGTCGCCATTCGAGAACCTTTCCGCCCCAACGGCCATCAGTTCTCCTTGCTATGTGTCCTGCCCATTCACGCTTCGATACTCCACGACATCAATATACACTAGATGTGATATATCTAACAACAGCACTGTATTTTATATTAATAACAGATGCAACTCAAACTCCGCGCTAAAATGGAAAACAGTTGTGCCAATCTAACAACAACAAAAAAAAAATTGAATTCGGAACCATAAACAAATCATCCATTCCCGATACTTTTTTGACTCAATGTACTTCTTTCGGGTAGCACTGCCGAATACATAATAATTGCGTCTTCAATTACAGAAAAGGTAATACACCAGATAATGTCCCAGGCCCACGTCTGACGCTGAAGCAATGCCTGCGGCGTGTACCCGCGCAAGGTTTAGCGTACGCCCTAAATGACGACGGGCGGCGGCGGGTGGTAGAGAGCGAATCCAAAATACACTATTAGTGTAATAATAAGTAGTAAAATAAGTTATGCCGCTGGCCTCTCCTTATTTTGATATTATTTATGTTGATATCTTAACATTTCGGGGGGGGGGGGGGGGTTTGAACCCCCAAAACCCTCCCCCTGGCTACGCCCGTGTCAGGTATTCATTCATTCTTTTAATTTGGTTTTCTTCATTTAAGTTGTTGATATTTCTAATAAGCTTTATATTATATAAATAATTTTCCCAGAATCTAAAGGTTTTCTTTATCTTTTAAGATTAATCAAAAAGTTACTTACTCTTCTTCTCCTTCGGGGATAGGATAATTAAACGCTTGGTAAATGGCTTTCCAATCGTAATCAGCTTGCGAAGTCTCGGCTTCGTATTCGATAGAGGTACATGCAGGCAGACACTTGCACTCTGAAGCGACTTGACGGGCCTTTCCAAGTGTGTCGTTTACGTTGTCAAGATTTAAACCGTGCTCTATGTCCGCTATTACTAGTTCCACTAGAATTCAATAAAATAAGGATTAAAGAAACTCGTTGTGATTCAGACATACAAGTAGGTAGTAAGTCCAAAATTTGGATTGAATACTTCGATAATGCAATTCTGATACCCAGGTTGGTATTTTGAATGGAAAAATGCATCTTTTTTATAGTAGGTAAATATGTTAGCGCTTGTCCGCTATCTCGCCTGATGGTAAAGCGACGGTGCGATCTGGGATGTGACGCGCTTACTATATATCCTATTCACTCTATAATACTTTATGATGTGTCACTTCTCATACAGAAAAAAAATCTAATTATAAATACAGATGGTATTTAATATAATATTTATTAACAAAGTTACGAAAGTGGGCAATAGTTATAATATCAGGCGACTAATAAAGAGCTGGAATAATAACAATGACTAATTAGATGTCAAGAAAACAATTGTTAATGCCACAAAATCACATAGTTGCCGCTAACTGGCCAACAATGTGATTTGTGGCAATAACAATTGTTTTCTTTGTATCACAAGGCTTTGTATCAGAAAAGGTGATAGAGTAGCATTGTTCTATCTTATCCGTAAAAACCTATTAAAGTAGAATGTCCTAATATTGTTACAAGGTCATGTAAAATATTAGGACATTCTACTTTTTAATTATCACAACTGCAAAATGAATAGATTAGCTTAGAGAAAAGAGAGCAAACGCCTTACAGACTTTAAAAAAGTATATTTAGAGGTTAATATTAAACACATCGCAGCGTGTATTAACGTGTTAGTAGCAATTTACCGAAATCGGAAGGAATCGCTTATTAATTATATAAACTTACTTTGTGCTGCTTTTATACAGGCTACACTGCCTGTGTTACATACTTTCATATCGGGTCCATCTGAAAATAAAAAAAAATCAACTACTGATTAAGTTCATCAAGTTGAATGGGATGAAACTAATAACTGGTTGTTATCCCATATTTATTCAGTTAACAATATATGATAAAATTGTACGTGGGTCATTTTTTCGCGCAGGTAATCGTGCCTAAAAGTAAAAAACTAAAAAAAAATAAAAATGCTTCAACAAAACTTTTTTTGTCCGTGCCTGTTAAAAGAACTGAATGTTGATCTCTTACCGTCGGCAGCGATGTTTAACTATTTTTTTATGATTTATTCCAAATTTTCTGGAATAGAGTGTAGAAAAAACTACTCTGTTATGACGTTTTAACTTATACTATGAAATTAAACAATCCAGTCCCAAATATTTAGGTATTTTTGATAATTAAAGTCTTTTAAATCATAGTCACATATAGAATCATAAAGTTTTTGACGTGACAACGTCTTATAAATTGGTTTGCCGGGTGACACTTCAAGAAACTGCGTTACGCTCCGCTCACGTTATGCGCTTACAATGAGAGCGAGTGAGAGGCACGCGTCCCTTCCACTCGGGCATGGTTAGCCCGCCTAAGAGCGAGAGAGACAGACATAAAAAGTGGAAGGGACGCGTGCCTATAAATTAATGTTTTAAATATAATTCTTTGTATAAATAAATGCTTTAAATTGTTACTATTATTTCATCCTTCTTCCTACTATACGAATGAATATTCACATTAAAATTATTTTACCACTCAAAGTCGTTGTCACGTAAAACTTTCGCCCGTATACCGACTTTACAGGCAACCAACCAGTTTTTTTAAGAGTATAACAATTATTAATTTAATCTTTAAACAACTCTAACACTAACACTTAAAAACTTACTTTTAGAATTAAAATTTATATTTTAACTGCTAACTTTATATAACATATGACCGCAGAAATATCTAAAAAAATTACTTAGTGTAGTATTATCCAATTATAATAATTAGCTTTTCATAAAAATCTTAAATATGTCCTTTAATCTTTGAGACAGAATAATAACAGAAGTGTAACATGGTAACATAGTTGTTCTTTTTCTATTCATGACTGGTATTATCAATCTATAATAAACTTTATAAAACCATAAAACAAAATATTCCTGATATAGTAACTGATATCTCAAATATATCTAAATTGGTATTTTTTAGCTGTACAGGAATTTTGAGGGGCTGGAACAATAGCAACTGTGTGTGTGTAAAATTTTTCAGAAATAATTTCTGATTTACTCCGAAAGAATCAGAAATTTTCGTATAATGATACGAAATATTTAGAATCTTTCTCAAATTTGAAACTTTTTTTTTAAGAAAGTTTCGGGAAGAAGAAGAGTAAATCGGAAAAAAAAATGTACCTAGGTATATTTGAAACTTTCTGATGATTTAGACTAAATTTGAGAAAATGGGAAAATTCGGTTTGATGAATTTTTTAACAATTCAAAGAGTGTTAGAATAAGGCTAGGATAAAACATGACTAAGTTTGAGTAATTCAAGAAGGTTTCTGAGAGTTTCACAGAAGCTTTATTCGCTAAGAAAAGTGTCTCAGTTTTTAGAGAATTTCAGAGAGTTTCAGACTAAATTTATCCTTATTTTATTCTGAAACTGTCTGAAAAGCTCAGGAACTCTCCAAACTTACGCTTCAAATTTACTCAAATTTAGTCTGAAATTATCAGAAAGTTTCAAATATACAAAAATTTTTTCCTCCGATTTACTCTTCTTCTTCCCGAAACTTTAAAAAAAAACATGTTTCAAATTTGAGAAAGATTCTGAATATTTCGTATGAATTTTTCTGATTTTTTCGGAGTAAATCAGAAATTATTTCTGAAAAATATTTCCACACGGTAAGTAAATTGTAGTATTATTCTTTGAATGTTTTATAAATAATTGTTTTTAATTGACATACAGGACAGATTCCTGTCTTACATTTTGATGAAACTGGATCGCATATTTGGTTTACGATACTCTTGTTAAGATTTGAGGTTGGTTGGTTGGGTGGAGAGCACTTCATTTTACACAAAGCAATTACCAAGTATTATATATTAGTATAAATTCCACATGAACATATTTCTCTTGCAGCAACAGTCGGAAGTCGGAAATTTATGTAACTACATCTCAAGGTAGGATTTTCACGTTTAAAGGTTAGATGCATTTATTTTTTCTTAGAGAAACGGTTTTATTTTTTCTAGGAGTCGCTCTAGATATGTCATCACGTTCATAAAATTTCTTAATCATACTACTGAAAGCCTTTTTCTTAAACAGAGGTTGTTTTATTCATATGTAGTCTTGGTTCACAGCAAGACGTTCTTGAATGGTGTTTTGCATTAAACATTTAACAATCTTCTCTTTAAATATCTTCTGAATATCCTGTTTCTCTTTCAGAACTCATATTTCTGTTGATTTGCTGGACTACCATCTTCAATTTTAGTTTTCTCTATTGTACTTTTTTATACTTTCTCAGCTCTAGTTAATTTGTTCTAACTGTTCCTTATATGTATATTATGTAGTCCCTTAATAACTTCGGTTTGTTTCTTTTAACTTGCTTTTTGTAGCGAGAAGCTGATGCTGACGTAATAGAGCTATAAATGGAAAGTAGACAGTTTTGGTGTAGACAAACGATGATTATGGTGCATTTGGAATAGCTTTATTTTGCCCTGAAGGGGCTGCACTATGTAAACGAGGTTGTGATGATTCTATGGTGTTTATAAGAAAACGGAAAACTTTGGCCTTATCTTTCAATCTAGCACTTGCACATCAACAATTATTTTTTATTGCTCGATGTTAACTGTTATTGTTGAATCTCGTACTAAATGTTTGTTGGCATGGTATCTCTTTCAATCTTTTCTTTTACATTCTGCTTCCTCCTTTGGGATTATTTTAACGCTGTTTTCTGTATCGTCGCAGCTTCTTAGCATACATCAAAAGCGTCTCTAAATCGAAAAAACACAAAGTATCCTGTCACAATGTTTTTAAGTTTGTATTGTGTATTTTGATTATTATTAATATACAAAATAATGCAGTCTAGGGACTAGTTTACCTGAGCAAAATTTGACAATAAGTAATGTTAGTAGACCTAGAAAATATAAAATTAATGCTTAATAATATTTCCCACGTTTACACCAGTTGTACTAGCCTAAACCAAGTACTATGCAGCAGTATCAAGGCTTATGTTATAGATACCAGGATAACGGATAAACATATATAATATGTAATTCCTCCGATATATAAAACCGATAGATACATAAATAGTAATATTCAAGGTGTTATATCTAAAATATCGATGACTCTAGTACAAATAATCCACCTAAGTATTCATCATCCATTGGGAACCACCCAAGCATCTACCCTTAGTCGAACGCTGGTAGGCTGCAATTAATTAGAAGTGCTAAAGACTTACGCGATGTGCATTTATAGTTTTAGACTATCAAAAAGTACCAATTTCTTCAAATCAATCTATTCACGTCAATTCTTATGTGCTATAGTGAGAGACGTGGTTAGGGTAGCGCACTGTTCACTATAATATATTAAAGCGATAATAATTAGGATTAACCTATATGTTAGTTAGATAAACAGACTCACGCGGCATGCCGAAATGTACACAATCACATCTAGCGTAAGTGAAGTTTGTGAGACACTCCATTTCGCAATTTGATTGGGTGTAAATTTTGAAATACTTCAAGTAGCGCTCACTCGGAAAATAGCATTGACGTCTGAAATTTTAATGACAAATTACATTAATGCGTACATGTCCGATCATGTGGATGTAATATCCGTAAATATTACACTCACAGAACATTAAAATAAACTTTATAAATATGAGATTTATTAATGTTCTTGATGAGAATTCCGATAGAGAAAAGTGTGCATTGAGTGTGCGGACGTGCCATTGGTAGTAGCATACTTAAATATTATAAGATACGTTATAGATTATCGAGAAATACTTTTAGTTATGTCAAATTTTATCAAAAAGTGAAAGGAATTATGCAAATATTACACTTTTATTAAATCGTAACAAAATTTAAATAATTAGCTAATTGTATACCTGTCGGGTGAGTATGGTTTGAGGCCATCGGAGGTAGTCATCATCTTGGGTTTTACAGCTACGACTACTTCTTGAGACAAAGGTGAACGGAAATATTGTTGTGATAGTCTCGGCAATTCGGCAGGATTGTGGAGCAAAATCTACACGGTGGTAAATAGTACGTAGTGAATGTTTATCAGAGATAGAGCAATTATTTTAGCTAATGTAACTAGTCTGGCCATAAATACTGTTAAATAAAACCTTTTTTTTCAACTTTTTAATAACATATTTTGAATATGGAACGCGTTTATTATTTTTAAAAATTCTTTCAATGTCGCGCCATTACACATATTTTTTCGTGTTCATTATCAAATTACAATATGGTATGGGGTGTTAAAGAAAATGTGTTTGCAGATCGCCTTGCGCAGAGTAGGTATGGAGCCGTCGATCATATTCAAGACTCTTCAAAAGCTTAGTATCAGCCGTATGTACGTATATCGTAGGTACTATCAACAGACAAACCAACACTTCCTCTTTCGAAGGCCATAAAAGATCGGGGCGGCCGCGTGCTGTTAGAACTCCAAAGGCTATTAATGCTGTTAAAGCCAGAATTTGACGTAACCCCATTAGGAAACAGTTCTAAAAAAGCAGCTCAAGTGGTCGGAAAGGTACAAGTTGGTCATCATCCTGCATCAGTGATGTTATGGTGGGGCGTGTCTTATCAAGCCGTCACAAAGCAACATTTTTGTGAAAAAGGAATGAAAACTTCAGCCAAAGTGTATCAAGAGACAGTCTTGGATCGTGTTGTAAAACCTCTCAGCAATAAACTTTTTGAAAATGTACCATGGACTTTCCAGTGGGACTCTGCACCTGGTCACAAAGCACGAACTACCCAAGCCCGGCTTGAAACCAACGTTCCGGATTTAATAAGAGCTGAAGACTGGACCTCATCTAGCCCAGACCTGACCCTTTAGACTACAAATTGAGGTCAGTTTTAGAGGACATGGCCTGCTCCAAACGGTAGGGCGACATCTGGAGCAAGCAGTGGAGAAATTTCCCATGGGAACAGTGCGTAAATGCATAGGTTCATGGCCAGACAGATTAAATGCCTGTATAAAAGCCAAAGGTGGCCATTTCGAAGAGAATAATGTTTATTTTTTGTTGAGACATTAAGAAATATTTCCATATAGGTTTTAGTAATATTACATTACTTCATTAAAAAATGCATTTTCATTTGTAACAGAACTTATGGCCGGACTAGGTGTAACAACCTGGTCCATATGGAACTAAAAGGTGTTTATTGGTTCTTTAAAAATTAAATAAGTTAGATTTTAGTTCAAATAATAAAAAATAACATCTAATTGGGCAGTCAAATTACACGTCATAAAACTCTTTCATAACATAAAATTCTTTCTCAACAACTTACCTTGAAACCTTGTACGGGACCTTTGCATAAATAATCTAAATCGATTTCTTTTGTCTTCATTAAAAATGTTAATCCAGCTTTGGCGCCATATCCCTAGCAGAAAAGTTTACGTAACACTTTAAAAAATATACTTTCTGACACATTTGTAAGAGACACAGTGTAAAGAACACAGCTAAAATCACAAGATAATATGTTTCGAATAGGTACAACATTCTCCATACACAGCGTAATTTTTTTTTTAAATTAATGCATACAAGAGTGTTTTTCTTGAGTTATAAAGTCATAGTTTATTTTAGTCGTATTGATAATGCATTGGTAATATCGAATATAACAACAAATTTTATACTTTTGCGAAGAAAATATTGTAGATATTGGAATAAAGGAAAAAATTAACTGTGAAAATTTCAATAGGTACTAACCGATCCCCGATGAGGGTATGTCTCTATTGGTGCCTCGGGAGGATATCCATTTTCCAAATTCCAAAATGTAGTCAAATTATCAGGTCGCGACAAGCCTTTTTCTAGATATGGATAGTCCGAGTGTAAGCTGAAAAATGACACAAAACGGGGAGCAATCAGTTCAGTTTTCATATTTTTCTTTTGTATCACTTATAGGTCAGCTAACTGTTCTGTGCGTTAATACACAATTAATATTTAAATGAGATCAACACTAAATTTTGGGTATAAAAGTAAAACGTTTAAGAAACTAATCTAATTAAGCAGGTTTTAGTTGTAAGGAAACGCAATTATATCTAATGAAAAAATTTAAACCAAAGATCGTAGGTATGTCTATTATAAGAAATGTCTTAAAGGTCCTCACAGACGTTTGTATCAACAATGCAAAACATCAATGTTTTTGGAAGAATAATTTCTGAATTGCAAAAATCAAACTTTTTAATGATCACTAAAATATTACTTTTTGGTTAGGTATCATTATAAGATAATCCTTTTTTTTATTACTTACGTAAAAGATCGTATAATGTCTCTGTAGATACATACTACAATGTAGGTACTCAAAATTAAACAAAATGTTACACTTAAAATGGTGTGAATAGCAAATGGCATTCAGCCTACGCTTTAATATCAGTCGTTTATGTGTGTACTAGTTAGTGGCTTACGTATAAATTCGCTAGCCATCTTACCTGAAAGCATGTATGTACCTAACTCGTTTCATTGCATTTTAAATGTAACAAATAACTCAATATTTTATTCCCTGGAGATACCTAGCTGAGTTGGGGACTAACGGAAAGAAACCATGCCAGGCCCAAAGAAAACAGATTTACTTTTTAAGATTGTTTGCTGAAGTTTCTTTTCTCAAATGGTATCCGCTACTGCTGTAGGAAACTGTTTACAATAAAAATGGTGTTCAATTATTTTTCTTGGGAAATAGATTTTCTTTTTGATTTTTTTTTAAAGAAGTAAACGATGTTTCACTTGTATGTTGTTGATATTTTATATTTCATGATAATTTTTAATATACTGACTAGGGGCTCGACCGGTCACGACCCGACTTTTATCGTAGATTATATATGTATATATATATGATTTTGTACATCTATAGCCCGAGAGAAGGTTTTTAAATGTTTGCGCAATAATAATGTTAGCGTATTTAATATCTTACTCGGAATTATGTAGATCGATGTTACTACTAAATAAATAAATATATGTATATAAAATAAGTACATAGATAGATACATATAGATCAATGAAACTTACTTTTCTACTCTAAATAGTTCATCTGCAGATAACATGTTGAAAGAGTAACAAAGCCCTTCTTCAGTCAGTATAGGTGCGAAGAGGTTTTCACATGTTTCTTTCGGTATATCTTTCCATTTACATCCGAAAAATACTTCAGTTATATTTGGCGACACCTATATATGTAAAATTATTACAAAAATCATCAAAAATTATACAATAATATTTATATCAATACCTACCGTATAATGTTTTTTTTTAATTCTAGACATAAAGTTATTTAGTTTTGCTAAGTAATATTTAAAAAACTAGTAACGTGTTGAATTAATACAATACATTTCAAAGACTGTACCTTTGAAACTAGAGACTATTAAGAATCCTTTTTTTTTAGGATTGGAATACCTACTTTAGAATTATTTTGTGGAAAGTCTTTTGTAAAGTACAGACTGTTCTTTTTTTTTATATATTCACACTAATTAGCCTAGCCCAAAGTAAGCACTGTTCGGGTACTAGGGTAACGAATAGACATACATATATAATACACAGATATGTAATATTCATAGAAATATATATACACCATGACTCAGGTACAAATGCTCGTATTCATCATACAAACATCTGCCCCTTCCGGGATTCGAACCCAGTACCGTCGGTGTGAAAGGCATTATCGCTACAATTGCACCAAACGGTCGTCAACTTTAGTGTGTCACTTACTGATTTTATATTTTCCACTGTTTCACTGGCGTTGGAGAACTTTCTACCCAAAGGAGAAGCCAAATAATCGTCGCAAACTAAGGTCAAATCTTCGTACATATTACGACTGAAAAAACATTGTACTACATCAGTGAAAATCCACCTGCATTATTACATAATCAAAAATGCTACTTAAATCTGAAGGAGGGGTTCAGAGTAATGTTAACTTACTTATTAACTTAACTTATTAACTTACTCTAGATCTGTTATGTTTGTTTGTGGGGATGAACTATTGTAAATATGATAATATTCAGTGAAATTGAACTTTGTTTGCATGGATTTCGTCTCAAAACATAATGTTACAGCCGGGTATGGTACCTGTAACAATTAAAATCATGGCATCATTGCAGATCCATTTTGTGAAAACAATTTTTTTTAAATATTTTACGGATAACAATAAGATTTTTAGTAAATGCGATAAAAAAATTGAAACGGTTTTTGGGTTTTGACGTACCTGCCAAACTGGAGTGGTATTTTCAGCAAAACTTACGATAACAGGGCTTTCATGCCATTTTATCCACACTTTTCTGATGAGACCAGCACAAAGAACTACGCAACATGTGAACATGAAGAGCCAAAATATTCTGAAAGCCACATAAAAGTATTTGAATTTTATAATATTATTATAAAATTAAATTAAACAAATTAAATTATATATGAAAAAATAAAATTTTCAAATTACTTCTCTAGTGGTGTGCGCTCCTTTTCGCCAATGTATTTAAGACCATGAAGGTTTGAGTTCGCTGTATAATCTATTAAATATTCCTTGACAACGTTACGCTTGTCACTTTTTATTTTCTTTGGGCTACTAAGTTTCTTTTGTTTTTCTTCATTTTGTTCCGTGTCGTTAACTTTTCCAGAACTACTAGACCTATAAAGATGTAAAAAAAAAGATAATTTTAAATTAATTAATATATTCTTTACTACTTACTAAGAACTTCAGGAATTACTAAAAAGATATTAATAAAAATAATATTTATTTTTAATATACCTCGAGTGTCGCCTCATGATAGCTGCGACTGACTGCGCGATGACAGCCTCGAAATGTAATGTGAATTTGGGCTTGGTTTAGAATGTCGTAATTAGCCGTCCCATAGGGAACAACCGTCAATTAAGTAAAAGGGGTGCATCGACATAAAGTTAAATAATATTAAACTGAATGCGAAATTCCTAGTATTGCCCAAACCCAATTCACTAATTAATTTCAATGACTTTCACTTTGTTATTTGTTTACTGTTGTATTTCTATCTAATAGTATTGTCAAAATGTAACATTAAATTGTTATAAAAAAAATTATAATAGAATTTATCAAATTCGAAACATAAAAAGTTTCTTTTCCACATATACGTAATTAAAACTTAACAAAATAACACATTTCTTTTTTATTTGTAAACAAAGACAGTTTTAACCTTGGAGTAAATCAACCCTGTGTAAAGATAACTGTAGTCAAAATAATTTTTAAACACTTTCAACAAATTTTTACCTTGAATAGATGCTGCAGCCATGGAAGACTCCGTATCTACAGGCGAACTCGTTACCGTTAACAGTACAGGCACGAAATATGTATTCGGTGTTTGTGAATGTGGATTACCACATTTATACATCTGAGTATGAGTTGATGCTGTCCCCGGTGTCATATTTATGTTTGGGAGCTCCTCAATGATTAACGGAAAGGATACATAAGGGCCTTGTCATGATAACGAACTAAAAACCAGAAAATAAATCATTTAACTTAGAAAACTAAAAAAATAGATTTTACTTAAACCCATGTATCACAAACATTGCAATGGATACGGTAATGAAAAGTGTGCACTTTTTTTTTACAATATAAGATATGCTCAATTAATAACCCTACTATATTAACTTCCTACTACAAAGATGAAAGGTATACATTTTTGGAGTTGACTTTACCAATCATCTAAAAGTAAAAAATAGAAACTCATGATCTCTTCAGTGACCATCATTACAGTTTCCGTTGGGCACGTGCAACTGGGTATATTCTAGTGTAGCTTACGCATTACTTGGGCGAGACCATTAAGAAACATGGCGAAGCACTTGCCTTGTCATTCGACATCTCAGAAGCTTTGACCGGGTCTGGCATTCTAGATTGCTTCAGCATACGGTTTCTCTCCTGAACTTTGTGGTTAAATTGCAGGCTCTTAAAATATCGATCGATCAGAATTCGGATTCGGAAGGAATATCGGAGTTCCTCAGGTATCCGTTCTCTAAGACTCTTTTCTTACTCCGTCCGAGCTGCTTATAGGTTGCGCAGTATGCTTACGACTACGGTCAGGAGGGAGATATAAAAGTCTAGTCGCGCAATTAGATGAAAATTGGTTAGTCAACTTTAACGCCAGCACATCGCAGGCTTGTTTTGTTCACCGCAAGAAAGATTTCTTTCGACTTCACTCCTACTTTCTGAGGTCGATTACCTACCGAGAATCTTCTTAGTATAAGGTTTAAAATTCAGCGACTCCATCGAATATAACAGTCAAATGATAGCTGAAAACTCAGTATATTAAGTAAGTTCAATAGGTAATTCACGCCGGAACAACTTTAAACTCTAATTATTTTATTAAATCCTATTTAATTGTAACAGTACAATTATAAATTAGTTATTAGAACAAAACACGTATAGGAAGTCTTAGTGTTTATGGTAATATGATACGGGCAGTGGGTGTATTAGATATTGTTATATCACTTGTATGTAATCTGCGGTGGCTGATCTGGTATCACTTCCCTTTCACATACGAACCAAAGGATTCCTTTGTTTGTGAACGTTATTAATTTTTAACAGAATATGTAGGGTAACGGCACCAGTGGCCAGCCAGGCACCAGTGCTCAGCCTTTTACATCGTTTATTGGCCATAAATATCATTATAATCAAAATAAACAAATCACTTGCACTTAAATAGACGCTCTGATTCCTCATTGGTTAATGTGTCACGCGACAGGAGCAGCAGGGGATCAGGGGGTAGAAACAAACTCGTTCATATTGGTGCTGTCCAACGACAAGAGCAATAGTGTCAAGTCCGCCATATTTTTTATTACACCTAGTGTTCTCCTAACAGGTAAGAAAGAACCTATTTTATTATGAAATGTGATTGTGTTTTCTACATGGTAGCTTTATAAATTAGTTCTTGTATTAAATTATATTAAATTTTAATAAAAATATCGCTTTTTAACGTATAAATTGAGAGGGCTGACCATTGGATACCACTTTTTTACAAAAGATCCAATGGACAGCCCCGGGGCTGATAACTGAGTTTTTCGATTATTTTTGAAATTACAAGACGACCATTAGAACCGATAAATATAAATTTCCAAATTTAGTACGACAAACATTTCCTAATGGTTGAAAAACCCAGTGATCAGCCACATTTTAAATTTTTTTTTCATGCGGCTGATCACTGGGTGTTGAAGATCCAGTACTCAGCCACGTTCTTATTTAAATAGTATTTTTAGGGACGAATGTGGTTATTTGTATGAGAATCTATAAGCAATAGATAAGTTTTACCTGAAATAGTTATGAAATGTATATTTATAATCAATGATTATAAATATACATTTTACAACTATTTCATACTTACAAGGGCTGAGCACTGGGTTCATCGAGGCTGTTTACTGGTTTTTAGAGGCTGTCCACTGGGACAAAGTGCCATTTTTTGTTTAAACGTAATTATATATTTTATAAGGAAAATTATTGTTCCTGACATATATTTTGTTTAAAACTATAATAAACAATAAATCCAATCATGTTGTAGATTTCATTATCCGACATATGCTGTAGAAATGGCAACTTTTCAAACTTTAAAAAGTCGTTATGAGGCTGACCACTGGTGCCTTTACCCTATACATATCTGATTCTTAATAACATAACGAACTTTAAATCTTTTCTAGTATTTGGTCGGATTTCAGGATCTGTAAACATTTGACAGGAGCATGGTTCATGGGTTCATGTGATGTTGACTTTACCTTCTCTGCATCATTGTTATGCTTATAAAACTGAATAACTGTTTAAAAAATGAATAAGAAATTTCCTTTCTTCGGTACTTGGGAATGCAATTTTATATGCTAGTTAAAATTTTTTAGTAGTAACATATAAAACAAAATAAATTATGTGGTAACGTACTGGACTTTTCGCTTGATGGTCAAATTTAAACTTATGTGTGGCATAATATTTTTAGCTTAGTACTTTAAGAGCCATAGGTATGTTAGGAAATATCCGAAAGTATAGTTATTTCTATGAAAAATAATTTAATTTGTTAGTTGATATTTAATTATTTGTATAACTTCCTCCAAATTATGGATATTTTAAAATAGTTATGTCCATTTTCATCTTTAAATACCCCCCAGCGCGCCCAAATCGGCATGCGGTAACTCGTTGTTCAATTGCGACCTTGGGGTTAATAAAAATTCCTCGTTAGCAAAGTAGTTAAGTAATTTTCAAGATATTTGCTACCTTTTCAAATTAAATTCTTCTGTCATATTTAAAAAACAAAGCTATGCTAATCGTGTAGCTAACTGTGAAACGATCGAGCTCAATTGGGCAGCCATACGTACCCAATGCGGAGTGCGCGGCACGTATTTGCGTCGATTCATCGTCCCCCGCAACTTGATTACGAGAGACGGTCGAGAACCGCGAGGGAGCGCGCGCGGAGTGCGAAGGCCCTGACTGGATAACCGGCCGTCGCGGCCTCGGCTAGTACTCCTTCGTGAGCGATCGCGTACACCCGTGTATCTTGTGAAAGATTCTCCAAAGCGTACTACCTTTTTTTGGCGCGAATCCCTGGAATGGCTGCCACAGAAGAATTAACTGGAATCCTTTCAAGGAGACAAGAGATCAACGACAAATTAGAGGAAGGCCTCGAGGTTAAACCCCAATATAAATTCGTGAACGTATACACGGAGTTTCACGAGTTCTCCAGGAAGGAAATAAAACAATACGAGGAGACCTTCAACAAGTAAGTGAATTATTTTTAACAATGCTATATTTTTGTGTTAAGTATCGTAAATGATATTTCATTTTCTAAATTAAACACCCAGGATGTAAGGTAAGCGCATTATACATTGCTTTAACATTTGTGTTAGTTTATTCTTAATGATAAGGGACTAGATGATAGTAGTAAGTAAACATCTATGCTTTAAGATAACTACCCTACTTAGCAAAGAATGAAGACAATAAGAAAAAAGACAAATGATCAATATTTTTATTCCTTTATGGAGGTATGCCAATTTTGTTAGCTTTTAGATAATTAACATAAACGTGAGCATTTTAAATTAAGGTAACCATTAGTGAAAGTGTCACAAATTAGTCAATTCGTAATAAAATGTAGCATAACGAAATTAAAACACAAATGGATATTATTTATTAGGTGAAATGACAACATCGCATCGTCGTGGGAGACGAAAATGAATAGTAACACGACACGCTATGAATAACTTTGACTTTCCTGAACATAATGCTAAATTAAAACAAAATTCACACGATACTTTATGCTAATGAGTTTTTTCGCTGTATGTTTCATAACAATAAATTTGAAGTATTAATGCATAGGACTTTATCTGTTTAGAAAAGTACTTCAAACCACCATAATAATCTTGATAAGATTAGAGTTACGTGATACCTATACTGATATCTCCAGTGACCAAAAACCGTAAAAAAACTGAAAGGAAAAATATTTACCAAAAAGAACGTATCAAAGGACACCGACCGGTGACAACTTGAATATATTTAGTCCAATTCAATTTAAATAAAACAATTTATATTTAATCCTGACGTTTTGAATCCTTTACAGGAGCCGCTCTTTCATGATCTTCCTGTGAAGACAATGGTTGTCATATATATATGTTCTACTACTTTTAAAATATTTTAATCCGGCATGAAAGCATGCCTTCTCAGGGCCCAACCACTACATTCGATTTGATAAACCTCAAAGTCTCGCTGGACAAAGATTTGTTCCTAGAATGCTACACGAGTCTATTGAAATCAGGAAAGAGCGTTCCACCTGTTTGGGATCCCATAATTTATAAAAATCCCCAAAGACACACTGCAAAACCTATTGATATAGTTAGCTCTTTTTGCAAATAATAAAAGTAAGAATGAGGTAGGTCCTTCTGCCCGAGTTTCGGAAGAGCCTCCCAATTTCTGAACTGGTGGTAGACTCAATACTGAACATTAATCATAGTGACAATATAATAACTAAACATATTGCAAAATAAAACAATTTTGATCTACATAAAATTTTAAAAGTTAGAAACATGCCCGTATAAAATATTGTGAAGGTAGTAGAACATTGATGCCATTGCCTTTAGTCATCCTGTGATCACGGCTCCTATGAAGGAGTCGAACGTTAGGATTAAATATTAATTTATGCACATAAAACCATGAAAAAGTTGTTATATTTAACTTGAAGATATATTAAAAATAAATGAATATGAAATTAGATTTGATAATACTACTTACTTGATTTCGACTATTTCGAGTAACTCATTGGTGCAGTGGTAACCGCGCTCGGGTTAACATTACGGAGATTCAACAATTTTTATTAGAGTTATAAATCATGAAACCTTTGCAGTTATTTGAAATAACTAATTATGAAATTAATTTTGGGTATACTTACAAACCTCACAATGTATGTAGGATCAGGGATCAGATAAATCCGCTCAAAATAAATAAAGAAAACAAGTTTAAAGTTCGTTTGAGAAGTGGAATTCATTATTACATGGCACAAAAGAAAACAACTATGATAAATGTTTATTTTTAACCGGTCGATCAACAATCCTATATTGCAGTCATAACAAATTATAGTAGTATTGTGCTGAAGCAACAGATCGATACAATTGTTTGCTGTTAATAAACAAACTAGCAAATCAATTACTACCCATTAAGATTGAATTGAATCCGTCCATTGTAGTATAAAATTTTACCTTCAGTCGGTATTACAAACGCATTTGTTTTTAACTTAAACTAATTAGACATCTATATTGTAAACTATATTTCCATGTTTTTGTTTCTTAATTGTAACAACAACAATATTGTAAGCATAAATAAAGTTAAAATTTTTAATAAAATTCGATAAAAGTATCATCACCAATGTATATAATATCACAGAGTAAAAAATATGTATTAACATTTTTGTAAGCACGAAAAAACATATTATTTAAATCAGGGACATCAAGATATCGCCGTAACTGTTTCGGTATGGATAATCCAAAGGTAAAACCAGCAGAAATCTAAATTAATTTGCGGATGTTATTACAAAAAGACGTCAAGTTTTCTCGCTATTGGTCATTCATTGATTACACTTTCCGCGCAAATTATATTAGTCACCGTCACTTATTATTATTAAACATTAAACTTTGTGTATCAAGTTAAAGTGATTCACTGGTTGACTCGTTTATAAATATATTATACATACGTAATTCTTGTAGATATTAGGGTTTTCTGATTTTCTATATTAACTTTTATTCATAGTAAATTTTTATCCTTTTTTAAGTTTTAATTAAGTTTTACACGAAATTATCTACTGTTTCTTCTATCCTATCATTTAATTTTTACTTAATTATAATTTAATTGAAACGCTATATTTTAAGGCTAATTTTAGTTGTTTTTCTTATTCATTTTTGTAAGTAAGTACCTCAAGCATCTATTATCACTATAACAATAAACAACGTTTAACAAGACCTTGATGTTACGAGTTGTAAAACATTTTATCTTGACATGATATCTTTACATGTACCTTCTTTTTTTAAAACAATCATTTTTAAACGTGTAGTGTAGAATGTAGGCTTAATAAACAACAAACTATTTAAAGTTAACAGAAAAACGACGTTGTATGGTTACTGAATCATTGGGACTATCTAAAAGGAAGTACAACGGATCGGTCGGGTGTGCGACAAAATCAATGTTGGGTGCGAGATACTGTGAGTCAGACATAAATTTATTTGTCTATCCAATCACAAATAGCTTGAGCATTATATTAGAATTCCGTGTTCAATAAAACATATACAATACATATTAAGTATCAATTTCAGATAGAACAACTTATCTATGTAAAATTTCATTACACATTGAATTTATTTGCAACTTTAAAGTTTTCCCTAGCTCCAGTCCATTGGCCATAATATTTGGACATAATAGAGTAGAGTATTTTTAGTGTAAGTAGAATTTTGAAAATTATTTTAACAATAGTATTAAATATCTCGGATTCCGTAAAAAAATCTATAATACTTATTTTGACGTTTATAAATAAATATGAACCTCTTCTGGAATCTTTTTGAAAAAAAAATGTTCTTATTCATATCATGAAATAGGTACATTCATTGGCCAATTAAACTATCGATTCTTTGAAGCCACACGTAACAGCTGGTGACAATCTGTCTATATGATTCATAGGGGCAATTAATAAATAACTTACTAAGGGCCGTCTTCCTGTCACCCGCAATCTAAGCATTTCTAAACAGTACATTATGTCCTTTTCTAATTAAAAAATTGTTTAATTCATACACGCTTAAATCATTAAAGTGACCGTATGTCATCGCTTTAGATATCAACTGTGAACTTTATGGACCAAGTTCAATTCGATATAGGCTTGTACTAAAATACTCTATCAGTATCAATCAAAGTAAACAATCAACTTATATACCTAGTTATTTGGCTTTTGATTTTAATTAATTTAGACCTTATTTTCAATGTGTTAAGGTTATTCGCAATAATATGAACTATAATGCGATAGTAAGTAACGTTTGCACATTTACAACTTCCACACACGCAGGCCACTGATCACCCGTGTGACACTAATAAATAAATAAATGAATAAATAATAAATATTTCCTACACTCACAACAATTAACCTAGCCTAAAGCTAACTAACCTAAAGTAAGCACTTTAAGGCTTGTGTTATAGATACTAGGGTAACGGATAGACACACATAAATAAGTAATATTCATAGAAATATATACAAACATCCATGACTCAGGTACAAATGCTCGTATTCATCATACAAACATCTGCCCCTTCCGGGATGTTAATATTAACTTATAAAAGTTGTTTTTTTTACTTTTTTATTGAATTATTTGTTTTTATATTCCCTTATCCTTTTAGATGCTTTTGCTAGTAAGTAAAACTGGAATTCTATATTGTGTTAAAAATTTGCTGCATCGATATATTTACAGAAAAATATTTTTTAACAAAATGAACACTAAAAAGAATAATAAGGTTACATTTCCTATTTACAAGTTGTTTAACGGAAAAAGTAGAAAACATGATAACACCAATTACCATCGCTAATACACCTAAGTACGATGTAATAGTACGGGTATTGCAGTTTATTTCTTAATACGAAAAGGATATGCAATTTAATTAATTCATCGCTATAATTAAAACCTAAAGAACGAATAAAACGGATCTTCTCTATGTAGCAATCATCATTACAAACGTGAGTCTAAATAAACTCTCTCCTAACTTTGGTATTTTTATTTTTATTTTAGTAATAACTCGCACTTTTCGCAATAAAAATTAACAATACCCTATTATTGAATTGTATACTCCTGAGAAAGTTACCGATAATGTAGATGGAGATGTATTCATTCGGAATTTATTGCAAAACTCTGTCTATAGTTGCACGGCACGTAGACTTGAGTTTATATATTTTGCGGTTGCAGTTGCAATCACTGCAGTAGTTTGTTTCAGGATTGTCCACCGAAATATAACGATTGCATTATCAAACTGAGCCTAATAAAAAACTTATTTTCTTGTTGGTTGCCGGTCTGATATTTGAGCTATTTCGGTGCTACAGACACATGAATTCAATTAACTCCAAAATATACAGTTACATTAGCTAAAAAATGAGATAACTACAAATCTGCTATCACTAAGACAGTGAAAATAATAATTCAAGAAGAACTCCATGTAACATTTCAATACAATTGAAAATAATTATCGTAACAAGTAGAATTTCCCCCTAGAAATAGCATAGTTACGTATGCCAAAAACCAAAAGTAGTTAGAAAGTTAAAATTTTACTTAAATACCAACCATCTTAATAAATAGACACCTGTGTAAGTATGACAATACGCTTAGATGATTATTATAAGTAATAAATTCGACTTTCACTATAATTTACTTCTTTGTCGAAGTAGCTATTACTTAAATGCAAACATCTCCTATATTATGTGCAACCTTTTTTATAAAAATGGTACAAAAGTATACTCAAAGTATTATTTTTGTGATATCATAAAGAGAAGACAAGAATAATCTCATAAATTAATGGATTGTTTTTAAAATTAGTTGTATTTAATATTATTGCGGATTTTATTTTGAATGAATAAAACAATGTCGTTTTCGTATTATTGACCGGTAGTGGCTATATCGGTAATGCACCTAACTTAGTTAAATTTAGATTAACAATCTTGATACTACTAGTGGTCGGATGATGACTTTTTCCAAATGTAATTAATGTAATAGTGATTTCTCCAACGAAAAACTTAAAGCAGTATAAGATCGTAGAAAGCCTTTATTTCAATTAGGTAATTGCTTGTCCTAACTTTAGTTATTGAATCTTGTCTTGTCATAGCATTGAGTTTGTTTCTCAGACTGCCTCTTGTTAGTGTTTCGAATGATCGAAATAAATTGTCTTAATTAATAGCATTGTTTCTAACCATCTTTATTTAGTACAATTTACTGTAACCTTTTTTATAAAAGACTGTGAACAGCCTATTTTAGATTTCAGCACGAGCCGACATAGTTTTTGCGGGCATTATGTTTTACAAGACATTGACTTTTATTAGGGGGTAATACCGAAACATGGTATGATAAAATCCAACAATAATTCTCATTTTCCTTATTAAAGTTATTTTTGTGGCCAAACTTCAGGGGAAAATTTTAACTGAAAATCCAAAACATAATATTAGGTAACTGCTAAGTTATGAACAACCTGTTTTAATAGCACCCAACGTTACTAATTACGTCGTCCTCTAATTTTCCACACTGATGTATGCTGGATTACCATAGCCTGTTCTTTAAAATAAATAGTTCTGACTTTAGAAAAAAAAAAAAAACAGATTTATTATTTTCGAACAGTAAGAAGGAAATTATATATATATATATAATTTTAACATAAACAAGTTTTTAATATTCTCGTTGTAGGCTAAATAAAAAAAATAAATGGTCATTATGCCGCATATTTGACACCTGTACCTAAGTAAATCAAAACCTGTGAAGTAGGTAGTTCCTGTTGACCTGAAATCAACCTATTTTAACTAGAAACCTTTTATAGCTTAAGTAAAGTAGAAAATCCGGAAGTCGATAAGGTTTCCGTTTTATTAAAAGTGTCCACATACAAATTTGTACATATGGTGCCCTCGGTAGAGGACTCAGGCTAACACTTGTTCAGTTTTTCATTCAATTAAAAATAAATTCCGACATCGCGTGATATGTAGGTAATAATTTTAAGTAGACGCCGACTTATGTAAGTATATTTAATTAATTAATTTTTACACAATAATGTCTTTCTGCATAAATACATTAGTTAGTATTGCATATGTGACGCCGAGTTAATTACAAGCTATTTGACGTTCTCACGCAAGCAATTTACACTCACTATGTAATTGTGAATGTAACTTGAATTGTTAAAATGAATGTAACCTGTAACAGAGGGTTTTTCAATTTATATATATTTTTTTTAATAACGATCTATAGCTGCCATATGAAACGTGGAATGTTAACCTACCTGTTAATAGTTTTCAACAGTTATCTAGAGCGGGAACAATATTTTATTGACGTACGTTTTACTGGCTTTCCTACGTCAGTTGAATCGCTTCGAGTGGCGATTGAGTAGACCAAAAAGTACCCACTTTGTAATACAGGAGGAGGCTTAAATATAGTGTGACCCTTGTAGGTTGCAAAACTAGTGAGTTCTGCGATACGACTACTCTCTCCAACCGACATACGTAGATACAGAGAAACTTATACTTTATACCATAATTAGTGTTCTAAGTGTATGAAAAAGACCATATCGTCGGCGAAGTGCCAAGACCTCCTAACTGAAATTCATTTTTTTGTCATTTCGAATTAAAATTCGTTACTTGCATGTTTTAATGCAATTTCTCAGCGTATTTTCAGTTGCAAGCGCATTATGTTAAATAATAAATAAACAAATCTTTGACTAATTATTAACTTGTCAAGAAATTAAACGTTTTTTCAGCTTGTGTATTATTTTGAAATAAGCAGTTAGGTGTTATTGGCACTTCGCCGACGATATAACTCTTGTTGACTCGTTCGATTAACTTTTGCAGTCGTCGTTTTACCGATTTACTCTGTTTGAACTTGCTGTGTGTCAGCAAATTTTATTTTTTTATGGAATCATTACAGCACTAATAGGCTATAGTATAGGTAGGTACGAGGTACTTTTACTCTAAAAAGTAAATGGTATCTATTACAAAACTTTGTGTCGAAGCGTCATATATTGGGTGTATAGCTCGATGTAGAGCAGGACTTCTGGTCTCCATTATGTGCAGTTATGTCTGAAATGTTTATAATTTTCCGTTTGAAAGGTAGTTTATTGATAAAATCTTGGCTTAACTTGTTATCATTCGACTACCTATGGGAGACAGAGCAGGTGTAAACGCAGTTTAGTTATTGTATTGTGTTACGTAGTAGGTACTCCAGGTAATAGAGATACGTATGCTATAGATAATCGCTACTGCCTGGCTTACATGCTACCTTGCCTCACCTTGAAGAAACCGGACTAGACAATGCAATTTTTATTCACTCCACTCACTAAATACTGCGACTGCATAGGTACATTCCGTGAATTTCTTTAGCTGTTTTATATCGTTTTAAGTCTTATTGAACATATTTATGAATTTAACGAGTTATTTAACAATGTAACTATGAAATATCTACAGTAAATCAAAACAAAATATTAAGATTGGTCCATAATAATAATAATATATAAACCTAAATTAAAGTAATTTCATTGAACCTATATAATATTCATATAGGTTCTGCTAATACTTTTCCTAGTAGATAGTCATTATAACCTACACCCACTGAATGCAAAGCGTGTGTGTTACATTGAAGTTATCGTTTGACCCTGCTTAGAATGTTCTTGCTGTGTTAAAATTGTAAAACAATAATTTCTATAGCCAGTTACAATACACTGTACATGTACGTATGTTATTCGCTATTGTTATTTAAATGTTTTTTTTTAAAGAAATCGTGTTAGTTCATTGTAAAATAAAGATTGATATGGTATCTATGTTACCGGCAATGTGTATAATTCAGGTATTGTATACAATCCCTAGGTAATGTATACAATCCCTGGGGCGTCCAGGCAATGTATGAAATATCATGAATATCATTGTCCATTTCATACTTTACCTAGGTATTGTATACAATTCCTAGGGATTGTATAGAATACCTGCTGGTTCACCGGTAATGTGTAAAATAAATAAATCTTAAGACTAAACTAATGTTAGGTAAGCCGGTTAATATCAATAAATCTTAACAGACTTACTTATCAAATAGCGGACAAATAAAACATGTTGTATTTACTTGAACTAAACTTTATTATCAACTTTAGGTTAGGTTAGGTTGCGTTTTTTTGCGTTCGAGTGATACATTACCTTACCATTACATTACACCCAACTAGCAAAATAATGTCATATAAGCGTTAAGTTAACGTTTCTTATGCGACTTTAAGTGATTATGTGGCGGTCATATAGACATCAAGTTAACATTTATAAAACGTCAAAAGGGCCCATTTTATAGAACTAAATACTCATGTAGTAGTTCAGTAAAAGTCGTGAGACCGCCTTAAACGTTTTATTAAAGTTAATTATAAGACTTCATTATGATTAAAATGGTTTATTCATATTAAGCTATGACATTTATAAAACATTTTTCCTCCATCCTAACTGTCAGTTTGTATTGTGCTTCAATTGAAATTTTAATATTGTATTGACATAAAAAGGTAATTATTAAGGTTTATTATTAACATGAACAAGTGAATGTGGAATTACGCACGTTTGGGACTAGTTTCTCATGGGAACTTTACTTTGTCGGTAATGTATGTGACGATATGTACTATTTTCCGTAAGCCCTCTCGATATTCGTGATTTTTCTGATGTATGAGAATATTAATTTCATATAAAATCAATCTTTAAGAGTAGCCATTTTTGTTTTAGTTATATAAAGACTGCTATACAACTACTAAACAACAAAATAGTCATGTACACGTTTTGGTGTGACTATTGATAAGCTCCATGTTTTATTGCTAGGGTTTTCGAGGTGAATAAGTGAACCCCGTGGCAGAGTAGATTTATAATACCGAAATCTTGTACAGTACCTACGATATATGTATCTGTTAGGCAGATTGTTGATACGTAAGAAAGATCTTTCAAAATCTTTTAGTAACAACTAGCAAGTTTCTTTATATGTTCGCAAGAAAATAATAAATAAGATTTCACTTTCATGGGTAAGTATAACGTAATAAAAAAAATCACCACCAATATAAATGCAAGCTACAAAATTGTAATTTAGCACTTACTTTCGAGATCTGGTGTATCTTTATTAAAAAGTGTTTGAACGGAACCTTTGAAACTTTCAGTAACCTTTCTTGACCAACGTTGGGTTTAAATTTATATGACTGAATGTCGGAAAAGAGTTATATTAAAGTTTTGTAAACACTGAAATGTTTTATAATAGTCCGGGTTATCCATATTATATAATTGTTATATTGCCGTTATATAAATGTTTTCCTTAAAACGATTTTGTCTTTTATATGACTTTTATTCAACCAAAACGTTTATAGGACTAAATTGATGTTAGGTAAACGTTTTCTATTAGACCATTATATGATCGTCATATAAGAAAGTTGGTAAAACGTTTAATGGACGTACCAATACGACTAATTCGGTATACGACTATTATGTAAAATCTCCAACTTCTATACGACTAATAAGTAATGGTAAAACGACTATAAAACATTTAAAGGACTGGGAGTCATATAGTTTCTGTATTATATAACCATTTTGCTAGTTGGGCATTACCTGCTGCAAGTTTGGCATTGTATAGAATACCTAGGTAAAGTGTAAAATAAATTCTATTTCATACTTTACCTGCCCGTTTTAGGTATTCTATACATTGCCTAGGTATTGTATACAATACCGGATTATACACATTGCCGGTAACATCTATACTAATTAAATAAAGCTGAGTTGTGGGCTTGTCTGAACAATGAATTTAAACATCTTTGAATAATATTTTTGTATAATACATATACCCAAAAAAGAATGGAGGTTATGTGTAATCTTATAATTTAACACCATGCTACGAGACCCCTTAGGAGCCAAAAAAAAAGAAAAAGCGCCTAGACGGCTCCGGGCGGCGGCTGAAACTACGGAGCACAGCTAGTTATAAATATTATGAGAATTATCAATTACAGGAACTTTTACTAGTAAGGTAGTTTTACTGATTTACTTATATATATCCTAAAGTTGTTTGGACTATATTTTATACAACAAACATAATAGCCCTGGACAATTATTGTGCTAGTTATATGCGTTTCGTTGGACGAGTCATGGAAATATGGCTTTCAAAAGGCTTTGTTTTTTTAAATAAAAAGGAAGTTTCAATTAACATTATTTCTAGCCATAGATATCAAATGTCTGTAAGAATAACAACGCACTTTGTTTACAGCTTTCCGGTTAAAAAAAAATGTACGCGTTATTAGATTATAATTTATAGAACAATCGAATTTATTATAGTAATATTATTAGCAAGATTTTTATAACACAGCTGGGTCAATTTAAAATTGGTTGCAGAAAAGTCATACCTAAGTTATTTTTTTTTTCTTCTCACAGATATTAATAAACTATTATAATGTTAGGTCCTTAGTGAAAGTCCCAATAATAAATTAATTTTAAAAAATCAGGTCAATAGTAATATTGATTAATCACCACTTTTTTTTCTTGTAACAGAATAATCATTCATGGTAACAGAGATGTTTATCATACAAGAAAGATCTGTCCCTGATCTCAGTGCAATATGCGAAGACAATAATAACTTTTAATCAAATCATATGATTGTTTTGTTTAAAATATATTGTAATTTAGCAAATACAACATATTCAAAAACACATTGCATACCTTGTAAATAAATTTATTGAACCATCTATCATTCATTATTTCAAATTTAGTACCGCGGTCTTTATGATATTACCTAAGCGTACCTTCTGTTAACACGTAAATTCGATAAATACCAAGAGATGGTGCCACCTTTTGGTTGGCGCTAGTTGCATTATAAGGTTTATTATATGAGACGGATGAGGCGCGGGGGTAGGTACACGATGCAGTCGACCGTTGGTTAATATTACTTTGTTTCGAATATGTACGATAAAAATGTTAATATAAAGTAGTTATTTTCATGTCTCCGTTCCTGACAGTTTTTTTCATTTTTTATTTTGTAGAAGGGTGGAATTATGGGAGATTTTTTGAAAAATATTGAGTACGCCAGAATAGCCCCTTGAACGTACTTTAATTTTACTATAATATGTTACTATATATATACATACGTAGTAGAGAAACGTCTTGATTGTCAAAAGTACTAACATGTTTATGAATCAGACTATACCTGTCGTTCATACTAACTATATTTAAATATGATAGTTTAAAATAAAACCATTACCAAAACGCGCGAAAGTAGCACATAAGAACCTAATACAAGATAATTAGTATGCGGTGTGTACAGAACTACAAAAGCACATTCATAACGCGTAACGGAAAAACGAACAACAGTCCTTCTTTCTAATGCGTTTGTCATCATCGTACATTTCGTCAGTCGTTTTCTATAGATTGTTAATTTTAACCAAGAACATACCTAACGAGTATACTGTCCCAATCATTAGCCTTGTACTAACCAAGTAGCTTGCACACAGTCAGGGTAACGTGTTTAATGTTGCTTAATAAGAAAGATTAATGTATGCAGACTAACAGAATCTGTAACTTTATTTATTATTATCACGGTATTTATTTCAAATAACATAACTTTAAAGTAGAAAATTAATTGAAGACATTTGTTATTTTTGGCTATGTTGTCGTTTACTAGGTACTGACTTTGTGTATCTTGTATGTTATAAAGGGGTGTCAAAAAAAGGGTTAACAGGAAGTCCAGAGGTAGAGCATCACTAGGGCTATCCATTCGTCCCTATATATGCGAATAAATGGGTTTCTATCGTAGTAAATTACAGATGGTTACAACAATTATTTGCAAGTTCTTTGAAACATTTAATCAAAATATTTTATCCATGTAAGTTGGTTTCTCAAAATTATCTGAGTGTCCCATGTATCTTTCGGGATCCTGTATAACGATAATACAATAAATATATTGTTAATAACGATTTCAGATTACTATACAATACCAATATTAAGTTAAGAATCTATAACTATAGACAAAGCCGTGTCTATATATCGACGATGTCTTCGAAATAGACAGTTCGAAGATATTCCTAACAAACGGACTGGGACGTAAAATGGCAATTTTTTTGTCTCTATGTCTGTGCGCGTATTACACAAAAAACTCCTAACAGATTTCGATGCAGTTTTCACAATTCAGTAGTTTGCATTTCAATTTAAATCCCACGACATTTTGTGACCAACTAACTGAATCGTGATAGATGGCAAAAAATCGGTCAAGTCCAATGCGGGGACCGCTGAAACGGTCTCTTTCCATTAAAATAAGCGAAAATGCGTTACGTGTCTAGTAACTAGACACGCAGTCAGGGGCGTGCATTGGTTTTCCAGCGCGGTAGGCACTGTAGATCTAACAAGTCGTAGTTGCGCTTATCATTTAAAAATTCCTAATATTTGGTAGGTAATATGGATATAAATTCACTTACCACTTTTTTTGCAGGTTTTTTCAGGCTTTTAGAAAAGCCGTTGTTGTTGTTATAAGTTTTTTGTCACTTCACATCATCACTCACGATTTACGAATACCGGGTATGAATAATTATACGAGTAATAATACACTGACTGAGGTAAATTGAGTAAGAAAAAAAAGATGTTGTTGCAGTTTGTGTCGATTCGATCGAACCTTTTCGTATTACTTATGTATTATATTTCTAAATTTTATTTTATTTATAAACAAGATCAACTCGTCTGTCTTTTTGTAAATAAATTTCTAGTACGTTATTTACTAATGCTTGTCGTATTGATCATGTTTCTTAGCAAGGTTTGTTAAATTATTAAAATCACCGTAACCAGTGTCATTCCACACCGTCTTTGTTGTAGAAAACAAAAGACAGGGAAAGCAAAACAATAAATTCGAATGGCGGCAACCAGCTAGCCGAGTATAACTGTCGTAATATTTGGTATTGAAATGTCTGATATTTTTACCTTTCCGTTGAATAAGCTCGATATTTGGAGTTGGTCTAGTAAAAGAAACGATTTTAAATTTATCTATGAACGTAAATTGTCCGAAAGGATAGGTACGTAGTTTTTGTACACAAATCGAATCCTTACAATCGGCACACTGTAATTTCTCCATTATTAAATACCTAACTTCAATACTTATTTTTAACAAAAAACACTCACAACATCAACATCTTTTTTCTTTACACACAGTACACTACAAACACTCACACAGGAAATTAACAAAAAACAACAAAAAAATGCTATCTTAATAGATAATATTGTAATGATATTACTAATGTAATTAAATTATCGGTCGCGCGCGCGTGCTAAAGCTAACTATAAGTAATACAAAAACACGAACTAAAGGAAGGAGGCACTTTTCGGCGGCCTTGTTACATTTTTCATCACTGAAAAAAATAATGGGTTGGAATAATCAAAATTATGTTAGAGGGTATCAAGAAACTTGTTTATATACGAGCGCACAAAGCAACATGATTCTAGCAATAAGTTGTGCTTGATTAAGCGACGTGAACAAGCAATCTTATTGAAATCAAACAAGTATTTGTCAACTGCATCAAGTATGGTTATTATGGCTATCACAAAAGCTTTATGGATTTTACAAAGGCTTTATAATATTTATTACGCTTTAGTCGTCCCTATCATGTCATACATTTCATTTTATAAATTAATTTGTGCCATTTACAAAGCACTTGATAGTTTTTAATAAGTATATGATTGATTGGCTAATGTTTGGTAATGAATGCAAACAACTATTTATTAAAATTAACAATATTTTACATTTAAGTTAATATTTATCTTTTTTATAACAATCAAGTTATCTTTAAAGAATTAACCGAGATCATATTCAATTCAATTATTTTACCTAATTATTGAGTTTTAGGTACTTCATGTGGATAAGGTACTGTAATATAGCTAGCTATAGATATGGTTGAGTAATTTTCATGTTCAAATAATTTGTATAAGACACTTTTTAAAGTCTTATCAGCTTATGACATTTGTTTATTTGGACATTTCTATTGCTCAACAAATCTAGCGCTTTCAATACTTAAAAACAAACTATGACATCAGTACCATGACGTTAGTTGAGCAGAAAATAAATGTCTTTTTATTCTGTTGGATAAGGTTTCTTTTGCAATTAAACAAATTGGTATAACTTTTACCGGATTCTGTAATTCACATTTAAATGTATGAATAAACACTGCAATATATCTATTATTCTTAAGTAAGCTAGGTACCAATATAAATCTATAAGTGGTGCCATCAAAATGTTTATATGATTGCTATTTTTACAACACAAACTTAACACTATTAATTATATTAATCCTATTTAGTCTCGTGACTAATGCAACAATCAACACTACAAAAAAAATGAAGTCTGATTTCAAATTAATAATTACAAAAATATCTCTTAATATAAAAAAGCTACCAATTGATTTAAGGTGATGGTATAGGGGAGTAGTGTGTAGAGCTTGTTGAAGAAGACTTGCCGGGCAATGCAACAATACTTGGGATGATTAATTCTGGTAAGCTCAATACAGCTGCAAGCTTTTTCTCTTTTCTATCTAAATCTGAAATTAAAAAATATTTTTATTTTCACTTATAAAACACAAGCACCAACATTAATTATCCTTATGATATTGACATTCTGTATGATGATTTTTCATATTTTAAGAATTGTTAAAATGTAATTATGGTACTAAAAGAGTCAAAACTCACCATCTCCTAAATGAATGATGTCATTGTGATAATAATTTTAGATTTTTTCTTTCTCAAAAGTTCAGTTAATTTGTTTTTACACTGGGAATATACAAATATATTTGTTCATGTATTTTGAATGTAGATTATTGAAGTTGTCTACAAGCTGAAACAAAAGAATAGTAAATGTACACAGTATGCAAGTACATATCATTTGAAATAACCATATATCAAAATTCATTTTATTTTAATGTAATCTAGTGTAAATAGAATAATATATTTATGGTTGTTGAAGTTGAAGGAGGAAATGTAAGCTAGTTCAAACAATTTTCTAGAAATAAAAGAGAAAAGGCAATTGAGTGATGAGTACTAAAAAAGTATTAAAATCGGACCAGTTCAGCAAAAGCTTTCATGTGTCAAAATAATCGAAAGATATGTATTCTTATATATAAATAAGGGAATTCCCTTTATGTTCAATTGATCATAAGATACACTTATGTTACTAGTTTAGGTAAAACACACTTTTAAGACAAAGAATCATTGAACATAAAGCATCAATCTTATATACCTACTACTTATTTATTTCATTTCAATGGTTTCATAATTATATAATAATTCTTAATATGTTGTTAGTTTATAAGGAATATCTTTATATGCCATATTGTTGGCTAAACATGTTAGGCTAGTTTTATTATTTAAATGACTATTACACATTCTATGTTTACAAACAAAAAAATATATCATAATAGATACTCACCAATTTATATCCATGAGGTTTTCATAAGGCAGAAAAGTCTAAACTATTGTTCAACTGAATATTCCGCCAAATATTTAAATCGTTTCGTTAACCAGCAACAACAGCATTTAAGCCATACAAAGTTTCTTCTTTTTATCACTAGTATTTTGCATAATAATATTGAATAAAGGTTGGTTTGGATTTTTCTGCCACTTGAATGGTCTCTGCAGCTTAATTGCCTTCAGTTAATACTTTACTATCCTGCAATAAGATAGGCCTTACAATCTTGGATCCTTGATAGGTTAAAAACATTGATGATGGAAGAGCTTTGCATGTAAGTAATTACGCTTAGAGAAAAATCTGCTGAAATATTCAAATTACCGATGGTAGCATTACATGGTAATATCTGCTTGCTACATTTTCCAGGATCTTAAAAAAGGTCTCTTGGTCCTGGTTGAGGAATAAGAAATAGGAATGCTTGAATGTTTATTCCATTTAGTGCAAAATTATATTATTAGATTTTCTTACCTACTTCTGATTTATATGGTACAAAACACTTAAGAAATCGACAATTGCAGATTAATAGAGATATGATTTAGTGCGTATAAAAGTATAGGTAGGTACTTACTAACGACGACAGCTCGAAATTCCGGGAGACCCCAAGCCTGGGGAAGATCTAGCACATCATCCACGATAAAAAAGCAGTAAACACAGTCCACAAACCTTCGAAAACGACATCAAACACATTAACAGAACAATTATCTCTAATAAATTAGTATAGGTAGTTAGATTTCGGCTCCGCATATGAGCGAACGACTTCTGAATGAAGTGAAAAATAACGGTCTTGATTGGCGGTCATTTTTTTCAGTATACGTCTCAAGTCATAGTCATAAGTGATGACATCGCAATAAAGTCGAAACTTGTTCAACTTATCCGCTCTCGTGCGGTAGCGTATCCATCTCATCTATTGCGTATAGGACCGAGTGAGACAGATATAGGATCGGGGGTCGTCGGTTTATCTCGCTCGGCAGGTAAGCTTGCTTACCTAGGAACTAAAATACTTTTAAATTGCGTAGCTCATGTTTTAGAACGTTACACGGACAAAGAGCGCACTTTGTATTGCGGCCGTATAATATTGACCAATACTTTTATTAATTATGTTGTATGAAACGCTGCTCGCTTCGAATAGGCAATCTTTAGACTGCCTACCGTTACTGTACGTAGTAAAGAAAAACTTACCGGGCGGGTGCTCAATAGAAGTTTGGTTGAGTATAGAATTACGGAACCAATTAAACTAAATTAACTTTAATACTAGTAGTATATTATTTAGGTTCTTAATGAGGTAGGCACTGCCTAATTGCCTATATGGTATGCACGCCCCTGCACGCAGTTATATCTAAAATTTGTATGTAAATTTGCTGCGCAAGCCTGAGAAGGAAACTGGCTTTATCCTTTTGGTGGATTTTCCTCTTGCACCGCTCAGTTACCTTGCATACCTCTGGTCGAATAACAGCACATTGCCTTTTAGAGCATTAAACCACGTTGACGATTAGATACGATTGGTAATAAAATAAACAATATGGTGATAGACTTAGTTTATTTATTTTTTAGTATTTAAGTATATAACAAGTACTTGGAATTTTTTATATTAAAAAAAAAATCAACGAGTCTGTCAAGGTCTCTAGCTCAATTGTAGCACTCGTCTGAATAGCGAGAAGCTATGGGTTCGAGTCCCGTTAGACACCTAAGAAAAGTTATTTTTTCTAGTAAAAAATAATAACAGTATGCCCCTTCTGCTCGGTCATAATACAAATCTCAAACGCATTGAATTTATTTACTGAATGAATAAGTACAATTTTATTATTTGTCAGGTTTGATGAAGGGCGAGATGGATTCCTAGACCTGACGGAAGTGAAACGCATGATGGAGAGGCTGGGAGCCCCACAGACCCATCTCGGCCTTAAGGCAATGATCGCAGAGGTGGACGAAGATGGCGACCACAGGATTAGCTTCAGGGAATTTCTACTAATTTATAGGTATTAATTGAAATATAGGTTTTTATATTTAAATTTCGCACCGACGGTCCTGGGTTCGAATCCCGGTAGGGGCAGATATTTGTATGATGAATACAAGCATTTGTACCTGAGTCATGGGTGTTTATACGTATTTCTCAGAAAATTACATATCTATGTAACATATATGTATGTCTATCCGTTACCCTAGTACCCATAACACAAGCCTTACAGTGCTTACTTTGGGCTAGGCTAATGGGTGTAAATGTAAGAAATAATAGGGGTTAAAGTATGAAATTGCCGTTTTATTGCAATAGGTTCTTTGAATTGACATAGAATCTTCATGGTTTGAGGTTTTCGAATGAAACTTTTTTTAAATGGTTTCTATGATGTTCTTTTTTTAAAAAATGTAAAACATTTGAATATCGACTTTCAATTGTTTTTGTTATTCAATTTAGACAAGAAAGATGGATACTGCGAAAATTCGAGTTATTTTTGAATACGAGTTCCGACGCGGAACTAACGCGGCAGAAACAGCCCGCAATATCAATGCTGCGTTTGGAGAGGGGTCTACTAATGAACGCACCGTGCGATTTTGGTTTAAACGCTTTCGTGATGGAAATTTCGACTTAAAGAACGAGCCACGAGGAAGACCGCCCACACAGGTAAATAACGATGAATTAAGAGAGATAGTGGAAGCCGATCCTAGTCAAAGTACCCAGGAATTAGCGGCATGGTTTAACGTTACCTTACCCACAATATTGACTCACTTGCGTCAAATCAATAAAATAAAAAAATACGAAAAATGGGTGCCTCATGATTTGACTGATCTGCAGAAAGAAACGCGTGTTGAAACTTGTGTTGCCTTGTTGAACCGGTACAGAAATGAAGGAATATTGGATCGAATTGTAACATGTGATGAAAAGTGGATTCTTTATGATAACCGGAAAAGAAAAATGCAATGGCTGACCCCAGGTCAAATGCCACAACAGTGTCCTAAAGCAAAACTTACCAATAAAAAGGTAATGGTAACTGTTTGGTGGTCTCAGCATGGTGTTATTCACTATAGTTTTCTCCGATCTGGTCAAGCAATAACGGCAGATGTCTATTGTGCCGAACTCCGAACCATGTTGACAAAACTAGCAGTAAAACAGCCCCGACTCATGAATCGATCTTCACCATTATTGCTCCACGACAACGCGAGACCTCACACAGCACGAGAAACCATTTTGACCCTTCAGGAACTGCAGTTAGAAACCATTCGTCATCCTCCGTATTCACCAGACCTTGCTCCAACGGACTACCATTTTTTTCGTGATTTGGACAATTATCTACGTGACAAGAAGTTTTCTTCCCAGGAGGCAGTACAAAATGCTTTCACACAGTTTGTGCAGTCTAGATCGTCGGAATTCTATCGCAAAGGCATTAATGACCTTCCCATTAGATGGCAGCAATGTATAGATAATAATGGCAACTATTTTGATTAAATAAATTTGTTAAAAATTTAAAAAATAAACAATATAGATTTTCAGTACAAATCGGCAATTTCATACTTTAACCCCTAATATTTATATTTATTTATTTATTTAAATGAATAGTTATTTTACGTGTTAGGAGTGCTCAAATTATATCTATACTTATTTTGTGAGAAATAAAGAGTCAGCAAATCTTATATGTTTGTTGGTAATATAGTATTATACATTATTTCAAGTGACTTCTTTTTCTACAGAAAAGCTCGTGCTGGCGAGCTAGAAACAGACTCTGGTTTGGATGCTCTTGCCCGGTTGACAGAGATTAACGTCGATCAAGTAGGAGTAAATGGTGCCAAAAACTTCTTTGAAGCCAAAATAGAAGAGCTCGCGAAATCAAATAAATTCCACGACGAAATCATACAAGAACAGGAAGAAAAGCGCCGAGAAGCTGAGGAGAAAGCACTCAGGCGGCAACAGTTTAAGGAAAAGGCAGCTCTCTTTCAGCATTAATAGAGATCAGTATTTTAAGGCATATTCTAGTCTGTAAGCTGTTACCATGGCTTAAGGAAGTATTCTATAATAGTTGTTGAAAGAAGAATCTTCTAATGAATTTAGTAAGGCACGCAGCTGATGTGTATGAAGTACTTAATAACACCGATATATTTAGTAATGGGTTGGCTTCACACCTTAAAATATGCAGCCTGTATTATGCGTGCAAATAGAAATAACAGAGGCCTAGCAAAAACATTTTTAGAAAATTTTCATTAAACTAATGAGAGGGCTAAAATAATATTACTTAGATATATGTTTAATTAAAAATAGATTTAAGTAATAAAAATGCATAGCATAACAAAAAGAATGAAAAGCAATGTTACCAAATACCTACTTATCATTTCAAACAGTTTAGTCTATGTCAATTTTTAGGAAAATAAAAATATCTTAAATATATTTGATAAGTGAAAATGATATAAAAACTTCATTTTATTGAAATTGATACAGTGATTTCTCATCCTGTATTGAATTCCATTTACAGTTAACAATTTTAACCTTACAATGCAAAATAATGATTTCAAACAAAACACAACAACCTGATTTATCATTTTACAAAATATGTCATGCCTTTAAAAATTAAATAAATGTTGCCTTCTATGATATTATTCACAAAGTTTAGAATTTATTATAAATTATTTTTATGTGATGTTAATTATGATATGTAAGAGAATTTGAATAAAACTTTTATTATACAAGACTGTGAATTCTTTGTTTACATATTAACACCTTTTTATTAAATCAAATGACAATCATCCTTCAAATCTGAGTTTATTGAGAAAGTATAGGCGGTCCTTACATCTATTATAATCCAAAACTATTTTATAACTGATGAAATAAATCTTACTGGCTTTGATCCATATCAGAAGCATTTCTAAATGAATCATGTTGTTCATATGAAATGTTCTGACTTGTATGATTACTCATATCTATTGTTTTTCTCTGCATTGGAGGTAAATTTTCCAAGTTAACTTGTTGTATATTTGCAAGCGATGCTATAAGTGATGCATTCTGAAAAAAAAAAATGTTTTACTAACATTTTAAATTATAAATACACATATCTATTTACTACTTACAAAATCTTTAAAAAATACCTGTTTGATATTTGTTTCAAATTCAGCACCACTGCTTGTGAATTCTTTTAATTGTTGTAATTCTATAGAACTGTAATAAAATGAATATGTAGGTATATGTAAGTCTGCATGGTACAAAAATTTACATGTTTTTAAAGGGAACTTGAATTCTTTTTGCTTTTATACAGTGCATTGTAACTTAAATTTATAAAAGATTCTTTCCATCGATTATTTTCCATTGGATTATAAAAAATAAATAACAATAAAATCTTGCGCTCTCTTTAAATTTGCTTCCTTCTCAAATATAAGAATATTTACAATACCAAGTAAATGTTCCCTACACTAAATTACCCTTTTAACTTAAAGATAAACATTAGAACATACATTAATCTTAAAAGCTGATTAGCTGTTGTCAGTTCATTTTGTAAATCTTGTTGCAGTTGTTGAGAAGTCTGGCCCATTGCAGGGATGTTGAGATTCATTTAGTATAAATCGACCTGTGTTTCGGTAAAAAATAAACAAAGTATCAAACCAAACACGTAAATTAAAGTATACTTTGCTGTTGTTTAATTAGAATTACCCACACCACAATTTCACACGCGGTACTGTACTCTCTCACTTTTAAACTCAAACGTATTCTACAACACTGATTTTTTTTCTTTCTTTATGGCTCGCACGAGTCGCACGATACGACAACACCTCAGAACAATAACTAAAGCTATAGAAGGAGCGCTAAAATAAAAACTGTATAACAGCTCTCGTATTCACTTAAAGTAATCTAACATACAAGGGTAAGAGCCAAAATAGACTAGACAACAATTGTAAGGTTTTATTTTCACGTCATTGTCACAAACTCTCAAAGTACAAATGTCAAATGGTTGTAATTTGGTTGTATATTATACTACTAAATTAAAAGTACGTCTTTGATGAACGTGGTTTCTGAAGTAAGACCAAATTCAATGCGGTCGTATTACAGTGGCCGAACAGCTTTGTGAGCGGCTAGCGTGAAATTATATTATTTTACAAGGAAGTTCGTGATAAAATAACAGGAAAGTGTGCATATAGACGCTTCAGACATCTTAGAGTCCGCGTCCAGGATGGCTTGTGTTGTTCCAAACTGCAAGTCTCATATATCACGAAAAGAAAATACGGATGACTAACATAATACTAACATCATAGGTGTTATCATTTCATCGGTGAGTTTGGTTTCTAAATTCTCATATTTTGACAATATAACAACGGTATATTCAGAAAATTGTAGTAAATTAATATTACAAATAGATTGCTCCATGAGTTTTGGTTTAAATTGTCTTATTTTCATGCCTTCTGTTTTGTATATGATAGTATGATAGTGATGTGTTCTTTGTTATCGATGTCAACATTTTTGGTTTTTACTTTTTGCTTTAGTTTTCCCAAAGATGAACCTATTAGAACTGAATGGATACGCCGTATATCAAGGATCAATTGGACACCGAAAGCGCACAGTCACATTTGTTCGAAACATTTTAGACTACATTCATTTGAGCCACATGAAAACATTTGATTGCGGCGGCTGAAAGCAAATGCTATACCCACATTACATTTACAGAACATGCAATTGCTCCTTTTTTATTCCAAACATTATCTTAGTCTTGCTTTGTCATATAATTATTTCGATCCTACCAATAAATATTCAGATTTTCAATTAACAATTTGGCAGCGTGTATCCCAAATAATAATGATAGCTTATTTACAATAATATTTTTGTGTTTCAGAAACCACTATCGCATTAAGAAGGAATTATGAACCACCAAGTAAACGCCCCAAATCTATTAAAAAATTATAAAAAACCAAATTGGAATTTAAAAAAAGAGTTAGAAAGGATTAAAAAGACCAGCAAGTTACGTCTTCGCAAAATAAACACTAACAAAGAGAACATTAAGGAGCAACGCGAAGAAATCTCAACTCTATAACATATTGATAGAAAAATTGAAACAAGAATATGTTCAAGCCGAATACCTAGAGTGTGTAAACAAAAATGTCGAAAATTCGCGGCGAGAACTGAACTCAATTCCGGAAACAGCATTTAAAAAATGTTTTGATGATTGGATTAAGTTAGCGTAAGTGTATCGTTTCTGAAGGAGCATACTTTGAAGGTGATAAAATAAATTTGGATGAATAACAAACATTGTGTATATTATTCATCTTTTCCCGGTACTTTCTTGACAGAGTAGTATATAAAATATAAAAATAATAAGTAAATATGTATAAAATAATAGTTGGTTAATTTAATTTAAATAGTCGAATAATTTTCTTTTAAAATTTTTCCTCTTTTTCAATCTATACCTCTAAAAAATATAATGTTGAATGCAGTGTTCACTAATGTACTGCTAGAGGTCTAACTTAAAATAGAAACATGTAGCCTTATATGATATACCTATACAAAGTGCAATTTTTTAACTGTACCTACCTGGTTTCTCTAGATACTGAAGACTGCAAATCTAATAAATAAATTCGTTCGGGTCCAAAATTCTACTAATGAATACTGCATTATAAAATGTTCATATTGCAGATTCTACACGTTTATTATGACACATTACCGTCCGTTCTAGTGTCATAGACATACCAACAGCATATTTTTTTTTACGTTTTTAATTTTATTTTTATCGATAGTAATATCGATGCCGTTACATCATTGACGTAAGGGAAACTAGTGACTACCTTATAAATTACGAAACAAAATTTGTATACTTATTTCTTTCTTACACATTTACAACTGTATAAGTCAAAATAGTACGAACTAACGTATTGTGTTGTTATTTTAGCACTCCTTCTATAGCTTTAGTTATTGTTCTGAGGACAACACAGAATTTGTGGTTTTTTGTTTGATAATAATAATAGTTTTTTTTGTAATGTAGTCTCAAAGATTAAGCAAAGGATACCAAAACCATACAGCCTACTCTTCCGTAATTATTAATGATGATTGATGCGATGAGATCTTGATCTGTGTAGAGATCAAGAGATGATGAATGAATAACGAAATAACCCCCTTCCCTACGTTTAAGTAGAGATATAGGGTTTTGATAAAACCAACCCGTGCACTTATTCGAGAGAGCTTAAACAAACATTTCAACTGTTTTCTTTCAAGTTGCATAGGTTTTTTGCAACCAGTGATAAATGATTATTTAATACGTCAAACAAGTTATTATAAAAAAATTGCAACTAAAGGCAATTCAATAATTATGTTGTTAAATTTTTATTACTCCTTGATTGTAAGTTTGAAAATTTTAGTTTCTTACGAGAAATTGATGTTTTATATGGGGGAATATAAAGCCGATTTTTTTGTAAAATATATTTCATTAATTTAAGTATCCACCACCATTGCTATCTATGCACTTTTTCCATCTTAGATGTAGGTATATAGTTTTCATTGATCTTTACAAAAAGGGTTTATACTAAAAAGGGGCTGAGAAACAATAAACTCTCTGAAGGTGGTTTGGACTGCCACATCGGAGTTAAATTTTGTTTCTTATAAAAAATATCCTAATTCCGGAAAAATAGTAAGCTGTCTTACTGGCTTACTGGCTTTGAGCAAGGTCCAGGGAGCACGGTGGATGTTGCAGACATTCCAACTGTAGCTCCACTAGTTTAGCAACCGTCTGCTGTGCAGTGTGTGGTCTAGCGTTGTCCTGAAGCAGCAGTGGCCTAGAGCGATTGACTAGCCTTAGTTGTTTAGCAACTAGTTCTTCCATCATGGTTTTCATTTGCTGATAATAGATATCCACCAAACATTGACGAGTAACTTTTTTGAGTCAATTTTTGCTTGGGGCAGGATTTGGCTGGTTCTGCAGCGTTCAGCCATTACAAAGAGCACTTCCGATTATTGTACAAAGTCTACCTTTCACCAAATGTAATGATCTGATTTATAATCGCGTCATTGTGTCGGTTGAGCAATGTAACGTAACAGTCAACGCGTGTTTGAGTCCATGAGGTAACTATTTTTCAAACTTTTTACTTTCCCGATATGCTTCAAGTAGATTCAGACCGAAACCTGCAGCTCACTCTGAAGTGCTTAACAGAAATATAATAGCCTTAAATTCTTCGTTAACCACTTCGATCTCCGGCTGTCCACGGGGCTTGTTCTGAAAGTCGAAATTTCCAGAACAAAAATGTTGGAACCAAAAACCTATCGTGTTTTCTTCTGCGCCACCACATTGTTAATACTCCGAGCTGTTTTTGCAACATTAAAATTCTGGTCATCAAGTTGTAGCATTAAATAAATAGATCTATTGCTACGAAATATTTTCGTTTTCAGATAAACAATAAGTGTTCCCAGGTATGAATTATCAAATTAATGTTAATATCTCGTTAATATATATAAAATAAGAGATGGATTACTAATAAAAAAAAAGCGTGGGGTCCTTTTTATATGAAATTTCTATACTAACTTTATGTTTACAAATACCCCACCCCTCGCTTTTTTACAATGAAATTAATTTTCTTTTCATAACTTTATTTTTATTTATGAATTTTTGAAAATTATTTAAACATATTGAGTTAGTATACTTCTTATAACAGTCGAATAAAATATAAATTAAAAGTTTTTTTCTGATTTTTAGTTCGAGTTGCTAGTAAAGCGTGTTTTTTTAGTTTTTTTTTAACTAAATATTATTTTATCTTTTTAGTTTGATTTGCTATAAAACCGTTTTTAATATGTACACACGTGTGAACAGTTTCATCTCGATAGAAAACATATTCAAGGATTTCTTTGTTGCCAACAAAAACAACGCAGACCGCGCTCTTGCTCTATCTCTTTTGCTCTCACGCAGAGAACTTGTATTAAAATCATTAATCCTGGCTATCCTGGCTAAAGTAAATCTGATCGCTTAAAGTTGAGCAAAATCGAGCCCAAACGAGTCGGTTACATACATACACACATACAAGTGAAACTAATAAGAGCGTGTTAAAAAAGAAAAATTAATAATATATTTCATGTACAAACACTGGTACTGCGCACGTCGGAAAATAGTTTGAAACTTGTCAATGATAAACAAACGCTCATTGCTGGTAAAATCGGCTTGCCTATTCTTAAAGCAGTCTCCCAATTTTTTCTTCATAATTTTGTCTTTTTGAATGAAAACTGCAAAAAGACAAAATTGAGGAACGCAATAACATTTCGTATTTCTGCTTTTATTAGCAACTGGTTTCTGAATGTAATCGTGATCCATCTGATTGCTTGTCTAAGCTTAACCTCATGACCTCACCTTAACCTCAACTTTAAAGCAGTGTCGTTCTTAGACAACTTCTAAATTTTGCCGCTAGAGGCACGCGGATTATCTTTGCATCGTCAATACAATTCATTCCTAATCATTCAATAGGATTATCGTTGTTAATCGAGCAATCTTTCGTTTCTCCACGAAGTCCCGATATTGGAGTCTGATCAGGAATTAGTTTGCTTAAATACTTATTAGGAGAAACCTATTATAATACATACAAAAACATTTATTTGGTACTAGACCCTATATCTCCATGATTTTAGGTGATTTATTGGTGGTACAGGTGGAATTGATTTTATATTGTTTGGACATTTTGGTGACAAAACTACTATTTTGCGGGCAAACCCTATTATTTAAGAAACACAAAACTAATTAAATTGGCGATAGCTTAAATGATACCCTTTTAAAAGTGGTTCAACAATGTCTAATTAATGCAAACTGTGTGTTAACATTCATGCTGTAACAATAAAACATGCTGCAATATTTTTCTACATATGAAAACAAAACTGCTTGCTACTAATTCTAAATATTTTAATTTCAGGTCATGAAATAATTTCTACAATCGTTATTTTTTTCTGGTGTTTGGCAATTGAGAAAGAGATGAGTGACACTTTTCTTGCTCTCTCTTGGTACGCTTCTCAGAACAATAACTAAAGGTACGCTTCACCTCCATTTTTGTAGCGTATCTAACCTATATTCATGAAAATATGATCCATTTTTGTATGACTTGTTTTTCGAGTACTCTGTACTGTTTGCATGATGTTACGTCCATGTTGAACATTTATATTTTATTTTAAGCAATCTGTGGCGTAAACATGGAAGAGGCTGTTTGTGTCAAAAGTGAGGAAAAATGTATTGATATTAAGCAAGAGAACTTGGATAGTTACAAATACGACTTTGATTCTGGAAGCCAAGATAGCAGCAAAAGTGATAGCGGCAGTTACCAAAGATGGGCACCTAATTTGAATCGGAAAAGTGCATTTACACCTTATAAATCTGTGCAATGCACTGCTTTAACTAATTTACAAAGAGGTGAGGGATTATAAAGTTAGTAATTATTGGTATCTCATATTGATTGTCACGATGTTTTAGGCAGGTTTCATTTATCAAGGTCACTGTTTTAGGTAATACGCAGGCGCGGGTCCCTGAACTACCCCAGCCAGATTGCAGCCTGCACGCGAAGGCTGGTCGAGGAGAAATAACCCGTGACGATTTGAAACTGGAGCAGTATGTTGACATTGCTGATGAGCACGGCCTCACGGCTTTGCATTGGGCAGCTAGCTATGGACAACTAAACAGCTGCCAAGATCTTGTGTGGTAAGTTCAGTAACAAAGGATTTCTTTGTTATTTTATTTAATGAGGACTTTATTTCCATGATAGTGTATGGGTAATCAAACTCATACAATTTATAACAAGATTCTTTGCAATAACAAATTACCACAGTGATTTACTGGAGTGATATCTGTTTAGTTTCTTTGTCTGGTGGGGTCCAGATTACAATGGTTGTATTATTTTCTGAAGTCAGATTTAATGGTGTAACTGAAATGAAAGAAAAGATATCAGTAGACAAACCTGGGAGGGTTGACCATCCCTTTTAATTATAGACTATTATTTTTTGGAGTATTATAAATCTTTTCATGTCAAATGTCATCTAGAGTAAAGATTAAATAAACTGCTGTGGCATAAATGTTTCCCAACACTTAGTTGGATTGCCTGTATGAAATCAGCAGCTGTTAAAATTTAGAATTGTTATTTTCAAAATTACTTTTACAACTTTCACTGCATCTGGTTCTGCTTGTTGTATGTTCAAGCACAATGCCGGAACATTGCTACAGTAATGTTTTCATCCTTAGATAGTAAGTAATTTGCTCGTATTAAAGATACCCCCATCATTCCCATAACAGGCTGGTGGCTCACGAACTTTCTAAAATAACTCTGGTTTTTTAAAAGTATATTGAAAAAACCAGAGCTTTAAATTTCACATACATTCCTCACATTGCTAGAAAATTGATTTTATGTGTACAGAATCACTGTTTATTGATGTACACTAGGGTGGAGTGAAAATGTATGGAGAATATTTTTTTTGCATTTTTGTATAGCATAGTGGTAAAAAATAGCTTATGTATGAGTAAATGAAGTACTGATGTTAAAGAAAATTTGACATATTATAACGGTTTGAGGTGCCCCAGCACAAAATAATTTTGATTAAAAGTATTATTTCTTCTATTTTTGACAGCCTCAATAAGATATATAAAAAATTAATAATCTATTGGCATATTATATCCTTTATTGCACATAAGAAATAAATAATATACAATAATAGGTAAAATTGTTTGCAAGGGTGGACTTATCTCTAAAAGCGATCTCTTCCAGTCAACCCAGAATTGGTGTGGTTGGTTGTATAAGTGGGTGTCATTAGGTGCAGACAAGCAGTGACGTAAAATAAATGTTAAAATAATAAAATGATATACAGAAATAAACATATAAATAATATATGTACATACATGTCTACAAATAATATATACATATAACTACTTATATAAAAATAAGAGACAACATCTAGAAATAATACACTTATGATTTGATTATTTTAATTCAGAAAGTGCTCCTTCAGTTTCAATTTAAATGATTAAATGGATGAACATTCTCATATCACTTTAGGGAGTTTGTTCCAGAGCTGCGCAGCTTGCACTGAGAAGGAGTTCTGCAAAAAGTTTGTGTTGCCTCTGGGCACCTCCAGCACTTTAGTGAATCAGAGGGCACCTCCAGCACTTTAGTGAATCAGGACCTTTGGGAACGTAGAGGTGGGGGAAGATACCGGAAACGAGAACAAAGGCGGGAGAATTAGGGTTTTTTTTAATATTGAACAGGGTGACAAGGATGTGCATATCACGACGCTGCCGAATAGGTAGCCATTTAAGCACCTTGCTAAAATTTGAGACGTGATCAAATTTTCGCAGTTCATAAATAATGCAAATGTCCAAGTTTTGTATTCTCTCGAGTTTATTAAGCTGTTCTTCAGTCACATCCAAATGATGATGAAAAATAGCAGACATCAGCATAGTCGAGAAGAGGGAGAAGTAGTGATTGCGCCAGCATTATTTGCTCTTGAAAGGAATAAAGTGTTGAAGATGCTTGAGGGAGTGGAATAAATAATGCATGCGCTTGCACACATCGGCAATGTGTGATGAGTGATGACCAAGTCATATTGCCGTCAATAATCAATCCCAGATCTCTCACTTTTTCATTAAATTCTATAGGGGCGCCATCGTAGATGATTGGTGGCATCAAGTTTCAATGTAACGTACTCACCAATCTACTGCTGCCAACCACAATAGCCAAAAGATTTAGCCCATTCTTGCACAGCCCTGAGATCGCGATATAGAATTTGAACCGTATCTGCTACTTCAGAAATGCTGAAGTATCTATAGAGTTGTAGGTCATCGGCGTAAAAGTGAAAAGAAGAAGATATAACACTGGCGATTTGGTTAATAAACATAGAGAAAAGTAGAGGAGAAAGAACACCACCTTGTGGCACACCAGCCGCCAAGCGAGACCAATCGGAGGAGCTATTCTTGACTTAATACACGCTGTTAACGATTAAAGAGGTATGAATGAAACCAGTGAGTAGCTGAAGCAGAGACATTTATAGAGCAAAGGGTGCCGAGAAGGAGTTCAAAATCAACACAATTAAATGCACTGCTAAAATCCAATAATACAATCGCTGTCAGGTTGGTGTTATCCATCGCACAGCGAATATTTTCTGTAACGTTAAGCAGTGCGCTAACAGTACTGTGGGATGGACGGAAGCCAGATTGATAGGGATACAACTATGAATTGGAGACCAGGAAGCAATAAAATTGTTGATGCACGAGAGATTCTAGTACTTTAGATAAGACTGGGAGAATGGACGGAATTGTGAGAAGAAGTTTGGGTTAGAGCTTTTGGGAAGGGGAATGACATTAGCATTCTTCCACGCATTAGGAACGACACTGTGAGCTAGTGAGTAATTAAAAATGTGAGTGATCACACATACAATATCTTCCAAAATGGGAAGAATCATGTCAAGACTGAGTCCATCACTGCCAATGGCTTTAGAAGATATTGATTTGATGCATTTTATAACATCAGCTTCAGTGACAGTTTTGAAATTAAAAACAGGGCAATCAGGTGTATCAAGCCTTGACAGAAAAGCTAGTGAAGTAGATTTTGAGAAAGTGTCCATAATCACCCGAGGAGAGGAGAAGTGTTGGTTAAGCGCATTTAGATTTATGGAACTATTGGCCATAGCCTTTCTTATCGTAGAATCGAATAGTATTTTTCATGTTATTTGAAACACATATTTTTATTTAATAGTAACAAAAACAAAATTTAGAGTTTATGGTGGCCCAAAGCCAAAAAAATAAAGTAAGAAATTTGCAATAAAAACACGACTCATATTCATAACAGCATCACGTATTTCATCTCCACATACAGCACCTGAAGCTTCAGTTACGAGCTTTGTCCTAACAGGGGCACCTTTAAATGCAAACCGGAACGAAAATTTTTTTCGCATTTGCTTATTGTGCCTATCACGCAGCTTTTTGTGGGTATGCCATAGTAAAAATAAAAATAAAAAATTTCACTCCACCCTAATGTACACCCATCATCCTGATGTTCACGAACTAGATTGTGCTACAATTTAGCTCAATATTTAATGAAACGTCATATGATAGACTTTAACCATATTGTGTCCTTTGTATTAGTGCGAGTTGATTGGGAGCTTTGATCCCAGGGTTTCACATCTCTTGCAGATTTTTGAGAAAAATAACTCAGTAACACTTGTAGTAATAGGAAAACTCTCAGCGAACAAGTATTAACTGGACATTTCATACCTAAAAGTTAAATTCCTACCGATTTATCAGCAGATCACCAATTTATTAGACATAAACAGATGCTATAGGGAATGCCAAATTCAGAGGGTTGATTCTCTCTCAATTCATGGTATTGCACCATAGGAAATTAATATATTGCGACATCAAACACATGCTTATTTGTATCTTTTAAATTTTATACAAGAAATTGTAGTATTTTTCCAAATAACAAAAAAATGTTAATAAATTATTTTACTATGAAAAAACCAAGCATTCCCCCTAAAACCCAAAGTCTATAACAACGGACTCTTTGGAGTAAGGCCATACATAATACAACTTACTAGCTGTCTCTAAATATTTTGGTAACTCTTTTTCTTTTATGGTTTTTATATTTTTGTTTAGTTTCAATTTTTAAAATGACCAGTGTTACTTATATTTTAGTTGTTTTAATGAATATAAACCAAATAGACTGTTTATTCAGACTTATTGAACATTACAGTTATTATTGCATTTGGCATTTTTAGCCTGTATACCCATTGACAAAGACCTCCTCCATAAAAAATATACATGCAAGATAGATTTTTACCAGACAGCATACACAGCTATAGTCTCCGGCAAATAAGTTGAACATGATTTTGAAATCACGTGACATGCGCAGTAGCAAGTTTAGGTACATTATTCACTAAAGCGCATGTCACGTGATTTCAAAATCATGTTCAACTTATTTGCCGGGGGCAATATTAAAACTTATTCTTGTTGTAGTGTAGTAATTGAACATTTTTTGTTTAGGAGTGGCGCCAATGTCAATATGCGAGGACCTGAAGGTGAAACAGCATTACATCTGGCTGCAGCTGGAGGCCACCATGAAGTAGTGAAATTTCTTTTGAATGAAGGAGCAGATGCTGATATTCAAGATGACGTAAGTTGTATTACCTTTTTAAACATGACATGTCAACACTATTGTTTTGATTTTATTTGCTCAGGTTCAGCTTGTGGACCTTTGCACATCTACATTATAGTCATGAATTTGAATTGATCCAGCCCTAATACTAACACGCGTTTATATCAATACAGATACGCGTCTAATGCGTTTACGTGCGAAACAAGCACAAAGAAACTGCTCTGTGAAATAAAACGCACTAGCAGCAGCAGGCTGAGTCCGCATTCAACTGCATGTATATTTCGCTTTATGTACTATTCAAGTTTTAGGAGGTAGTAATCTTTATTTATACTTAAGTGCCAGAAATTTAGTTTGACTAAGTAACAACAGGTTGTTTTGGTTTCTTTGTTGCAGACTATTATTTAAGTTAGGTTACTTATCATCAAATTGTTATCATTTAAGAACTACTACTTGATTTAGATCTATTTGGTTTCGCAGTCTGGCAGTACAGCCTTGATGTATGCTGCTGCAGCTGATTTCCCCTATACATGCAACGAACTTCTCATACGTGGCGCCGATCTCACTCTTACCAATGATTATGACCAAGACGCTTACACATTGACCACTACGAACAATTGTAAATTGGGTATGAAAGTATTATATGCTGCTTTTTGTGTATTTTATTTCTATTCTTTTAAACTATTGATGAGTATCTAATACTAATTTATTTATTTCAGCACAAACTGTGATAGAAAATTTCTTGATCGGCTGCCTAAGCAAAATGTGAAGAATCCTACTGCTCGTATTAAATTGCTTTGAACAACAACTTCTCACACCAGCAGATTCATTTGCATTCAGCAGATTAAAACAAAATACAGGGATTTAGTTTATAATATAAATGTATTAAATATATTTAAGTTTATAGTTATACACACATTGTGATGTGAAAACCGACTCAAATACAGACAATATCAATTCATTTGGTGTTATTTAGTAACTGGACGACATTGAAGCCACCTTAAAATGGACACCCACAAGAGATATCCATATATAGATTTTTACGTCAAAAACCAGTTATTGGCATGGTAATGTATTTCATTTGTGCATAATTTTGACTAGATTTTTTACCTAAAAACCAGTACTACATAAATCAACAGCATCTGTAATATGTCATTTAAAGAATTTTTGATTTAAAATACTCAAATGTACATACTTAAATATGTAAAATCAAATGTTGAAAAAGTTTATCTTTTTCACCTTTTCACTTCACTTTTTCTTAATATTAGTGTTATATTAGAAAATATATAAAATATTATGTTTATGACCATCAACCTTACAAAAAATATATACATAGCACCATTTATGTCTGAATTTGTACATTTCTCTTTTCTAATTTATATCTTTTATAATTTGGACTCAGTCAGCCAGTTGAATGTTTGTGGTTTTCTATTGGCTTGAGGGCTAATCGCTACATTGATGATGCTCGGTCTATCAGTAATGGCTACGGCTTTCTTAACTGCAGCTCCTATTTCCTCCACAGTACGACAGAAGTGGCCACTTTCACCGAACATTTCCATCATCTTTTCGTAGCGGACTTCGCAACTAAGCGATGTAGGTGGAGTACTGAAAAAGAAAAACATTTTCAATATGATGACACATAGTCTAAACTATCTATCTGACTAAAAAATTGTAGGCTAGTTGTCTGTATCGTTTCGCGTCAGGCTGGTGACTTAATTGCAACTCTTTACTACCCACAGAAAATTTTTTTTTTTTAAGACATTTGCTGCCTGATTTCTAGTTTCGCATTATCAATCTATATTATAACATTGACACGTTAAAAGTTATGGTCATTTGAAATTTTTACAGGAATTATGTTCATTGAAATAAAGCAATTTGAGGTGACTTGCATCAGAGATAATTTTAATTTTAATACGAGATAATTTTTGGTCATCCATCCAGGAGGACCAAAAATTATCTCGTTCGTCCGTGCTTCAGAGGACACGTTCAGCTTTCGGTTCAGGCTGCACCTGCAAGGGTTAGCACCCACCAATTCTCAATGGTCCCGCGTGGGAGGGTTTTGGCTCCCATGTATATCCATTCATAGGGTAGGTCTGTGACTTCGTAGCGGGAACGCCCTAGTCAAAACCTAGTAACCTATCGATTTAATAAGAAGTAACAACACTAGATACAAATTAACCGTAAACACCCAGTCTTATATGAGTGGGACACTCATAAGATTCAGTTTTGAGCAACTGAAAAACCAACTTATATGGACAAAATTTTTACAAAAAAAATTTAAAGAACTATACTCCAACCTCTCTATGCAAAGTTCTATATGTCTGAACCAAATTCAGAATCACTTCCCAATTTGCTGAAAACACCTAGTGTACGCCTTTCTCGAAGGCTGTTAGCGCATCTTCCGGTGATAAAACTGTACCTTACAGTTGATTTTTTATTTTTGTGAATAAAAAGAAGTCATATGATACCAGATCAGAAGGCAGGCAGCCCTCCTTTGACCAAGACCTAACACTGAGAGGTGAGATGCCCAGGAAGCCCCTCGTGTCGAGCACGGTACGCGGACGCATTTTCGAAGTAAAACAGCAAACCGCGGAGCTCAGTTTTCGGTCGCTTCTTGCTCACTTGGTGATTCGTTGCGTTGGTTCACTTTGAAACAGCTATGGATTGTATTGCTCAATTCAGGATTCGTTATCTGTCTCAAAGTCGTAGAGGCGTCGAGACCAGCTTACTTTAAATTTAATACTGTCACGGCAAGTATTCTACACGTGCCTGCAACTGAGTTTCCGTGGTGTAGTGCGGCACTCAGTCCTTTCTTATTCTCCAAAAGTTAGATTACCGTGATTGATTTCGTTATCCCAACGGTAGATGATCGATCAAACATTTGTAACCATAAAAATTCATCGCTCGAAAATGTTTACGGCGCAGATCCATTTTTTATGACGTGCTCGATTATAGGAAATATGCGTAACAGTAATAGGGTTAATATGATTTTTATTAAAATAAATAGTAATTAAAATCTTATTACCATTGAGTTGGATCACCACTTGACTGCAAATCATTCATGGTTTCCTTGTCAAATCCACCATAAATGCCATTGTTGTTAACTATTATTATAATCACAGGCAGCTTGTAACGGAACATAGTTTCTATCTCCATACCTGCAATGTACACATTAGATTAACAGAACTTTATAATTTTTTATCAGCATTAATTATGAGTCTTATGAGGATCAAGTTATTTCTAGAATAGTGGAATTTGGACATGCATAGGAACAAAGGAATATTCACGTTAGTTTATTGTACGTGTTTTGTACTAAGGATATCGGACCCGGAAAAGTGAAACCAGTAAATAGGTGTAGAACCAGATATGTTTCTAAAGGGATTATTTTAGTTCAATAAAATACGGATTTTATATTTTACCAGAGAAGCCAAAAGCGGAGTCGCCCTCCACGCAGATGACTCGTTTGCCGGGTGCGTAATCGCGGCACCACATAGCCGCTGCGATCGCAAATCCAGGCCCCACCTGTAATCAATGCTTATTAGTTTTGTGTCACTTAATATTGTAAAGGAAATTGGATTATTTCATTGTCTCACTTTGAAACATACTATACTTTGTGAGGGTATAAAGTTGCTATTGCAATGTCAAGCCAAACATAAGAAAACAAACGAAACCTTAGTACGTAGCAATAAGGAAGTGACACCTGTCAAAAGTATTATCCTACATTGGACAAAGTATACTATGCACTTTGCGGACCATGTTGATGAATGATAAATAGTTTCAAATGTGTTATTATTAATTGGGGTTAATGTAATACCGTTGTATAAAGGAATTAATCAAATAATATGAGTAATATTCGATTGAGACACAGGTCTTATATCGACAAAAATGCCACAGGAGAGTGGACCGTTACTACTACGCAGCCACAGTATAAATTGGTGGGTGCAAATCACTGCAGATTCATCCTGTCCTATAGGTTTAGCATGTCTTCCGTAGGAGCTCGAGATAATATTTCTTTGTTCACCCATATATTTTTTGTCTGGCCTTAGCGAAAATTGCTTAATCTCCATAATCATGCCTAGTCTCTTTTTAAAATGCTAATGTCTCACCCCCATAGTGCCGAATGTGCCGGCGTCGAGTCGGTGCCGCGGGAGATTGTTTAGCAGAATGCCGCGGCCAATGTCCATGGTGTTGGCGCCCTCGCTCACGATTATCGAGTCCCGAGGAATGTTAGCTTGCACCATCTTAAACACTGCGTAGTAATTCAACGGTACGCTCTTGTCATTAGCTTGAGCCTATAAGCAATATTATTAAAATTAATGTACGCTACTTTAAAAAGTACTTTAATGTTTGTATTACCAAAATGAAAACTGAATTATCACATACCTCAACAAACTCTATATTAGCTTTTTGCTTAAGCTGTAGTGTTTGCCACCATTTGTTGTGTGAAACTTGCAACGAGAACTTCTTCTCTTCCAGTTTGCGTGTGAGGGCCTCAGCAAATGGTTTGATGTCAGAATGCACTGCCACTTCTGATTTGATGCTGTTGTGGAACTCTTCTGGGTTTATGTCTACCTATAAAACGTAAAAAAGTTTCATGACCTTGTTGCCGATAGAAAAATTGAGGAAGCTGAGTTAGTATTAAAACTGATTGTAGTTTACAATTCACAAATAGAAGTGTTCAACCAGGAAATCTTTCACGAGTTGATGGAAGAAGCAAATGATGAGACAATTGGTTTAGAGTTAGAAACTGGAGAACTTCAAAACTCAATTTTTACGAGTAGAAATAAAAACAACAAAATTTGCTTCCCATTCAGAGCCATGAAATTGTATCTGGCACAACAGCCGTAAGAAACTCTGCAGAAAAATATAGAAGTAAGAAAAAGTTTTAAATAACCACATTTTTATAAGTGGACTAAAAAGAAGATTATGTTTTTTCAGAATTGTGATGGAAAATTCTTTTGCTGGAATGATAAAAATTTCAATGATTAATATGACTATAAACTTGGGGCGGGCAGTTTTCAGGATAACTAATTTAATTCACTCATTTTCTAACTCGTTATTTGTAAATACAAAACAATGCCAAACGCCTGAAAACGAATTCATCAAGTGAATTTAGGGGTGTGTTTTTTCACTTTGAAAAACATCGATGTTTTTTTCGATTCGATAAATCAGAACTGTACATCGATGTCTTTCGATGTATCGGGTGAAAACATCGATATTTTGTACGCATCGAGTACTTTTTTAGGGTTCCGTACCCAAAGGGTATAAGACTTATCAGTCCACGGAAGCAATTGCTATCAATAGCCAACATCTCTCGTCAGTACCGGTAGCAACTGCTACCATATTCAAATTTCCGTGTGGCCTGCTCTTTTTTTTTCTAAATTACAGTTAATTTTTGAGTTATAAAGATATAAATATTCTGTGGTGGATTCTTTATTTAATCAGCTTTTTCGTAGTATTTTTTGTTTGTTCCTAGCTTCATTATTCAGCGAGAAAAAGGCATTTTTATCTATGAATCCGACATTGTTTTCATGACTGTTAAGAGGGGTGAGGCGCGCGGTAGCGGACTGACAAGTCGATAAATGGAACCCTATTACTAAGATTTCGCTATCCCACTGTCACCAGCCTGTATCTCATGTCAGTCCACTGTTCAATAATCGACTTTTCTTTTTTAAATAAACAAATAGGAAAAAAGATTTTAGGAAAAATTTTTGTGGTTAAACTTGAGTTTTTATGAAATTAATTGGTTATAATCAATTCGATGTTTTGATACTAAAAACTGAAAAACATCATAGCAGTATAGCAGTATATCGAAAGCATTTCATTACATCGGATCGATTCGATGTATCGCATTGTAAACATCGATGTTTATCGAATATCCCTAAGTGAATTTGAATTCACTTCAATTCTATTGATTTCTGTATGCTTAATTGAGTGTGAACACAAGAAATTTACATGCTTGTGTTCAAAATTTATTAAACATTTTAAGAGTATTATTGGATTCTACAGGACAGGAGAGCGGTACGCAATGTAGTAAATAAATGCAGTGTCTGCAAGAGATTTGTTTCAAAGAAATTTGATAAATCACCTCTGCCTGAGACTAGAACAAATATAAGAGAGGTGTTCGGCGTGCCAGGCGCGGACTATGCTGGCCCCTTATTTTTAAAAGTGAAAAAGAAAGCTTGGGTATGTTTATTTACATGCGCCGTGTACCGAGCTATTCATTTGGAATAAGTGTTGTCGTTGAAGACTCTGCTAGCATTATCGTGGTTTTGTGGCCCGGAGGGGAGTTCTGAATACAATATATAGCGACATCGCAACAAATTTTAAAATGGCGAGTCAGTTATTAAATATGGAGTGACGTTTTAACCCTCCTAGTGCTGCATGGTGGGGACGATTTTTGAACGATTAATAGGCATCGTTAAAAGTGTACTTAGGAAGGTACTGAGAAATGAATGTCTGAACTTTGTGCAGCTAGTAACAGTTCTTAATGAATGTGAGTCGGTAGTTAATTCAAGACCGATCTCTTATGTTTCTGATGACGTCAATGAGCTGACACCTATGTTTTTATTAACACAGAATTACAGAAATTATGGTGTCGTTTTATACGATAACATTGAAAGTTCAGCAAACCTTTTAGGACGGCAGTATCGTCACCTGAAAAAACTTAGAGCGGACCTGATGAGATGTTTTAGAATAGAATATTTAGGTTTCTTGTCTCGACGTGGTAAAAAGATGCTCACTCATATACAACCCAAAGTAGGACATAACGTCCTTGTCGGCAATGATACTGATAAACGAATTTGTTGACCTTGAGCATTCATTTTAGAGTTAATTCCGGGCAGTGACGGTAAAATTTGGGTACGGCAAGCAATGGTATTTTGGTTGTATCCTTTAGGAGTCAACGTGTTAATGTACCAAGTAGTGAAAAAATTTTATTTTTTCGGCCGGTGCATTTTAAAAGAGGCCAATTGAGTTTGTATTTTTAAGAATTTTTGTATTTTTATAAATACCCTAGTTACACTGTTGTTGATTTTATGACTTTTACGTTTCCAAAATGTTTTTTTTAATTTTTTATTAATATAACATAGCCTAACCCCTATTTATTGTGTTTTTACTAGTAGTGTTTCGAAGTCCTTTTCGTCATATCAAGTAACCCACCTGGATGACCTTTACGTCGGGCGCAAATCGGGGCGTTTGCCCGAAATGTAGCATCCAGTTTAGGCGCGCGCCCAACAGCAATATGACGTCGGCTTTCAGCAGGGCTTGAGTGCGCGCCGTTGAAACACAGTATTGCGAATCATCTGGTACTACACCCTTGCCTGAAAAAATATGAACTCTGACTTAGCCAATTGTCTGTTTCATAGAAAAATGCACTCCTAACAAAGTACTTTAATAAACATTGATTCTACAATTTGTAAAAATGATACTTAAGAGTAAGTAGTTGAGGTATTGTTGTAAATTTAATTTGTCTACACAAAATTATAATTTAGGAAAATGTATATAGTATTGATTGAATGCTCCTTAGTAATGTTAACAGTAAGTTCATTGAAAAGGTACGGGACACCGAAAAGCTTTCTATAATTTTTTTGTTTTCAGGAGTCATATTAAAAGGATTTCGCCTATTTTTTTTTAATGTTCAGCAGTGAGGTGAAATCATAACTTAAAATCTGACCTTATGTGAGATTCGAATCTGCACGGCGATTTGACGCCTAACCGTAGGTAGAGATAGTTTAATAAAATGGTAATCTTTATGTAGGAAGGTATTTAGTTTTTAAACGACTCTAAATTTCCGCCAACATTTCGCCGTTGGTACCGTACGCGTACTTGGAACCTTTGCCTGCTATGACAAGTGTCATTAACTCCACCGCTTGAGACCAGGGTTGATAGCTCAACAACATAACTTACCCATAGGTGTAGGTAGGAAAGGAATTTTAGTTTTTTCGACGAGTTTCGTGACGGAATCTTCAGCGTGTGCGTACGCTGAACCTTTTCCCACTATGATGAGAGGGCGTTCAGCTTTGGTCAACAAATCCGCTGCTTGAGAAACCAGTGCTGGGTCGGGGTGAGCCAGCTTTACAGGTTCTACGCTGTACAACTCCGGCACTTTGTCTTCGTCTATCTCAGCCTAGATAGAAACAGACCATTCCCTTTTAAGTGTCATAAAACTTTGTCGGATCCTTATATATAATGACATAATTTTACTTATCATAATTATATACCATTTTGATTCTGCACATGTATTAAACACCTAAAATTTTAGAGTTATCGAATTAAGCTTTTCCTTTAACGGAAACCGCCATGGGCGCCACGGGCACCGCCCGCCCTGCTTTAATTTATTTTATAACTGTTGTATCCAATTATTATGTCCAAACAGTGATTATGGCACTAACATAACTTTGACACAAACTAACAACAAAAATAGTCCAAACAGTAATTATGGCACTAACATAACTTTGACACAAACTAACAACAAAAATAGTCCAAACAGTAATTATGACACTATAATGACAAAAAAATTTTGACAATGCACAGTCAACAGCCCATCAACCTACATACAATAGTCAAGATTCTACATTCTATTATCAGTTTAAAGTTCAGTATTCAGAGTTCTACTGACAGAATTTGACAGATTGACCTGCTGTTACCCGTAAATTTAAAATAAAAACTGTGAATCAAAACGGAACCCGTCAGACGATAGTATTTATTTAGAAGAAAATGTTTTGTGTTTTGTATTTTTAAGTCTTTTCTAGCTTGTGTACTAAACTCGGTAACTCAATTAGGAGAGCATTGGATCGGATTTACAAAGGTTGCAAGTTCGATTCCTGCCTGAGAACGCACTTGTGAGCCGAGTCGATTATTTCCAGAACCCGAAAACAAACGGTTACGTACTTTAAGTACATTTAAAAAAAAGATGTTAGAAAAAAGAAAAGATCATTGTTGTCAATTCGCACTCAAGATGATACGAGGGTGGATTGAAAAGTACTCGGCCTAACCAAGAAAACAAACTCATACAAAATCTATTATATTTTTATTTTTCTACATAATCACCATCAAGTTCAATGCACTTTTGCCACCTGCCCTTCCAAGCATTTAGATCATTGAAAAAAAATGATTCTTCCTTAGAGTCAAAATATGCGTCTACTGCTGTTTTGACCTCATCGTTTGTCGAAAACAGTTGACCTTCCAAGTGCTCTTTTAGGTTGGGGAACAGAAAGAAGTATGATGGTGCCAGATCAGGTGAATAAGGTGGATGCGGTAACAGTTCAAAGCCACAGTTGTGGATTTCAGCAATCGATTTTACAGACGTGTGCACACGGGCGTTATCTCGATGAAACAAGACTCTTCTTCTAATCATTCTTGGACGTTTTTCTTTAATTTCTTCTCGTAAACGACGCAGTAAGATGCAGTGGTAATTGGAGTTTATAGTCTGACCCTTTCAAGATAATCGATCAAAATCACACCGTTCGAGTCCCAGAATACTGAAGCCATTACCTTATTAGCCGACAAAATCGACTTAGCCTTTTAGGGGGTGGTGAACCAGATCTTCTCCACTGTTTTGATTGTTGTTTCTATCCGGTGTACAGTAATGAACTCATGTTTCGTCCATAGTAACAAAACGATTTAAAAATTAATCTGCATCGGCTTCAAATAACTCCAAATAGTCGCGTGAAATAGTCAATCGCGTCCTTTTTTGTTCGACTGAAAGCAGCCGCGGAACCCACCTCGCAGACACCTTGTAGAAACCCAACTTGTTGAAAATGATGTTTTGAGTGCGTTCATAAAAGATGCCTATAATCTCGGCTATCTCTCTAATTTTTAATCTCCCATAATTAAATCAAGCACTCTTTGAATATTTTCGTCAATAGTGGACGTCGAAGGCCTTCCAGAGTAGGGTTCATCTTTTACACTCTCTCTACCAAGCTTGAATTCTGCTATCCATTTTTTGAAGGATGAATATGACAGAGCAGATTCCCCTAATATAATGACCATATCATCACGGATGGCTTTTGTTGATAGCCTCTTCTTATGGAGGTACTAAATGACGGCACGCTGCTCGATTTGCTCCATTCGCGCAAATTACGTCCGATTGCTAGTTAATAAGTTTATAAAATCAAAACTAGTTATCGCACACGTTTCAAAATTCACACAATTAAGTAGTCTGAATTGAACTTAATGATGTAGATAGATTTGATTTTCAGAACTGAATGTATCTATGTTAGGCCGAGAACTTTTCAATCCACCCTTGTATATATACTGTGGCATTTAAAACTTCTCAGATTTATTAGTCAATTAAAAACACTGTAATTAAAAAACTATTTAAATACTAGTGGACATATTTCACTGTTACATGTACGAAGACGTACTTACATTTTTAAATATTCTCTTCGTATCTTTATTTTTATTAAAATACAATGTGAACTCTGTATATTGTTGGGTCGTTTAATTTAAAGTCTCTTACCATAAGCAGCGTGCCAGGCATGTCCAAGTATGAAGCGCCGGGGCGGCCTGCGGTGGCGAGACGTACGGCTCGCTCCACGTGCAACGGGATCAAACGAGGTGAAGGCGGTCGGGCCGCGTACTTGCAATACATACGACTCGAATCCACCTTAACAGAAACAACGACATAAATTATTATAATACTACTAGCGAAACCCAGCAGACGTTGTCCTGCCTATGTTTAGATTTACAACACAACCAAGCATTTTACTTAAAATTGGACGGTATGTCTCGATGTTCTGCAACACCAGCGGTTATTTCTATTTAAGTGCCTGTATATTGAACTTCATGCTTTGCACTTTATAATTACACTTTTCTACAGAAAATTTTATCATCTACTTAAGATTTATCAATTTCAAGTCTTTAATTTAAATAGTTACACGGTTGTGCATTATTTATCAATAACTCAGGACAGTCTTTTTATATATTTTGATTAAAAAAAAACTATTTTACGTATAGGTTTATTAAAAACAATATTTTTATTGAAAAATATTTTTTCTCTTTCTATATGTACCTACATGTATGTATATTATAATGGCGTAACTAATAAAGTTTTTTGTATTTTAGCCTAACATTATTTCAAATTCCATTGTGCCAAAATTTTAATATTTTCCAACAGCTCTAAAAATAAAAGGCCTAATCATCTGATACATTTAAATGTGAATTAATTATTTAATAATAAAAAAAATTGTTTGTCTGTAAAGTCAGTTTACGGGCGATAATTTTACGTGATAGCGTCATAAGAATACATTGATGAAAAATTGCATACTTTTATGAATTGAATTTGAATTATTATCACTGCATTATTATTATTTTGTATAATACAAAGAAGGAGTTGATTGATTTTTTTAATATATATTTACATTAAATTGTAATAATCAATGGAAACCACATTAACTTTTCACTTCATAAAGTGGAAGAGAGATATATGCGCAACAAGTCGAACGTTTAGGCCGGTCGTGCTTCTCTATCGCTTGTTCTGCGTTTTCGCTTGCACGCTCGACTCAGGCGGAACGTTACACTTTTTCGTGCGTGCAGCAGGCGTTCATCGATTTATAAGACGTTATCACGTCAACAAGTGCGTGTTATTTAATTGAATTGACAATTGAATCATGTATTTGGTTTTTTTTTCAAATATACAAATGTTACCATCAGGATTTTAAACGCAGACTTTATTTCTTTAGAGTTAAGGTTTAACATAAAAATATGTACAAACGCAATAGTAATGTTTTCACATCTAAAAACATACTCTCAGGCCTGAGCTGGTAGTTACTACTCACTACTAAAACTTAATAAAGGTTGCCAGTTGCTTTAATTAACATTTCTTAGTTCGCAAAGCACCTTTTTATACAGGTACTATGGAAACTATCTAAAATATTACAAAACAAAGATTATTCGCCGTATCTGTCTGTCTGAACAAAATAAACTCAAAAACGGTAAACCTTAACCTCATATGATTTTCGTTTATGAACAGAGCGATTCATGAATTCAGAAGGTTTAAGTGTATAATTTATTAAAGCTTTGTAAAAATGATGATGACTCCAACATCATTTTTGGGATAAAAAAATCCTATAAGCTGACAAAAATCATTATTTGGCAAAAATATTTATGACTTTGTTTATAACACTTAGGTATAATTGCACACATAGAAGTCTATATGTTTAATTTATTATATTTAAGTCATAATCACGACTTTTCATTCAATTGAAAAGCAAGATTATGACATTTCTATCATATTAATACTTATCCAAATGGGATCCTTGGTTTAAAAGTTTGAATAGTTACTAGTAAAATCTATTTTTAATATTTCTTTATCTAATTAAATAAACCCCATATATTTTGCATTTTATTGTTATACCATATTAATCCATACTAGAATTATAATTGCGAAAGAATTCTCTTAGGCTGTTACATTTCCACGTCTAACCTGCTTAGCCAATTTTTATGAATTTCGTTACAGGTAAAGAATGGACCTTGGAAAATGATAACGCTAAAATTATTTTTTAAATCCCTGTAATATTGAAGTGTCATCTGGGGAAGCGTAATACCGTTTTTCAGTGAAAAATAAAGAGGCCAGTTATTTACACAACATAGAATGCAAAATACTTTTATCAAATATTACCTATTATTAGATAAGGTTTATCAAAATATTCTCTATCTTTTCCTGAGGCTTTTATCTTTAATAGTAACCTCATAATCTACTAATTTGTTATCTATGATAGGTATTATTACTTATTTGATATTTTAAATTTATTAAATCAATTGTAATTATATACCTAGGTGTTTTCCTATTTATTCATTTATGTGATTTCTATTCCAATGTTAAATACTGTCAATACAATATCTATTTTTAAGTTATTAATCTAAATTAATAATTGAGATGAATTATAACAATATTTAGGTGGGTTGGCAACAGAATTTAAGGAAACACATTTGCCAAGGACACCAAACCTTATAAAAGTTAAATGTTCAACCACATTTAGTTTTCTATTGTGCCAGTTTTTGGCATCTTTCTATATTCCTAGTGTCCTCTGTATATGAAACCTCTATCTCCAGGAGAGGTTTTGGTTCTAGTGATGATAGTTTTGTATAAGAATATAAATACTTAAGGCCATACTTTCAATAACTTTATGGTTTTTTCTATAAGAATTGGCTACCATCTGCACAGGGCATAATTTGACTGTTCTACCAATTGTTTTAGTTCAAAAATAAACATACCTGAGGCCATTCCTGGAATCCTCCAATACCCTCATGATCCTCTGGACAAGAGCCGGCTATTACCAGCAGAGGCCAACAATTGACCTGAGCATTAGCCATACCACCAATACAATGTAAGATCCCAGGCCCCGATACAGCCAAACAAACTCCTGGTTTACCTGGAAGAACATATTTTTTTTATTATTACAAATAGATATATTTTCATTTAAAAAAATGTTACTTATATTATTTATTCTACCTAAGGAGGTTGACAATTTAACTTTAGAATAGAATGAAAAGCTTAAAAATATGCATCTTATAGGCATTATACTTGTACAATAGTTAGTTATTAAAACAAGTAGGTGGTAAATAGTGTTGGGTTTGCTGTCTGACTCCTGAAACAAGTTGAATTTTTCTAGTAGGTTATTATTTGTTAAGATATAAAAACCTGGCAGTTATATGTTTGAGTAACAAAAAATATAGTTTTTAACCTGTTAAGTAGCCAATGGCTTGAGCAGCATAGCATGCAGCTTGTTCATTTCTCATCCCTACATACTTTAATCCGGCTGCTTGGAAGGCAAGTGCTGTCTCAATAACGGGAATACCAACAATCCCAAAAACATATTCCACACCCTGAAATTTCAAAACAATGTATTGCCCAAGTGTTTTATATTGCCACAACTATAACAATCAATCTTTTGAATTTATAAATCAAGTCATATTAATATTTTTTATATTGCATACTTACTAATATATAGCTTGGTTTTCAATTAGCTCATGAAGTTCAATCTTTTGGAATGTAAGTACTTTACCTACTTATTTCACATTAATTTTAATTAAAACAAGTTATGAAAAATTTATGTTTAGTATGTTTCTTATTATGGTAGGTAAGAAAGTATATAAGAATTATTTGTAACCAAAATGGAAATTGTTTAAATAGTACCTGCTTTTTCAGGCTTTCAGCTAGTATTGTGTTGCCGTCTGTAACCATGTTGCTGTTTAGTTTGGAAGTGATATGAATGGATCTTCTTACAGTAAGCTGGAAAAGTCTACCAAACAACATTGCAGTTAAGACATAGAATATCTATTTATCACAAAAATATAATTATTTCTCCGAGTTAAAAAAATACACACACGTAACATGTAATATGTGAACAAAATAACAAATAAAACTTAATAAAAACAAAAATGGTCCGAATCAAGCGGAACGTATTTAACAAATGTCAAAGTCCACTGACAACAACACCAACCATTCCACTTTACTGTTCATTCAGTTGAAATAATTAGTTATCTAAATATTTTATACAATAGGCTTAAATCATATAAGCATACTATGGATAACATTAATCGTTTTTATATGTAATAAAAAAAAAACAATATTTTTTAAGTTTTTTTTTTAATGAAATACGTACATGTTATTTAATACACTGCCTGTGAAGTCAGTTCAGTAACTATGCAAACAATAAACCAAAGTTTTGTAATTAATTAGCTTCAAAATAGATTAAGATAAGTATTAAAGATTAACAGTACGCCGTCATATCCAATGAAATTTACATAAGACCGAAACGTGTAAAGTAATAAATTTAGGTAGGTACGCAGGTATATTATGTCGTTCTACCAATAAGTGAAAATAAATAATTTTAAAGGTGTTTCACAATTAAAATGTTCCTTCAGTAGGGAATTAACAATATTAATCACGCATGAACGGTAAGGAATTTAGGGTCATTCGGGCATTAGTTTCATTTTAAGAATGAGCGGTACCTAATTCTTAAAAAGAAAACTCAATGAAAACCTAGAACTTCGTGATTTGTATAAGGGTCTTGGAACGAAAGATTATTTTTTATTCACATTCACGACGTTCAACTTAATAGCGCATTTAATTTTGTGAGGCGCGCACGCACAGTATAGTAGTCAAACCCAAAGACGTTAAAAATATTTTGTGATGTTATAGCCGCCGCTTACATAGTTTACGTAAGTTGAAAATAAGTCGTTGCATATAAGGATCTTCAATTGTAAATGCTGAAAAATCTCAGGCTATCAATGGCAGTAGTCTATCGACTACGATGTATTTGGATAGTTCCTCATGACAAAGAAATTAAGGACTATGCACAATGAGTGCAATAATGCCAATGCTAGCGGAATTATGCTGGCGCAATCTCTATTTCTCATCTCGGGTGTGTGATGTCTGCTTCGTTATTTGGATGTGTCAGAAGAACATGTTATTATTTGAGCTATTACAACATTTAGTTATCTGCTTTATTTATGAATTGCGGAAAGCTGATCACACTTTAGCTCCTTGTATAAATACTCTACTTCTTCTTACTCTGATTCCACCGCCTGCCTTCGCTCCCATATATGATATCTTCCCTCCTTTTTACTTTCCCGGAGGTCCTGCATCATCAAAGATGCAAGAGGTATTTAGTAATAGTTACACTTAATTTCTATTTAATTAAGTAGGGGAAAGTGGGTAACAGTGGATCACTTTTTTTAAAGCTCCACAAATCCCAAGTTTATGCCTAAGTAATTAATCTATGATAATTCACCACAAGATACGTCCCTAATCTACAAAAACAAGTGCAATTATTGGCAAAAACGGCATAAATTTATAAGTTATAACAAGTTTAAAAAAAAATGGGAAATGATCCACTGTGACCTGTGAATGGGTCACTTTGGATCTTTTCATGGGTGACAGGGAATCGCTTGGTGTACACTGGATCTATTAAAAAAAAGTTAAATAAAATATGACTTTTCTACATAATTATTTATTTATTCATATTCTAAGACAGTCTTCTATCACAGTCTTATAAAAAATTAACAAAAGTCTTACAATTTATGCTGGTAGAAAGAGATTTAAACTAATCAAAGTTTTGTTTAAATAAACAACTTTAATTTCCAAGAAGCTCTCTTTTCTATTCAAATAAACATATTTACTTCTTCAGTAATCATTAACAAACATTTTAATAAGAACATTGTTTATGCTTACTCAACTATTAAACAGTCCACTGTGACCCAAATGAAAATTATTCACTGTGACCCATAGGCCGTTACGACAGAAAAAAAATATTCAAAAAATAACTACGTATACCCAAGCCAACATTACATTACCCACAACGGATTTAACAAACAACAAGTTCAAAACATACAACTATCATTTATATTTATTAAAGGGTTGGGAATACGACAAATTTCAAAATTACGTAAAAAATACTTTCGTACTAACTTACTGGCCTGCGTGTGACAGCACGTGATTCCGCTCGGCGAGCAAGGCGGCGACCGGCGCGTGAGAGGGGGGTATCAACGAGCAGTAGCCACGCGTTTGCTTGTGTGTGTAAAGCATCACATTTAAGAATTATAGCGAATAATCCACTGTGACCCGTGATCCATTGTTACCCACTCTCCCCTATGTACCTCTCGCTGGGAGCTATGCAGCTATACCTAAAACAAATATAGATTAATATTATTGTGTTACAAGACAACCCAAACCATTCATTTCATAATTTTAAATCAAATTGAGAAAGCACTTTCTGCATTTATCACAATAATTCAAACATATTAGGTGTGTTATTACTTTATCGTTAGTTATACATAGTCAGTTTTCATAAACTAAAAAACCAACTTACATGAATAAAATATTTTTATTAAATCTTTTCAGAGAACTCTCCACTAACCTCTATACAAAGTTAAATGCGTCTGAACTAATTTTTAAATCACTTTTCCAGTCTGCCGCAGACACCTCTTCTACGGCCTTAGATTACCGTTAGTGCATCTTCCGGCGGTAAAAACTATTATCTCTTTCAATTGATTTTTAATTCTAGGGAATAAAGTGAAGGCACCATATGCCAGATCAGGGACTGTAAGGAACACTTCTTTAATTAAACCCAAGACTATAACCAGTGTGGTGTCCAGAAGTCCCTTGTTTTGAGCTCTGATTGCGCGGGCAGTATCGTAGTGAAGCAGTAACCCGCGGAGCCTGGTGTTCGGTCGCTTGTTGTTCATTGCAGTGAAAACTTTAGGCAGGCATTTCGTAGTATACCATTCGGCGTTGATGCTGCTTTAAATTTGTAATGGATCTACAATTCAAAGTCAAGTGATTAAAATTTTCCCTGTCCTTCTCGATCGCTTCCCTTTGGTAGGTGTTGGTTCATTTTGAAACTGCTGACTGACGCTTTCTGTCTAGATCTTATTGATAAATCCGGGATCGTCGGAATGATGTCGTAAACGCCGAGACGAGCTCTCAACCAATTTATTAATTATGTCTCGCCGCTTTTCCACAAGGGCCTTCTTCTGAGCTTCCGTGAGGTTATGCGGCACCCAGCGCAATACTATTCTCCTCACACAAAGACACTCGTGTAGAATCTTGTAAGCGCTATTCAATAGATTCTGCAATAGATGCTGAATCTCTTCTTATGTAGGTAATGCGGAAGGAGTGGTCACTCCTTCCGTCAACCCTCAAAGTTAGTTAACGCTTGGATTTGTTATTATAACAGTAGATGGTTGCTTTAGAAGGCTCTTCAACTATAAATTAAATTAAATTTAAAACGACCTCCGGTTTTAAGCCGAATATAAAATCGTCAAAATCGAGGCTCGAAAATGTTTCCCACTTGGTTCCCCACGCAGGTCGATTTTGATATGAGACAGGATAACTCAACTTTCAAAAATGTGGAGTATAATTTGAAATCTCAGAACAATATTAGTTATTGTTCTGAGTTTAAAATGGTAATTTTATTTCTAAACGTTTTTGATAATTACTATCGGCCAGGGCTCAAATATAAAAACTGTTATTTGCAAATTTTCTAAGTTGCCTAGTATAAATAGGTAGATGGTATTTTGTTTATTATAATATGTAATTAAGTATGTTTATTTTGTATCTGTATCCTTTTTTTTCAATATCCCTTCTATTATTCGAAAAACTAGTTTATTTGTCTGCTGACCACCAACCATACAATCCGAGTAGACTGCAAGATATTTCTAATACTTAGATATACTGAAGCCTATCTTTGCCAACAATTATTAATTTATGTCTAATAAAAAATATTAATACCTATACCTCTTACTCTACTGATGATTAGGTTGTAGGTAGAATTGGTCAAAATACATCGTTCATTTCTGATGCCTATTTGAATAACGTGACGATAGACTAAACGATAAACCCACTTTTTATTACTCCTCGGTGCTAGAATCTTCGTGCACCCATGGTCCGGCTTATATTTTGGACAAAACAATTATTTAGACCTTAACTAGCTGAGCTTGTACTATGGGTACCAAATAACGTAGAGAATATATAAATAAGTATATAACTCGACTATGAGTCGTGAACAAAATGTTTATATTCATCACACATGCATATGCTCCTATGAGGCCCATCGCGCTATTTTACAATTTGTACGGACCACTGAGAATAATTTTTAATCTAGTTCTAAGTGCAATCCAACTTTGGACGAAATCAGTATGGCGCTAATTTTTACTTGAAACACAAACGAAGTTGGATTATAGACGCATAAGCAACTAATGAGATGTCACCTAGTATATATAGTAGGTTTGCATAGTACTTTAGTTTAGTTCGAAAATACTAAAGAGATGATAGTGACTGCTCTGACAGCAAAATGTCTATATGCAATTCTATAGGTACTGAGAACAATTAGTTTCTTTATGTATGAAATGGACAGGGAAGGTTTTTATTTTACCCTGAAAAGCGGTGAATAAAATTGTGAAATAGCGGTCATTAGGACTTCCCGAGTTCTTAACCGATTTTAATATTTTTTGTGTAGACTCGAATCAACATATTTAGGACCAGATTGTGACAGAGCCCAACATTCACAAAAATAAAAAAGTTATGACCAAAAAATATCAGCTCTATGGGAAAAGGGTGCACTTTTTGAAACTTTTCATTGTAATGGAATTTTAAAATTTACTAAACATTATTTAATTTTTTTTAGTATTACGTTCCGCTCCAATGTATGGTGCTAACGAAGCCTTATGCTTAGCGACTGCATCGACCTAGTAAAAAAAGAAAAGAGCTTGTGTTGATGATGTTTTATAGTCAGGAAACTCTAACAAGACTTAAATAATATTTTTATAATGAACTTTTCAAAATGGATCGGTTTATTAATTTATAGAATATATAGAATATATATTATATAGAATTAACCTACGATAGTAAAATTTTAACAAAATAAATACATATTTAATTTCAACCTAAAAACCAAAAATATTTTTTCTTTACATATTAGGTATTTCCGCTTATGGAAGGTAAATCGTAAAACTATTAAACTGTTGTAGCCGTTGCGTTCCAATTTCAATCAGGTTGTGTATCAACCGTCCGTCAAATTCTTACCGCGATACGAAATGTCGTAAAAGTTGAAGTTCAGCCGTAATTCGTTTCCGATCCAACTATATATTTTTATAGCAATTGGCCCCCAGGATTCGAACTCAGAACCTTTGGTACAGAAGGTAGGGTCGCAACCGTTGCACCAAGCAGTCGTCGAATGTATGTGTGTTACTTTAATTGAGAGTCAAACAAACTGAAATAGGTAGCAGCGAGCCTGAGACGGCTTTAATGCTCTAAGACAGAGATTATCAAACTTATTTCTTTTATCACCCCCTTTGAAAATAAATTATTTTTACACTCCTAAAACTTAATTATATACTACTCGGTTCTGGTGTTTAAACATACATTCTAAATTTTTTTTTTACCAGTGAGAGCAATTAAACGCAACTTTATAATATTAAGAAAATATTTCAATCAAATTAAAAGAAACAATAAAAATAGGCTACATTGTGGTCTGGATGCATTTAACTCATTTTACTCAATTCAAAATAAAGTCTTGAAGGTTTCATCGCTTCGTTTGAAAATGTTTTTGAACAAAGAAGAAACAAAGGCAAAGATTGATTTGTCGAATTTTCTATGACTTTTACTAATGAAAATACAAGAAATATTACGAGCTTTTATATAGGATTTAAATATAGCGCGCACCGACAGGAATAAGACGAACATGCACAAACTCGTTTATCTCTTTCGACGCTCAATCGTACTGAGCAAGTTAAGACAAGTATCAATGAACCAGCCAATTGCTACCGGATTGCATAAGTATTTTACAACTCGATTGCGTAAGTATTTTAAGTTTTTATACCATCATACAGTATAGAAATATAAACTAATTATTCGATACTACCTACTACTCAAGTAGGTAGGTTTTAATTTTAGTGAAATTTAAAATATAAAGTAAATTAAATTACAAATCAACCATCGCCCCCTTAAACCACGCCAAAGCATCCTATTTTTTTTCTGGGCCCCTTAACACCCCCTCTAGGTCTCCAACGCCCACAACTGGGCGTTATATTTAACTTTGAGAAAGACTGCTCTAAGACATCTCATAAAAGCAAAGTCTCACATAAGCAAGTGGCATCCCACTTAAGGGTTTTTGTTTATAAAAATCAAACTGTCACCCAGATAATATTTTAATATTATAATTATTATTATTAGTTTGAGTTTTTATAAGGGGACTTTAAACGGAATGAAGAGATTGAGAGTTTTCTGTAGATTGATGTGCTGTTGACTGTACCTTTAAATTTTTACTAACAATCAATTTTTCTTATTTACCTCTGAGTAGTTCTCCACTGATTTTACAAATGTCAAATCGGTATTTAGTAACATATGTAGTTGTGTATCGATCGATGAAGCTACACAGGTTCTTCAAACACGGTAGACAGAATAAAAATATCGCCATTGTACAGAGTACGGGTAAATTAGTGCGAATTGTTGACCATATCAATTGTTTTCCATTTTTCGAGGCGGAAGTGGAGCGATAAATCGAAGCTCCATGGAGTTTTCGCGGCGAATGTTGACGAATCGACGTCCGTTAAGGCTGCCTGTAGCACAGTACGCTGCAGGCTCCGTTGTTGCTCGCAGTAGTTCATACACTCGCGACTAGGTGATCCGCATACGCAAATGTTGAAAAGCGCACGCGCAATGAGTGCCATGCAGTGACAGTGTATCCGTAATTGTTTCTTTTTTATTTTACTGATAATAAAATACATAGACATTTTGATATATTTTTGACAACATGGCGTTAGTAGTTATAAAGTTTTTTGGTAAGTAATTTCGTTATTTTAAATAATTTGTTCGTTTCCTTCCTGAGTTAAAAAGTCCACATACGTTTATAGACAAAATATAAGAAAATATTATTTAAGTATTTTAATAAGCTGAAAAAGAAATCAATGGGCATGTTTGTGTAACTATACATAGTTTTTATTATACCGTCTATGGCATTCATTTCTTTGCAGCTATTAGGGCAAAACAATGTGCAACAACTACCTACCGGCAGAAGTCGAGTGTTTAAATATTATGTCAGTTAATTTTTTAAATCCTTTTTGATGATATGTATTTCTTCTTTCATTTTTGTTTTTTAATGTTTAGAATAAATGTTTTAGATACTTTTCCTTTATTCAATCATGTTTTTTCTTTATTTTAGCAGGTATCTTTACAAAAACAATAAATATTTTTACTTTAGATACTTTGTGCGTAAAGTAAACGCAATTGAAAACATATTTTTTTTACAAATCCCTTTTTTCATTGATTCATTAATAGATATCGTAAAAAATTGGGAACCGGTTTTTTGTCTTATGTTTGTTCTATTTTTGTGTTTAATTTTTAAATGTAATTTGGCACAAATTCATTGCCTCAGTCAGAGAATGATCAAGTCAAGAAGGACTTTGACAATTCTAGTCAGTCTTCTTATTCTACTGACAAAGGAAGAAATTATAGCAACCTCATTTTTTAAATGTTATTGTAAATACAATAAAAATAAAAGAATACGAATCACTTTTATTAATGTAATATTGCTTATAAATGTATCAATAAAACAGGGGGCTAGATACAATTCCTAGTTGGATTCCAAATTAATCTATTAGTTTATTTAGTAGTGAAAGTCCTATTATACTTGCGATTTCAAATAATAACTTCACATAACCTTTTTAACATATTATCCTTAAACATAATATAGAAGTATGTAATGTTTTCATCAGTTTCTTTATTTTATTATTAACACTATTACCAATTGCACGGCAATAAAATTACAATGAATGCATAGTTAAACTATCATTGTCACAAGTTAAACGTAGTGACTGATTGATATACCAAGTATCTAATTAAACAGTATCCATTGTCTGACTGGTTTGTTCTACGGCGAGTGGATATAAACATGAGCTCCGCGTGTGAACTTGCTCCAGAACGTCCGTTCATCGTACATTAGCTTCAGTAAATGCAAATCATGATTTTAGTGCAAATGTTAGCAACTTCTTTTAACCCGACTACGGTAGAGCCAAAAAAGGGTAGTGAAGTTAACAGTCTATGTATATATGTTCGATCATAGCTCATAAAACAACTCAAATTATTTTGGAAAATAAAGTTTCGTTAGTAGCTCTTATATTGTCTGTCTTATAAGCTATTTGACGTTACAACAAATTCAATATAGCGCCGTCTAGAGGGCATATATCCCTATTAAAAATATTTTTATTGAAATGTGCTGTTTTGGGTATCAAATTGAAGTGCTTAATTAGCACATTTTCAATATGTTATGTATAATGTTGTTTTGGCCATAACCGTTTTTTGGCATTGTAATATTTTGCATTTATTGTCGTATGGTATTCTACTAAGTAATCTAGTTTTTCCAGTGTTGAATATAAAAGTATGTCTTATTCAGAGTATGATTTTTTAAATATCCAAACGTTACTATCGTGCTTGAATTAAGACTTTAAAGTAAGAACTTGTTTTCGTAACATTTGGGTCTGTGTTAAATATAACTTTAAGCAAAAGTTATTACTTATTTTATTTGAAATTAGCATTCCGTTACAGTTAGGTATTATTCATATTAATTATAACAACAACATTGGTTGACGCTATCTGTTTAAATACAACTAAACGGACCTACTACGAGTATACTTAAAGCAGCTATTCATCATTGTCCATATCATAATATATGTCTCAATGTAAGATATGATGAATACAATACTATTAGTTTATTTTTAAGTAAAGTACACCGGCTATACATCAGAGCGAAATTAATTACTGAGGTTTTCCGAACGTAATTTACCAAAGGAAGTATATTTTTAGCGACTCGTATTTTCCGTCAATTCTCTAATTTGTATTTGAGGAAAATTTGCAACAGGTAAGATATTAAAATAATTTGAAAAATAACGTTTACGCTATTTTTTTCGCGTCTATTCATTAATTCCAGGGAAATTCAATAAAGCAATTAAGAAAACAGTTGGTGTTTGAAAATAACGCTATACTCTATCCGCCAGAACAAGATAATAGGGAGTAAATGGACTGGGATGTGATTGATAGAATTGTAAAGCTTAGGCTGTATACACAGCGCAAGTTTTTTTTAGTTTATTCGTGCGATTCGTACTGTGCAGACGTGCTTAATGTGCTAGTTCAATCTGTTATTTCATTTTTGACCCGACTTGTTAATTGGACTCTTGATAATTTTGTTGCGTGTGACCCGGCTTGTATTTTGGTCTTTTGATTGATTGCGTTCCTGAAAACTTGGCACTTGTATAACGGACTTTTTGATCTATATCAGTTAGATGGCAGATAGTATAAACGGGGAAAAACAAGCCTATTCTTCAACTGACAACACAGCTTTACTTTTTATCAGTTTTGTTGATGCCCACTGACCGTTTTGTGTCTTTGTATTTTATATAGGATTGTGTGAAATATAGAACACTCCATTATCTTGTTCTGGTGGATAGAGTATAGCGTTATTTTCAAACACCAACTGTTTTCTTAATTGCTTTATTGGTTTTCCCTGGATAGACGCGAAAAAAATAGCGTAAACGTTATTTTTCAAATTACTCAGGTTAGCCGGTCATATATCTTATTGTAATTCAGCGATCATAATATTTGCCAATTGGAGCTTGGTATGAGGTTCTTACGATCAATAGGAATTGCCTTTGTCTTTATTGTTTCATTTTTGGAAAAAAAATCGTGTATGTAGCCATGAACGGGTGAATTTAAGATGGGCGGTAGCAATATTGGATGAAGGAAAAGCAAAAATGTTACGACTTGTGACGGGGTGTGGCCAGGAAATAATGAGAGGCGCTGGGTCGTCACTTATGTATTTATTATAATGAAAATTAAGGCACAACTGAAACAATTATATAAAAAAGGTAAATTACATTGAACACAAAAACAATTTCACATTTAACACTAAAACATATTATAAAAGGTAGGGCTACTTACATTAGTGCCTTAAGGATTCCCTGGCCCCATTTTTTCATCGGACAACCAGACTTACATTTAGGCGCCACCGTTATATAATCGATATACCAAAGAGTCGCACTAAGCGTTTTGTTTCCAATTTTGTAAACCCAATCGCTAAAGAGTCGAACTCTTTTCCTGAGTCTGTGTTTCCTGATAAATACAATTTAGGGGTATTCAAGACACGAGTAAATAGTTATCATAGGCAGGTGCATCACATCCTTGATTGCATCTTCCGCTTTCCTATCCACGACTAAAAAAAAGACCATGCGGCATGGTTTTAGTTCCGGACCGGTCTGTATTGACCCTGCAGACAAATAGCAATAAACAGCGGATCGGTCCACTAATCCTGCGGCACGGTGTTGGTTCTGGACCGGTCTATATTGACCCTGCAGACCAATAGGAATCTTCAGACCTTGCGGATTGTTATTAGTCTTGGACCGGCAATAAAGCCCTTTAAATCTATTAATACATTTATTATTACTAAATTTATTATTACTAAACTTGTTCCCTGTAGATCTTTGTTGGAACGGAATAGCTATTCAAGAATAGACGGAGATAAATTTAGTTTCTTGTATTATTTATATTCCCACTAGTCTGTCATTGTACTCGTCTACATTTTCGCAGTCTCCTAGGCATTCGAAACGATTTTGTATCTTAAGCCGAAAGCTTTCGCGGTTTTGAAATTCGATGGGTGTTGGACGGTGTGTAGACTTCATCAGTTGTTATCTCTCTAGTTGCGTCCTGACGTTCAATGCCGGGGATTCTTCGCTTCCCCTGCCACATAATTATCGTGATCGCTACCTGTCCGGGATAGGAGAGCCGCCGGGGACTAGGGGCCGTGTTGTGGGGTGTTTTCTGCCATAATCGCCACGCTTGGCAGACGGGTTGGCGATCGCAGTCTAATGGCATTATGCGAGGTAGGATGCTGCTGCACAACCTCCCGTGTCTGGATTCCTTAGTCGCCTTTTACGACTCTTACGGGAAGAGATGGGGTAGTGCTATTGTCCGGCTACACCACAAACCGTGAATTTAATTTTTGCACTAGTTAAATAATTAAAATCGTCATAAACAATATAATAAATTATGATAAGTACTGTTATTATAATTTAGAGATGAGATTATTAGTTATTTACGTATATAAATCTTAGGAAAAAAAATATGATTTAAAAATGAGTGTATTTTTTATTACAATTAAATCGTTTTCTATTAGTTATAATGAATATTTTTTTGAATAGCTGAACTTTGAATAAAAAAACGCAGATAAAATTGTGTAAATTTTACATTATTATAAAAGATAAGTTGTCGCTATAGTTTTACGTTTCAAATAATTTTAACATAGCGATGGTACCAGAACATCCAGACCCGAGCCAATATAGAAAAGTTCGTCTTCGAACCCGGGACCTGGCTCTCCCGTGAAAACCGGTATACGATCCACTCGGCCACGGAGGTCTTCCAATTTTATTGTACTGTTTGTTTGTTCTTTACACCTTTATAGCAATTATTATATAAAAAATAGCGATTAATTTGTTTAATATAAATTATTGGGAAGATAGATAAAATCGTGGTAAAAGTCGATAGACTTCTTGCTACAGTTATTCCACATATTGATTAGGTACTTAAAATTAATAAGTTGTAACTTTTTTTTCCTTTATCCAATATGGCTACCGCCCGTCCTACATCAGAAGCGGGATTGGATCCACCTATATTAAATAATCAACACGGCCTGCAACTTAACATAGCAAGTCTCCTTTTTGTTTAGATTACGGTTTATGGAGGTGGCGTTGAGTGAAAGTGTCAACTGCAGTTGCGCCACGTAGTACCTACTCGTGCGATGAGTGTACAGGAGCTATTTGCACTGTAACAACTCGTAAATGTCTTCTCTTTGTTTTAGTTATAAGATTATGAGCTAGGTAACGACAAATTTCGTACTATACATGCGAAGATTATGGTACCATTAATGTAGGTACATAAGTACCGGGGTTAAATAGATGTTAGGTACATCATAATTTGGCAATCTTCAGTTTCTAAATGATCAACTTATCTTTCTTATGATACAATGTCTTACTCATCGATAATGCTATAATGCTCAGTTTGCGGAGTTTCCATATGAATAAGAGAGGGCGGAAAATATATTACTTACCTATTACCTATATTTTATGTATTTGGAAAAACATTAGTATTACTTCTGAAATAATGATAATAAGGAAAAAAAACATAAATGTCTGGCCGGACACTTGAGCCAAGTAGATATTTTCTTGTTATATTATATATAATGGTCTACCAGTTAAATGCTTAACCAACAAAACTTAATAATAACAACCATTACTATTTCTGAATTGATGATATGATGAGCAAATTGTACTAACATAATATGCTAACTGCATTTGCATGCGGTTCTAACCATTGAAATTGTTGTTGCCATGCATGACAATGATTCAAGGCACGATGTGACAACATTAGTAGGGTATGTTGGTCGACAATGAACCACATTCATTTTCAAAAGCTTTGTACTTCACCTCTAGTTTTAGGGGCCTTAGATAAATAGCTTTTTCTTCTAATTATAGAAGAGTGTTAGTCGTTAGTTCTTGTGAAAATAGCTTTAATTATTTATAGGGAAATGATTTACTGTGCACTTTCTTATGGTAACATAAAAATATTTTTGGATGGATAAATAACTAAAAGTAGTATTAATAGAGTTAATGACTACTTTGCCAATGTTGGCAAAACTCTTGCTGAAAATAATAAAGCTACTCCTGCCTCTTACTCACCAAAACAGACTTCTGATGCGTTTATTCTCCCAGTAATTCCTTTGTCATGCTACCGCCGGATGAGGTCGAAGTTCAGCAATTAATAAAAATGTTAAAAGAAAATCGTACAAAAGTAATTGATCAAATATCAGCGAAGATCATTAAAAGATACAGTAGACATTTTATTTTTCCTATCACTCACATCTGTAAACTAGCATAATCTACTGGTGTCTTCCCTCGATCTTTCAAAATTGCGTTGATTAAACCAGATCACAAGGCAGGAGAGAGACACCGTGTAGATAACTTTAGGCTAATATCTATCCTCCCTATTCTATCAAAAATCCTAGAGCGAATAATTAATAAACGATTAATGTTTTTAGAAACAAATAATCTCCTTTCTTCTTCTCAGTATGGTTCTCGCTCTGATAGATCGACTGGTGAAGCAGTCTGTAACCTTACTAACTTAGTAATAACTAATCTTGATACACGTAAGATATTTCTGGCAATATTTCTAGATTTGGCTAGGGCTTTTTACACGGTCTCAATCCCTCACCTTCTCCTAAAACTGGAAAAGATTGGTGTTAGAGGTATTCTACTGATACTTTGCGAAGATTATCTTATAAACCGGAAACAACTAATCAAAAAGAACTCTTACATACGGCTTACCACAGGGAAGCATAAATGGCCCGACCCTGTTCCTCGTGTAGAATAGTCTTTGCAATATACAATAACACAACGGTAATATATCCACATTTGCTGACGACACGGCCATTTTCTTTAGCGGTGAATCCTGGGAAGATGTTTACACAAGTGCGCAAAGGGGTTTGAGTGAGGTTGTAAACTGGCTTCAAAGCAACGTTTAATGCTTAGTGTAACCAATACCAAATACATTGCCTTCTCTCATAGACAAAACTTACTACCATCTGTAGCCCTCTCAATCACTGTTTACTCGTGTTGCAAGGAGGTGTCCAGCTGTCAATGTCCTCCTTTAGAAAGAACTGAAACAATTAAGTATCTAGGCGTTACCATGGATCTGACACTAAGCTTTAGACCACACATAGAAATACTCACCAACCGGTTACGAAAGCTTATCTATATCTTCAAGTACCTAAAATATGTGGCAAATCAAAGAACAAATCGGTCAATTTTGCACTGTGTCAATTAATGATAGAATACTGTATCACCTTCAGGGGTGATGTAGCTAAGACTCACCTCATACAGCTGGAAAAGGCCCAGCGTGCGATTTTAAAAGTGGCTGTTGGTTTTCCATATCGCTTTCCTACAATATAATTGTATAAACACTAGAAAGTTCTGACCGTAAGACAAACCTACATACTCCAGGCTGCTCTTGTTATGCACTCTTCTTTACGCTATGATCCTGAACTTAATAGAGGCAAACGCAGGAAGATCAAAGTATTCAAAACTTTGTTATTTCACTCGAATCACTCCTACCATTTTCTTTGTTTTCTTGGACCATACATTTACAATAAGTTAAATAGTACCTTAGAAATATGTCACAGGCGAAAATTTACCTGCAAAAAAATTATTGCTGAATGGTTAAAGACGCTTGATTATGACAAGACCGAACAGTTCCTTCTTCCAATTACCTAACTAGAATCCAACTTACCCAGTTACCTCCCTTGATTAAACATACCCCTTACCTCTTGTCGTTCGGAGCTCTCCATAACTTACATAATAACTCCTTAGTTTTAGTGAAGCACTTTACTTCAAGCGCACTGATTTCCCCCTTTATAAATTATTTATTTAAAATTCTCTGCAGCCCTCAAGTATTTCTAAACATTATTGTTATTATCTCCCTCCTTCATTCATCACACAGATACAAGCACGCATCCACGCTTACACAGAAACACACACACGTACACGAAACGTACACTCACCAACACACATCATACTCGCATTTACATTCAATGATTTTGTTTTTAATTTAATTTTTTGCATACACAATGCCATATTTCTATAAGATATAAAATACGCATGTAAAAAACGACCACGCGTCTCGGTAGCTCAGCGGTCAGAGCACTCGCCCGGATAGCGAAAGGTCGTGGGTTCGAATCCTATCTGAGTGCTAGGAGGCGTGGTCGTTTTTTTACATGCGTATTTTATATCTTATTCAATGATTTGTCAGAATTTTATATTACAATTTTTGGTTTTGTTTTTTTCTTTTGTTCTATATGATTATTTAAATTATTTTGTCCTAACTACTTACTGTTCTTGTAACTTTGTAAAAAAACAACCAGTATTTACCATTTATGTGGAAGACTGGACTGGAGACTGGAGGAGTATTGATAGATTTACACTAATGTATGACCTTTATGTGGAAGATTAATTAGTATTATTATTTATTGATTAAAAGTATATATTTGTAATTATTTACACTTATCCCGGGTACCCGGCGAATTTCTTTATATTTAAACTATAAAACTTGTTGGCATTGCCTGCCTTCGGTCCTTTGAGTAAATGGCATCCCTTTTTCTCACAGATCTATCTAAATTTGTTCACTCCATCCGAAAGAAAACTGGTATTTTGAGAAATTTATAATTAGAAAAATAAGTAATTAGTGTAGATTACCTACACTACATACTGTAAGGTTAAGAAGCCAATACACAAACACTGTCGGAAACAAAAGCGCAAAAAAATCGATCAAGCCAATCGACATTCCGCTACCACTACTAATGTAAATACTATTGGTTTATTGTCAATCAGCCGACCCAAACATCTTTTGTAAAAACTTATAAATTAATTAATTTTAACTATCCTAACACACAGACAACTAGCGTTCTGTGTTCTATCTGGAATATGAAATGAAAATATGTCTAATCTATTAACCACAATTAATTATCTGTTCATATGACAATGGCGTCAATCGCTTGTATCTAATTTTTAAATCCAACATGATACCACCATTCCACTTACGTGTACAACTGAAGTACAACCCACTAGATAATTCATGATTATAACTATCAATTAAAGATTCCGAATGTCCCTTAAAATAGGCCATGGCATATTGCAATTCAATTCAATTTATTTTAGGTACTTCGAGAAGCAGTCTCATAATCTGTTAGTAACAAAGAAATTTAAAAGCTATCTTATTATGTATATGGTATTTTATTTTCAATTATATATTTTTTAATTATGAAAACCAAATTATCCAATCATTAAAATAAAATTATTGATATTAAATAATAAAAAAAATAATTAAAATAAAATTATTATAATAAAAGTCAAAGTCAATAAAAGTAATACAGAGGTCACAACACAGAAAAATAAAAATATCCAATATAAAACAGTAGCTTTAAATGATGTTGTTCAGTACCATAAATTGAGTTTGACAGTCTGTTGAATGTACCTAATGCGTACCTACATTATAATAATCTACTCCGATAGAAGATAGGTAGAAACAACGTATAATTTCAGTTTAACAATATCAATACGTGCTATTATGCCATTACTTAGTGGCACACGTAACGACCATTTCATGAAAAGTACTATCAGAGGACTGACCGTAAGTATTCAAATATGCAAAAAATACTATCGCGTTTAGGTTAAGATATTAAAATTCAGAAAAAGTCTCATAGTAATAAGATTCATCACATAAATATTATTTCAAACGCAATAGTAATTTCTACGCTTGGTAGGCGGGTTGGAGATCGCGTCAAAAGTTCTTAATTCGGAAAACTTGGGCTTTGCTCTTTGACAATTGTGTGACATAAATAAATGATAAATAAACTAGGCAAGGGCGTCGCCAAGGGGGGGCAGGGAGGGGCAGCTGCCCCCCCCTAGAGATTCTAAAAAAGATAACTTATTTACAAGTTTTTTATTGCATAGTCAAGAAGTCAAGAGCTCGTGCTCGTGTAGCTTTACACAGTGGACTCTGTACTGTCACAGAATATATATGTATATAGTACTAAGATACTGTTGTTATTACAATCGCTGTAGATGTAAGGCTCGTAGTACAAGTGAAAAGCTTCATGGGCTGTCGACTTTACCTACAATTCATACCTACTTTTCTCATTCATAGAGAATGAGAAAAGTATGAATTGTAGTAGGTAAAGTCGATGGCGCAGGGGGGGCCTGCGCCATCGGCTGGCGACGCCCTTGAGGCCATGCAGTCGCTAAGCATAAAGCTACGCTAGCACCATAATATATTTGAGCGGAGCGTACTACCTAAAAAAAGAAAAAAAAAATGTTTTTTCCATGGGAATTTTTGCGAATTTCAAAATTCGGTTGATTCGATTCCACACATAAAATATTAAAATCGGTTAAGAACTCGGGAAGTTATGGCGTAACAGACATTGCGCCATTGAAGCTGATCCATGGGATCCAATAAATATTTCTTATATTCATACCAATAAGTCTAGCTCAGCATCGTCGGTTCGAATGGCAGGATCGCAGGTAGGCTGATATAAGCTGATACCGATATTTTACAAAAACTTAAATTGTTTCGCAGACGGATAATATTATATATCTTTCAAAATTTATGATGGCGTTATATGAAATTGTCAGCATGAGAGCTAATAGAAAGCTCTAGTAAATAGTTAAAAAAGTTATTTTTGTGTTAAATAGCGGCTTTAGAAGAAACGCCTTGTTCAAACTGTCAAGTCCAAATACTTTTAAATAAGGTTACTGATTCTTATAAAATTCCATACACTTAAGGAAGATATATAAGACATAAGTTTAAAAAGCTAGCAGAAAACAGTTTGGATATGAGCATTATACTTTTCTTTATTAGTGCAATTGTAAGATTTCCGTAGTTACAAAATAATAATTTTCGCTGAAAATTAGTGTACCAAATTTCACTAGAATAAGTCTTTATATTTCAAAGTATTTGGACAAGCAAAACATTATCTTAATATTTATGTACAAAATGCTGCTCCCGATAAGCGTGAAATATATTAATATGTAAGAATTGCTATAAAACTATAAAAATATTTTTTTTCTTCATTCTATAAACCTACTCATATCCTTCTATATCAGGATTACATGCTTATTAAGTTTAGTGACAAATATAAATCGTTTTATTTACCTACCTAACTACAGGCTATAATAGTGCAAAAGTTGTAATAATCTGGGAACGGAGAACATAGCACTTCGACCAACCTACCACAGAATTTTCACATTTAACACAGTAATTATTCTGCTTTAAGATGTTTTATTAAAGTTTAACTTGAACTTCGTAAGTAGAAATAACAATTTAGTAAGTCAAAGCAAAAAAATATCATTACCGTTACTTCTGTTGAGCTGTATCTTTTTTTATTTTACCTTAGTAAAAAAACGCGTTAAAATATTTGTAACATTGCAATAGTGTTGCATCTGTCACACAGTCATTTGTCACTGGTAAAACTATTTCTCGAGATATTCTCGAGAAACACCGCTGCTTGAGACAGGGTTTCTTGAAGTTTAGAGATTACTTTCTAACGAAGCCCTACTTACGAATACCTTCTATGAATATTAGAGGTAATTACCGTATTCGGAATTATTAATAACAGGTACGTTTAAATATGGGTAAGTATCGTAACATTTTATTATATATTCGTGTGCATTAATTTCACTCTATAATTTAGAAAATGAAAACTGTATAATAGTGTCCGGTTCAATAATTCGGTCAAATACGTAATTTGATTAGCCTACGTAGTATCTTATTTAGTAATACTTATTTTTAAAACCATACTTATCAGAATAAAACACTTTTTTACGGATTTTTGCGCATGTTTTATTTTATTTTATATTTAATCCTGACGTTTCGACTCCTTTACAGGAGCCGTGATCACAGGATGACTGTGAAAACCATACTTATATTATAAAATGTAAAAGTTACTTTCTGTCTTTCTGTCTTATTTTACAGCGAAACAGCTGAACCGATTTTGATGAAGTTTCGTATAAACATTGCTTGAACTTTGGGGCAGGGGGAAGCTATGTAGCTTCCTTGGCCGCTGGATGAATGATTAAGATCCCGCAGTATAAGTAAGCGCGATATTATAACTCTATTCAACGCTAACGAAGTCGCGGAAAACCACTAGCATGGATATAAAAGTTTACTAGTCTATTATTAAACTCCAATACTACGCATTAACGTAACCGAAATTTTGGTAGGTAATTCCGAAAATTGGGTAGGTAGGTATACCAAAGGTCAAATGGATGGAAAAAACTGCGTCAAACTAATAGCTGACATCATTGTAAGGAATAGGCAAACAGTTTTTTGGCCCCCCGTCTGACGAGTATTCGAATTAAACTTACTTTAGCCGAGCCACATCGTGTTTGAGCCATCTTTAGGTAGAATATTGATTAATATTTACTGGGAATTTTAATGATTAAAATGTGAAAGTTTGTATTTTGGGATGTTTATCGTTCAATCGCATCGCTCGTAACGGATTTGGATATAATTTGGAACACAAAATATTATGTCAAGGTTGTTTGCATATTTGAATTTTAAGTGATTCAGAAAAATGTAGTCAAAAACTTGTTATTTATAATTGAAAAAATATATTCTACCATTCTGGGGAAACGAAGTTACGTTTTGTTACGTTAGTTATACATCGTATATTGATTGTGAGGGTTGTAATAAGTAAATATTTCAATCAAGCCTATTTATCTCTTTATCTCTATTTTATATCTTTATAATATAATAATCTTTACAGTTCATCCCTACTAATATTATAAATGTGAATGTAAGTTTGTTTGTTATGCTTTCACGCAAAAACTACTAACCCGATCATCATGAAACTTCGTATATATATTCTTGGAGGTATTCGAAGTAACATAGGATACTTTATATTGAAAAAAAAATGCAGGCGAAGCCGCGGGTAAAAGCTAGTATTATATATTAATAATATGAACTATGAGCAGTTTAGCGTTAATTCCGAGTAAATTATAATCAATTAATGATCTATTTTATGTTAGAAAATATAAGCGTATTGCTTAAAATAATTTTGAATAATACAAATACTCTTGAATAATTTCAGAGACAAGGTTTTTTTAAACTATATTTAATAATTAACTATCTTTAGGCGTCACCCATTTCTTTATTACAAAATTTTTCTTTTCTCTTATACTTTTTGACGTCTTCAACTAACTTATCGAAATGCACCACCCTGTATATTATTACTGTGTCATACATTGCAAGAAATTTGAGGTTGAGAGGTTAAGTAGATTGTAAGTTGTTTGTATCATAGCCATGTCACTGAATAGCTATGTCATTACATTTACAATACTTATTTACCAAGATCAGTGGAGGTTTTATTAGTTTTCAAATGAAAACAATAAATCATAACATAAACGGTAGATTGAATGGATCACGTCATTTAGAAATAGATCATTTCCTCATTCATACCATAACCACCATATCATAACGTGATATGATATGATTATGACATTTCATATCGTCGTTTGTCGATATGTTTATCAACTTTATTATTAACTAGGGGCCCGTCCAGGCTTCGCACGGGTGGACAAGATTCTTTAAGTTTTTTCTAGCATTAAATATAGCCTATGTTAGTCAGCGTGAATGTAGCTTTCCAATGGTGAAAGAAATTTTGAAATTGGCTAAGTAATTTTTGAGTTTATTCATTGCAAACATACAAATATACTAATACATCTTTATAATATTAGTGTAGATGTAAGCTGTACATACTAACAGAATTAAAAAAACTATTGTAGTATTTTGTTGTTCATGTCGCTAAACAATCTCCATTAGTTGATTTAATCGAGCCACATTCTTGTTTATCATATATATAAACATGAAATGGAAAAAGCACTAACATTTCACGAAAAAGATTTTTTTCAATTCTATGATTTAAATACGACATTGTATATTCATAGTTAATACAGCTGCACTATTCCTCCCTAGGAATAGTGTATTATTATTTTGAATCCTTTATCTGCCTTATTAAATTTAGTGAAATTATAATAAAGGTATTGAATTTTTTTCCGAGACCTACAAACGCTATTTTACGACTAAAGTAAGTATTTCTTATTATTTGAAGCTTATCCACGAGGATTTATTATGACTTGAATTGCACATTTAATTAATTTAACTACTTCATATATATTTTGAATTTATAATATGAATTATCTTAAACGGTCATTATTAAGCACGCATTACCTGGTCGACAGTTTATGAGAAGTTTTGATAACCCTATAACCTTTTCGCAATTACTGACGTCCTTAATAATAATTATTACAACAATTATAACTATATTACAACATTTTTCAGATCTATGTATAATATATGTATCTCTATTCGTTACCCTAGTTCCATAACACAAGCCTAACACAGTGTTTATTTTGAGCTAGGTTAATTGGTGTGAATGTAAGAAACATTATTATTATTGTTAAATTATTATTATTATTCGTCAATTTAAATATTTATCCATGTCATATCCAATTAATTTCAATATATAAGATTTCTTTTAAATTATTTTAAAATGTTATATAATGTCAATTTTAATTTAAATAAAGTCAAAATTATTACCAAATAATGTCATTTTAAATTGAAATACGAGTACTCCAACAATAGGCAATACTCCAATCGGTAACTACTTATATCCAGCTTTTTTTTTAATTTTGAATGGGGTCGCTCTTGATCCCAATCAAGCCCGGAGGCCAGAAAGGATCCACGATGGAACGAGCTAACCCAGAAGGTGTTTAGAACCCCAGTTACATTATCATGCTCATGGGTAACCAATACACATAGCAGCTGCATATCTAGAAAGCTAACGGTTGTCATTTAAATCATTTATCCAGTTCACGCAGAACAAGCTGCTCGTACAAATCTTTTTGCAAACAGTTAATGTACATTCGGAAAGTCATTCATCGGCTCGGTGTTATGCAATATGTTTATATTACCGGTTGTGTCCTTTGGTCAATGCCCGTTGCTGTGGGATCAAAGCTATTTATAGCTTGTTAACCACATCTATAACATTCTTAATTTGAGTATTCCTGGAAACTTGCTCATTTGTTAGTCAAAGAGGCTGATTTACATTAGATAACAAGTATTTAAAATTCATTAGAATATGGTGCTTAGCTGATATAGTTTAGAGATTTATTATTTTATCGCTAACTTTATTAAACAGATCGTTCTTAAACAAATAGTTAATCATAATAAACAAATAACAAAGAGTTTTCTTAATAATTGACAACATTTTTACTTTCCTTATTTATAAGATAACAATATACCACTAATTCTCAAAAGTGTTATTTCTTTATGTTGACGAATAGGTACTGATATAATAAAGATTAATGAATGAAAAACGATATTACGCTTTCACCTGCATTTGATTAACCTGTGCGGATCTCTATGACATATGGGACAAAAGATGAATTCACAAGCAAACAAAACTAGTCATTAAAGTGTCATGTTTTCATATTCTTGGTGGTGGTTTTTCCCTGAAAATTAATATTATTTAGATACGTTTGATTTTTTTAGTACCTAGTTAGCGTTTGATTTGAATTAGAATAAGATTATCCGTAGAATCGCAAGAACTATCTCATGTGATTCCATTTCAAAAAAAGTAACGTAACTTTGTCAGAATTAATGATTTTCCTTAACATTTTTATTGCTTATTGTTAAAACGAGCGATATTTGAGGAAGTTGATCGATTCTTTGCTTGGTCGGACATGTAAATTATGTCAACATTGGCTTGTTGAGTGAAGCAGCGAGCGTGTTATCAAATAAGCGAGCTGCAGGCGACGATAAAGAATTTTCCTTACAAGTCAATTGAACGTGATTTTATTGGATTTTTATCTTGCTGTAAGCGAGAACGGTGTTTATTAAATTTTACCGTAAGAATGTGTGTTGAATTGAAATATTTCGCCGTGAAATGGATGTAGTATACGAATCGATATTATTTTTAATGTTCAGGGTATTTGAAAGAGGAAAGAATACATACTTCATGTTAACGAATATTGAGGACAAAGCAAAGGATAATGCGCTCTTTGTTTGCCCTGTATACCAAATACCTAACTTTATGTTAGCTTAAAAAATATGCCTTGAACGTAAGTATATTTTGAGGTATGTACGATCTAAAAAGCAAACGCTTTCAACAATGTTATGTATATGCTCTGGAATCGTGCCCTATATGTATTAGTGTTTAAAAGTAAGAAAGAAATAATAATTTCGAGATTGTAATGAAGATAATCTAACTAAAGCTATTTATCATCTGTATTTTAAAATAACTAAGTAATTTAGATCATAATGAAAGCACCATGTAACCCAAAGATGTTTGCCTCCGGGTTTTAGCTTGACTTAAGTTTGAAAAGGTATTATACTTCGCGGCGCGTTAAATGAATCAAGTTGAAAATTGAATTAACAAACCTTTTTTATCGGCCAATACAAAAAGAGCGCTAGGACGCACAATTTCGTATCTCACCTCGTGACACTGATAAATTTACGGTTAAAAATATAGAAAATAATCGAGAACGTCCAAGTGTTTTTCACTAGGTTTTTGGGAATTTTAAAGACATAACGTTTAGGTTAAAGTAAACTATTTTATGTTTTGAGCCCAGCTAAGCCCTATTAAATTATTTTATTTAAACATTATATTATACGAATATTGTTCCAACATCACATATTTTTAATATACATAATTGGTTTTTTAAAGCTAAACGCATTTTAATAATGCGTTCTTTTATTTATGAAGTCGTTTCTTCTGACCAGGAATATACAGAATTTTACTTATTCATTACACGAATGCTAGATAGACTACGATGGCACAGCAGTTTATTGTAGGTACGATACTTAGTACTCTAAAAAATATGCCTCCATAGCAATAACAGTGATTCAGCAGATGCATAAAATGTTGTTTTGCGGATGCGTTTTCTTGAAAGTTCGGTTCGTAGAGGAAATTTTTTTGCTATTGAAAATTATTTCATTTTGGAATTGCTTAGGTTATAGGACTTTATACACACTATATGATCAATTTCAGGGATCCAATAAAGGTCGGTGTAATGTTGGTTAAAATAAAACAGTGATCGCATTATCGTAAACACCATTATTGTGCTACATTGTCAATTTCCTATAGAAGGTGGGCTAGGCAACAATACAATCTGCATACTACACCGAGGTCAGACACACAAAACGCCCGTGACATTGAACTCGCATCACTTGCACCAAAGCACGAAAAATTGTGTAGCGTTTATATTTATTTATGTATATTTTATGCCTTACGTAATTTAATAATTTAACAGGTAAAAATTAAATAGTAGGTTACATTACAATACGCGCTAAGGGGGTCTAGTCTAAGTGTATTCAAATTTTTCTCCATATCGTATATTACATTATTTAGTTGAAGTTTTTTTCCTTCTATACGCGTTATGAGCAGTATTTCTAATAGTTCGCTACAGTGAAAATAGCTTGCGTAAGTTCATAATAAATCTTAACAGTAATGATCGTCCTTGAGTTATGAAAAATGGAGGCAAACCTTATGCTATTATTCAAACTACGGATAATAGAAAATTTTGTTATTATAAAAACCGAACCACACGGGTAATCTCCTAGATGAAGCGACACCGCAGAAACAGCCATGCTACCCAAGCGACTACGAATGATGGAGTAGGTTACCCGTCCGTGAGTGTAGGGTGCAGTAAAATTATAATTATTATAATAAATTATAATACCAAAAGCGTAAACATCATTAAAACAGTGTAAGTCTCTAAAAAATGTAGTTTAGTATAATATCTAGTTGAAATTGGAACGCGCGATGAAAATAATATTAAAATAAAACTGGTGATGCTGTTATTATTAAAAGTAGATAATAATTACCATTATTTATACAAGATCCATAAAAAATTAAGAAAAGAATAACTAAAAAGTTCAGACCCTTGATAATTTTTTTATAGAAAATAGGCATGCGCTTGCTCACTATCTCGCTTGAAGGTAAGTGATGATGCGATCTAGGATATGACATTATGTAGATCATACAGACCCTGCAGTCTGAACTTTTTAGTTCTTGTTAACCATTTAGTTCTTGTAGACCGGAGTACCTACTTGTCAAGTCGAAAACCACACGAGTACACCAGCGTAAACTCAAAGGGTTTGCGTCGTTTACTTATAGAGCTCCCATGACCATAATTTAGCTCCATCATCGTACCCTGGATATCATAAAGGACCAGAGGCCCTAGTGTAAGTTTACGCTTCGTGACTTGATATCTTCTGCGTAAAATATTACTATGGATTTTGTATAAGCGCCCCTAGCGGTAAACATCCGAAATTACGAATATTCATAGAAACCTGTAACGCGCACGATAACGGGTATCGAATGCGTAAACTTACACTAGGGCCTCTGATCACTTGTCAAACCGAATCATACGAGCGCAAATGTTGGGGTTGAGTCGTTTTATTACAGAGTTTCTATTGCTATCTTCTGACTTCATCATTAGGTCAGCTATAAGTCATTACAATATTGTGTTGTCATCCAAATCACATATCTAAGCATGCAAACTTTCAGCTCAATCAGAAACTGTGAAGTGGGTCACATTCAACTTGCAAAATTCACTCACAGCCTGACACTTGGGACAGGTCAAACGGTAAATAAAAGCTTGTGATAAATGATTCCAAGGATGGGTATTCTCTTAATTTTGTTTGATAATTTGACCTTTGTGAATTCTTTTATTCTCGTTTATCATAGTATCATAGGATCATCTCAGTCAAAAGACGGACGGAAAATGGGGAATGTCCATGCTTGACAGGTTGGAAGTAAAAGATTCTAGTTCGGAAAACGCTGTTACCCATATTGTTGCTGCAGTGTATGGTGAATTATCTTCAGTATGGCACACTTAGGAGTAGAGATTTGATGCTTTTCTATTCTGCTGGATATCACACGTCATGTTCTCGTTGTATATATTATATCTTTGAAATTCTCGGCTCTTCTTTAATATTATTTAACCATACCTATAAACCTTTGGAAGAAATTCTCTATATGTAAGTGATAACCATATCAAAATCCGTTGCGTGGTTTAGAAGCTAGCGGTAAACAGACAGACGAGAACAGCGACTCTTTTTTATATTATCTATAGATATGTTATGTATGCAGTGCGATTTACCCCTTATACCAATTTCCAAGGTCCATTACGACCTTATCGTCCGTGAAATTGCTTGAATTTTATACCCACTAATATGAGATAAAAAATCGAATCTTATGGTAAATTCTAAGAATTGATTATGATATTTTCTTTTTTAATGATGTTAAAACGATATAACTTATTATAGTTATATCGTTTTAAAGATGGAACTTTAAATATGCATAATACATTCTCTCACTTCACATATTGTCGTGATCATTTATATAGTTCTTTTTGTTTATATATTTCAAATAATTTTGGCTTAATATACCTCCCTTGACATATTTATTTAGTTATGGTATTTCTTGATTTACCCAGGTAATATTTTGCGAAAATTATATTTTGTCTGTAATAAAATAAAATGATTTATACTGAGGTTATGGTCACTAATTGTTTCGATCATATTCTAAATCTATGCACATGTCTTGTGTATCTTCATCTTTGTAACTATCGAGGATTATTTGGATATATTTTTCCTGACCGTATATTTTCCAATGGAAACTAGAAAAATTTGTGTAAGCATTATAAATTACATTGTTTCACAGAGTATTAAGCCTTTGATTAAATACGACAATAAATATTTATCTATACTAATAATAGGGGTTAAAGTATGAAATTGCCGTTTTATTGCAATAGGTTCTTTGAATTGACATAGAATCTTCATGGTTTGAGGTTTTCGAATGAAACTTTTTTTAAATGGTTTCTATGATGTTCTTTTTTTAAAAAATGTAAAACATTTGAATATCGACTTTCAATTGTTTTTGTTATTCAATTTAGACAAGAAAGATGGATACTGCGAAAATTCGAGTTATTTTTGAATACGAGTTCCGACGCGGAACTAACGCGGCAGAAACAGCCCGCAATATCAATGCTGCGTTTGGAGAGGGGTCTACTAATGAACGCACCGTGCGATTTTGGTTTAAACGCTTTCGTGATGGAAATTTCGACTTAAAGAACGAGCCACGAGGAAGACCGCCCACACAGGTAAATAACGATGAATTAAGAGAGATAGTGGAAGCCGATCCTAGTCAAAGTACCCAGGAATTAGCGGCATGGTTTAACGTTACCTTACCCACAATATTGACTCACTTGCGTCAAATCAATAAAATAAAAAAATACGAAAAATGGGTGCCTCATGATTTGACTGATCTGCAGAAAGAAACGCGTGTTGAAACTTGTGTTGCCTTGTTGAACCGGTACAGAAATGAAGGAATATTGGATCGAATTGTAACATGTGATGAAAAGTGGATTCTTTATGATAACCGGAAAAGAAAAATGCAATGGCTGACCCCAGGTCAAATGCCACAACAGTGTCCTAAAGCAAAACTTACCAATAAAAAGGTAATGGTAACTGTTTGGTGGTCTCAGCATGGTGTTATTCACTATAGTTTTCTCCGATCTGGTCAAGCAATAACGGCAGATGTCTATTGTGCCGAACTCCGAACCATGTTGACAAAACTAGCAGTAAAACAGCCCCGACTCATGAATCGATCTTCACCATTATTGCTCCACGACAACGCGAGACCTCACACAGCACGAGAAACCATTTTGACCCTTCAGGAACTGCAGTTAGAAACCATTCGTCATCCTCCGTATTCACCAGACCTTGCTCCAACGGACTACCATTTTTTTCGTGATTTGGACAATTATCTACGTGACAAGAAGTTTTCTTCCCAGGAGGCAGTACAAAATGCTTTCACACAGTTTGTGCAGTCTAGATCGTCGGAATTCTATCGCAAAGGCATTAATGACCTTCCCATTAGATGGCAGCAATGTATAGATAATAATGGCAACTATTTTGATTAAATAAATTTGTTAAAAATTTAAAAAATAAACAATATAGATTTTCAGTACAAATCGGCAATTTCATACTTTAACCCCTAATATTATAAAGAAGTAAAGTTCGTGTGTTTGTATATTTGTTTAATTGTAAGGGGTAATCTCGAGATCTACTGAACCGATTTCAAAAATTCTTTCACCAATAGAAACATTATTGCTGAGTGTCATAGGCTATATTGAATGCTAGAAAAAATTTAAAGAATTTTGTCCACCCGTGCGAAGCCGGAACGGGCCGCTAGTTCATAAATAATTGTTTGTCCGTACATACATATCATTGAGTAAAATGTTGTGTTTCTATTATCGTTGTAAACTTAAAAGTAGCTAGGTGAGTCGACATTAATGTGGCATGAGCAATTAGGTGTGGTTGGGCGAACAACATAATATCGGTCACTTGCTCTGTCATTCATAACAACGCCAACTGAAAAATCATACTTAATCTACTACTTACCTGTTATGCGTTCAATGTAGTGTTATAAATGTTTAATTGACGACTGATTAAGTAAGTTCGAATGACTGTAATTAACAATTAATTGCTAATGGAAATATTTCAGCCATTGTTTATATAATGACGGAAATAAAACGAATGAGCTGGTCAGGTGTTGGTTTTCATTTGGCTGGATATATATGGCCTCTGCGCTTTTCAAGCGTCCACTGCCTCTGAGTGTGAACTGGAATGTTTTCACCCTCATTTTGAACATGGATGCCTAGTCCCTCTTACGTTTCCTTACCTTGGAAATCGGTACCATGTTCGCTTCCCTAGAGTGTGCGTGCGTCTCCCTTTAAAAAGAATTTCGCCTCCCTCTCGTGTACAGCCTGGGGGCAGACTTCCATAATCGTTCTTTCAAGTTTCCAAGGGAAATATGCGCCCTCTGCACAATTGCAACAGCAAATGTTGTCTTTCTTCTCGATATTCCGTATTCAACTAGTAGTTCCAAGAAGGTATGCCCCTCTGCGCTCTCTAAGGTTCCACTGTCTGTGATTGAGCGTACGGTCTGAAAGATTTCCATCCCCATGTTGATTTTGGTCACGTGGTCATTCTTCGAAGGCCACTGCATTCATTCTAATGAGGTTCCGAGGGTCTGAGCGAAATTTCAAATGCATCAGTCTGTATTGTTCTTCGTTATCCATATGTATGGGGTAGAACAACTCCGCAAAGTAGGCACGTGAGGAGGTTTTCCGTCTCAGCATACGTAGCGTGTTCGGCTCGCGATTCCAAAGGTTAAGCAACTTCCGCACTAGCTGCTGTGTTCCAATGTCACCGATGTGTTCGACAATTATTAGATGCTCCTTCCGCAAGCTCCTTCGTATTTCAGAAGGCACGTAAAGTTAGCTGCACCTGCAATATTAAGCACTCACGCCGCATAGATCACCCGTGGTGGGTTATGTAACCTATTCGTTAATATAAAAGGTGTGTGACACAGACCAGCTCAGCCTATTAGGTGATGATGGCGATTATTCTGAAAAACAAATATTTTAACATACAAAACCAATGCATAAGTATAAGCATTTAAAATGATATACATATAAATTAAAAAGCGAATATAACGCTTAAGATTACTACCAAAAAAACTCTGAGCGAACTGGGAAAAATTATGGTAGATAATAGTTCAATTCAGTTAGATCATAGACCTTTTTAAATATTTATAGTATTCTAAAAAGTTTGCATTTCTAGGCACGATAATTATAATAAACATTATGAGTTTTTATCTATAGGTCCTACCTTGTTTTGTCAAATAAAATGGCATTAGTTTGTTGGTTATTTTATTTGTCAAAATAGTGTGATGCGTTTATCTTTTAATATAATTAGAATATTTCCTTATACAATTTATTACAATTATTTATAGTTTATTTATTTAAATAATCATGATTGTCTTGCCAAATAATTCTTAATTGGACAACAATGAAATTTATAGGAAAAATGAAAACACCGAGAAGTTAGTCTCCAATTTCAACTATTTTTTTAAGCTCGATCGTTACTGATTTATTTATTTTGTATTTTTATTTAGGAATAAATATAGATAGCAGCATCGCAGCATCTCGAGTCAAGATTATCTATGATTCTGCTACACACTTGTGAGAAGACAGTGTCTACTTAATTGTCCATTTAGTGATTATAAATATTCTCAATTTATGTTGAACCATACATCTTTGACTTTAAGCTGAAGACCGAATGGGGAATTTTGACGGTTTTGTATAGGTTTATCTGCTGTTGATTGTACATTGTTTTGACTTAACTTCGAACATGTGTTGAACGATATTAAGCTCAATGTTTTACTTTTTTTTAAGTTAATATGATTTTGTAATGTTTGTAGTGTTTGGTTTTGGCATCGCTTAGATATCTCTTATCTTAGATTTACCAATAAGTTCAAATTATTTTTTGTAAATCAAGAACAAAACATCGATATCATCATCGAACATCAATTAATTGATCAATTACAATTATTAATTTAATTTATTTATTTACAAAACAGACAAAGACAGACAACATCAATACATCGACTATCTGTAAAACTAACAGATTGATCAATCGAGAAATGTAATGCAGACTGTAATCTGCAATCGCATCATGCAGTGACTGTCATTAAGTAATCGACTGCATATTACTGGTAATACAGTATTGACAGTATTATATTATAAAACTATTGTTTGCAGTTTACAAGACGTCTATAAGCATAGTTAAAATTAAGGGAATTAAATACAATATATTTTTATGCATATTTAAACTCTCTTCCATTACCTTTATATAATATTTTTTTATGTTTATGATTGCTTTTTCTTCAACGTAGACGTTTCCATTTTGCAGACATAGTACCTGTAAGGTTCAATTTATGGATAATGCTGTTCACTAGCTGCTGGGTTGTGTACATGTTGCGAGTCAACATGAGTCTCAACCTTATTGCTATGGTCCCACAGACAAAGAACAACGCTTCGTAAGTACCTATTTCTACCACGAAAATGGTTAACACTAGTCACGATTTAAATCATACATAACAGACTAATTTTTAAAATTATTTTTACAAAAATATCGTGATCTTTCTTTTGATAGTAATTATTAGCCACAAAAAGTCTTTTAAAGTGGTATATCTAAAAGTGGTAACTAATTTTTGAGCTTAATTATATTATGACAAAGTATTTATTTTACGAGTATGCATCTTACGCAAAAGTGTAAATTATTATAAATCGTGGTTATTATTAAATTGTAACATATAATGTTTCAATAACATAAAGACATTGTATGATATGACTATATTAAATATTATGAAGTTATAAAGTATTGCTATTAATGTGTGCATCAATATTTTATAATTATTCATGATCATTACATTATTAATATTTTATTGCAGCAATATTTTTATCTAGTTGAAATACTAACTTCTACTTCTACTAACTTCTATTAATTTATGGTTCTATAATGTAACTTTATAGCTTTATATGAATGAAGACACTAACGTTTTGTTGTAGCATATTCATCTTATAGTTTTTTTGTTTGTTTTTATAAATACAATCAGCGGAAAAACAGTAAGTAACAAAAAAGTTACATGCAGAGTTGGAAGTTTTAAATTATATACCTAACAAATATTGACAGGAATAATGAGATTTCTCAATTGTATGGGATTATTTTAAAGCAATTTATAAAAACGATTACGGTTTAGTTTTTTTAGTTTGTTTAGTCATACTTCTGATTACAAAATTATAGAATACTAAAAAACAGTACTTTTTATCATTTGTAATGTTTAGGTCGCGATCACAGTGCGAGCCACGAGAACAACTGTCGAATGAAACTCTTCATCACGTCGACATTACTGACGTCAGGGAGGCACCAAGACAGGTAATACATGGCAAGACAAGACATTTACTTACTTAAAAATATATCAATAGCTGTTATTTGGCGATTTATTGCTAATAATATTAAGAGTAAATATCGTAACTGTTTTAAAATGTGGAGGGTAATTTCCAAAACAAATATTTCCTTCATCATATAAAAAGTAAATTATTCAGGCTGTAATTGGTTATGTATTATGTTGAATACCAGTTAGTACAACGGTTGCAATTTTGCCCTGTTTTGGATTCAAATTCTGGAAATGTCATGTGTAAATGGGACTAATAAGTATAAGTATTGTTTTTTCAATTTTGAAATTTTGGATTATTCCGATTGAAGTTAAAATGTAATAATTATATTAGACTTATATGTACATCCATCTAAAAATAATTAAAATATCAATACATATTTTTTACTACAAAATCATCTAAACTAATAAATATTGATACATCAATGTTAAAATGAAGTTATATAATTAATTAAACATTTGTCATAGTTTTCTATATACTTTTTATATATTATCAGCAAATCAGCCTACCACAAACGTTGAAATTAGTTAATTAATATTAAAATCAATGTATTGTAATTTGACCTGAAAATGGAATGGAGAAATAAGATAGAGCGGCTTTTATACAATTTAGGCCTATGGTTGTAATAAAAGCAGTATCATTTAAAAGGAAGTGCAATAATAAATTATTAGTGAAAATTTTGAGTGAGGTTATGATATCGAAGTATTTGATTTGATTACCTCTTAACACAAGTACCTATTCTTTGATTTGATCTCTGTTATGCCAAGATTTATAAGTCTTGGCCTGGTTAAAGGATGAGGATAAAAAACCAGGTATTTTATACGTAAGCAAAGAAATTTTCGTTGATGATTACGATATATGATACAGTACGATATAAAGCATTAGTTATATGAAGTTTCTATTACTAGACAAAGGCACGTACCAGCGATTCAGATGAGTAAAAAATTTTTATAACACTTTTATTTCCGATTGGTATTTTTTTTATAATATCTTAGCGTTTAATTTAATACAGCTTATTATGAGTTGATAGAAAAAAGAAATTTATATAATTGAATAATTTTACTATACTGCCGAGAGAGCCTATTGATTTTTATTTATATTAGTCTTTAGACATTGACATTGTGCATTACTTGCTTATTAGAGTTCTTACGTAATAAAAACACAAACTAATGGAATACATTTAACAAGTATCATGTTGCTGTAACTATTTACATACAAAAAAGGTACTTACTTTGTTTTAGCGAGCACAGACAAAAACGTGATCACAATGTATTTACAATATGTTTTTGTCTAGAACCAAAAATATATGCATCAGTTCATTGATTACGCAACTCTCAAATGAATTGGAAAATTATATAAAAAAAAACAACTTGTATATACAGGGAAAACTTATGTATGTAACTTGAAATCAATAAATGTAAAAGTATGTAAAAAAATCATCCGTGGTCTTTCAGGTGCCCGGTGGAGGGTCATTCGAATGGTCTGCAGATGAGCAAGCTCTTATTCTCGGTGCTTATTTCTGGTGCTATCCCATCACGTCACTAGTGGGAGGCATGGCAGCCGAACGGTGGGGACCTCGCTACGTAGTTCTGTTCAGTTCTATAGCGAGTGCGATCCTCACAATGCTTTCGCCTTTGGCGGCACGAATGAATCAGATTGCCTTAGTAGTAGTCAGATTTTTCCTTGGATTCGCTGGGGTAAGCGTGAAAATTATTCTAAAAGTTAAGAAAATTTATGTCTTATTTATAATGATGAGTAGCATCTTGTGTTATCTATTTTATAAAGTATTGTAAACGAAAATTTTAGAAGTCATATATAATAATATATAAAAATAGCAAATTATAGGTACCTACATTAGTAAATTTTTAATAATTAATGTTTGGGTATTAATTTGTGTTTTTGATTTCAGGGTTTTATTTATCCGTCACTCCATGTACTTGTTGCTAGATGGGCTCCTCCAGCAGAAAAGGGGAAATTCGTTAGTGCTATGATGGGCGGGACATTAGGAACTGTAGTTACATGGTCACTGACAGGACCGCTAATGGAAAAATTTGGTTGGGCCTCTGCTTTCTACGTGCCAGCCGCTCTTACATTTGTATGGTGTATTTTCTGGTGGTATCTCGTGGCCGACACACCTACTGATCATCCTCGGATCACGGATGCAGAGAGAAAATATATTTTAGAGGCACTAGGCGACAAGGTCAAGAAATCAAAGGTAATATTTGCCAAATGTCTGTCGTGCCTAAAAATAAGTCATTATCTAGTGTGATTATTCGCATGCCAACACAAGTATTATGTAAATGTGTGATTTAGAAGTATGCGTCAATATAATCTATTAATTTATATAGACACTAGCTTTTACCCGCAGCTTCGCTCGCATTAATCTAGACTACCGATTTAAAGTAATATTTTTATCCATTGGAAACTTTATTGTACATGAAAGTGTACCAGACAAAATTACTTTCGTATTTATAATATTAGTTTTTACAGATTTTTTTAGTCTTTAATTTGCGCAATCATATGTTCTTACCATATAAAAAAATCATAGAATTCGGTTTACCCGATTTTGACTTAATGAAGGACACAGATAGACGACAGACAAAAACTTTAAAATAGTAAAAAAATTAAAATATTTCAGTGACCATAAAACGAATACTTATTTATCATAAAAATTGTCCATAAATAATAAATGTACAGACAGAAACATAAAGAATAAATAATTAGACATAAATGTACAGAGAAGATTTATGTAGAGATATAGATAGACGTAGATTATATTTGGAAGGGAAAATTCTTTAATTCATTCCTGTTTCATCTCTCCGTGGTAGGTACTAGTGGAGGGAAAGAATTGAAGCACATTGATTTTTAACCGATTTTTATTTTTATAACTTTATATTGAATAATCACATTTATATGACATCTTTATTGCATTTTATTACATTTTATTTTTTGTAGTTAACAGTAACATTTTATTTGTTTTAGGGACTCCCACCATTCAAAAGCATAATAACTTCATTTCCGTTCCTCGCTATGGTTGTCTTACATTATGGAAATCTCTGGGGCTTGTATTTTATAATGACTGTTGGACCAAAATTCGTATCAAGTGTATTGGGCTTTGAATTATCAGCAGCTGGAGTTGTGTCAGCTTTACCGTACCTCGCAAGGCTGTTCCTGGCTACTATATTTGGTGCTATCGGAGATTGCATACTTGCTAAACGTTTGATGACGACTACGACGATCAGGAAATTCTTTTGCCTCTTCTCACATATAATTCCTGGGATTTTGTTGGTGCTGCTAGTTTATGCAGGTTGTTCTACTGCTCTGTCAGTGACACTGATCACACTATCCATGGGCTTCAACGGCGCTGCGACTTTGACGAACTTGCAGAATCATCAGGACCTCGCACCGAACTATGCTGGAACTCTGTACGGAGTGGCTAACTTCGTGGGTAGCACAGCTGGATTCTTTACGCCTATGATCACTGCATATTTCACTAGAAGCGGGGTAAGCTTTCGATATTATTTTATTTTTAGGCGCTTACGTTGACACAGTTTATAAGGGTCAGTTAAATTAAACATGTCGTTTAGTTACTTTACAAAATTGTATTTTAATGTCAACATTTTTTTTAATCTTGCTTATTAAATACTGATTACTAAGGATCCTGTTTTGTCAAGTTTTTATATCTTACAATTAGATGAGAATAAATTATTGTAGGCCACACAATCTGTTTGCTAAATCTAATTATGCGTCATTCAGCATAAACTAGATTAACTACTATTACGTCACGTTTTTAATTTAGTGTCTAGTAATGTTTTTGTTTTTTAATAACAGAACAGTTTCGAGCAATGGCGCCCTGTGTTTTTCGTCGGCGCGTCGGTTTACGTCGTTTCTGCTGTATTCTTCATTTTATTCGGGACTGGCAATATACAGCCATGGAATTTTGGAAAGGAGGAAAATGAAGCTAAGGATGATAAAGAGAAAAACGGTGATCTCAAGGAAATGAACGGGACCCCTGAGAGGAAAGGCGATGTAAAAGAAGTAAAGGAAACCTCTTTGAATGTTGTCAGTTAGATAATAAATAAGATCCGCGTAGATGAAATTTGTGATATTGTTGCAGTTTAACTTAGTTTTTATCTTGAATAGGTACTGTGCCCCGATTACATGCCTTTGGATCTTATAAATCTAACCCTAAATTGTAAACTATTATTATGACATGTTTGACTCTTTAATATGTAACAAAAATGTGTAGGTGCAAATCACCTTCATCAATGACAATGTGATAAGATAGAAACGTCAGTGAGATTTCAGGTAGTTCCTTAAAATTATTACTATTTACCAGATATTGTTTGTCTTTGGTGTGTATATATTGATCATAATATTGACCCTTTAATGCTGAGTATGGAGTAATAGGAGATGACAATAATAAAAAAACGTTAATATCATTTATTTACAACATATCAAATGACAAACGACGTTTGCTTGTAATGTACTTACTATAGCATTTCCGATTTTTCTTTAATGACTAACTATTAACAAATTTATTTCTTAAATACAAAACAAGATTTTTTACTGACATTGGTTTTTATAATTTTTTTTTTCAATAAATATGAACTCGGATTTTGAATTCTTACATGCAGTATTTTAAATGTAAATAGTTATTATTTTGTCTTAATGTGTACGTGTGTGATATTTGATGTTATGACTTTTTTTAGCAAACAGTATGTAGGCAGCGACAACATTAATCCAATAATTAAGGACTGATGCTTATGTAAACGCCGAATTATATAGAAAAGTACTTAATTGCTTAGAATAATAAAAACAAAATTGCCATACTAAACTCATCTTGTTATGATAATTTGTCAAAAAAACTAATGTTATTATAAAAACATCTGATCTGATTTAACTTGTAATGCTTAAAACTTTCTTTTAATATAATTATTTTTATATAAACTTACCTTCGATAAGGTCAATCTATCGAAAATTAAAAATGTTTATTTTAAACGGTTTGTCTCATATATTTTTACTATTATTTTTATAAAGTCTATACCTTTTTTATTTCATGTAATACCATAGTCCCGCTATAGTGATCCCATGATTGGGGTAGGGAGATTTTTCTTCTTATCAACAAGTTTTCAAAAAGTTTATATATTAAAATCTTTCAGCAGTCAAGTTACGGACCAACTATTGCGGGAACACTGGGAAACACGTTTATTTTTTATCTTGTTGACTTATCTTCTTTACTATTATGAATTGGTGGATGTAATGTATGAATTATGTGGATTATACTTTCACATTATATCGAAAATATTTATGAATTTATAAAGGTTAAGTAACGTAGGTATTTATTTTAATTTAATTATTTGTAGTTATTTTTGAATCAAGCACTGAACGGGAAGCTCATGATTATTATAACCCTTGATTTGATTTGATTGCAATAAAGATATATAATGAATCCAAATGTATACGACTTTTATTGGAGTATTACTCATTTCAAATCAGATTAAATAAATCAATTACGTTAAGACCTTTTTTATTTGTGTTGGGTGTGAAGAACGACCAAATAAAACAAACAATATCTTTAACTAATGAATAAATTGTGGTACAGTGTTGGTGCGTATCACACAATTGTTAAGAGAAAGAGATATATTTATTCAGTCAGCAGCTCGCAGTCCACATCCTTGATAGGTTCATGGGTTTAGGCTTGGCGTTGATTTTACAGATGAAAATTTGCGGCGAGTTTTCTTTTGTTATATAGGCAAGAGAAATGAAAGGATTTCAGAAAAATGAATAGTGCTATAATTGTTCGTATGGAAATACAGTTTTTTACGCGCTATGGACTTGAAATTCCCCGAACTTGAAAATCGACCCCAAAGTGTTGACTTAAAATAAAATTGTAATTTGTATGGGAATTAAGTTTGTGTATTAGATTTGACATATTATTCTGTTTATTGTGTTTTTATAGTGAAACATATATCAAAATAAAACGGATTTTTGTGGTGATCTATTTCATAACTAAATTCCATTCCTCTAATCGATGAGACGACGCTGGCCTACAGTGTAAAATTAGAAGATACTGGAAAATTTCAGTATATGTTCACAGGGCTCGGTAGCTCAATTGGGAGAGCATTGCATGGGACTTCCAAAGGTTGCGGTTTCGATTCCTGCATAAAAAATCACTTGTGGGCCGTGTAACTTTTTTCCAGTATTTTTCTATTAAAATAATTTATCTTATACTCAAAGAGCTTACCGCGCCCTTAGAGTTCAATATAATAATGTGTTCAGGGTGCTTTTGGGTCCCACCGCTTCTGTAGTGTAGGGAAGCACTGCGTAAAAAATGTGCTCCTTAGTGCGCAGGGTGCGGGAAGCTCTAAAAGCATCCTAGACATGATAGCAAACAGACTTAATTGCGCTTATGTCAATGGTTGCTGTGCTATATCTAGTGGCATGGCACAAACATAAATACAAAAAATAATAAAAATGGATACTAACATACTTGTAAGCAATATTGTTACAAACAAAATGATGTATATGAATTACTTGATTGAATAAAGATTTATTATTATTTATTATAAACAGATAAAATATGGCTATAAGTTGTTTTAAAATTATTTTTTATTATAACACGGGGAGTTTATGTAGATAATCTTAAATTCTTATTCATATGAATTTGCTAATATTCTCAATATTCATTGAGAGAATTTTATGCAGACAATTTATCTACATAACGTTGTTGGGACCTGTGGGCATGGACGCTGGAATTATTTTTTTTTAATTAAAATAGAAAGTGATTTACTTAATAATTACATTTTTGGAGCAGAGCGAACGAAGTGAGCGAAGCTCCCATGGATCAGCTTCAATGGCGCAATGTCTGTTACGCTATAACTAGCCGAGTTCTTAACCGATTTTAATATTTTTTGTGTGGAATCGAATCAACAGGTTTAGGACCAGATTGTGACGGAGTCCGAATTTTGAAATTCGCAAAAATTGCCATCGAATTTTTTTTTCTTTCTTTTTTTAGGTATAGGCTCCGCTCCAACATATGGTGCTAGCGTAGCTTTATGCTTAGCGACTGCATCGCCTAGTTATATAAACATAGTTATAGACATTTTGGATATACTATTGATATTCTTGTAGTTAAAATTACGAAAAATAAAAGAAAACTATTTCAGTAAAGATGTAGAGTATGCTTTTAATTTAATTATACCAAAATGGTTTACGAATCTTAATTCTTACTACTACTACTACTACATTTTAAATAACATCCCTTTTTTTCTATGAAAAACGTTTTTAAGAAGGTAGATTCGAACAATCAAATTTGTATTAATTGAAAAGTAATCTAATATATTCAAAAGTTAATCCGTTGTTGACGGATACAATAAATGGAACGGATTGTGAGGTCGCGGTGGTCATGCATCATGACTGACTTTACGAAAAATTTTGTAAACTTTTTTAAACATGTTCAAAATCAGGATAAGAGTGTTAGTAAGTAAAATTGTTTCATTTAAGGGTAATTTAACACTCTTAAGAAGCCCTATTAAATATAAATAAGTTCTCTTTTAGGTGGGAATTATGATTTTCTTAGGATATTTTTTGACATACATTGTTCGCTATAATATTAGTGTACATATAGTGGAAATGGTGCAAGTATCTCGAAAAGAATTTGGATTTTACAACAATTCAAATATTCATCGTAAGCTGTCTTCGAGGCAAGCGGTATGATTTTATCTTTTATTCTAACATTGTTGTTTCACCCGTATTTTCAAAACGGCATACGCGGCGGAACTAAGTTTTTCTGACAAGGGATCAATATGAGGATCGCCAGATAGAATCAGGCATATACGTTTTTTCGTCATGTGTGGACAAAAAAAAATTATATTAGTCACTAGAAATGAAAAAGATATATTTTATTCTTGGGATGTGGTATTCTTTTACTGATTAGTCTGGCTCGTTAGTTGTTAGATTTTGAATAAAATTGTCCCAAAATAATGTTGGGAAATGAAAATTGCTGTATTTAATTGCGATAAAGTGAAGGATTCTCGAAAAGTGTTTATTGCACGTAGTAATTGAGAAGCTCGATGGTCGATTTCTAAGGTTAAGCAACTCTCCTAACAATCGGTTATCAGATGGCCGACAAAAAAAAATTATTTTCAGCATCGCAAGGGACGTTAATCCGTTGGTACCGGCCGCATCTGCAGTCGTTACCACCCATTATTTCGCACTGAGCCCGCTTGGTGTATTATGTCCTGTTGCTGCACTGTTTTCAATCGTAGAGAATACTTGTGCCCGGTGCCTGCTGGATATTAATAGGCTAATGTTGTTAATAGTGTAGCTATTCATTCAACCTATCTCAATTTTAGATTAATAGTGGTAATAATATAGGTTTTGCCATAAAATTCCCTCATTTATTGTCAAACTGAATTTGCTTTAGATATGTATATTATGTAGGTGCCTCGTTTCAAATGATGTATAATAAAAAAATGAATTGTTAATAGTAAGTTAGTTGCCTTTTCAGAGTATAGTAGATATGATTAACTGGGATGACATGAAAATGGCCGAGTTATTTTCTGCATATCACATTGGATATTGTATATGTTTCCCCATATTTCATAACCTTGGAGACAGGTTTGTAATAATTTTAATTAATTAACGTATGTGTTACTTCGGTGAATAAATTAAACGCTTAATAAGAGAGCTAATCATATCCTCAAAGCTATATCATTTTAAATTGAAACACATCGAGGTTACAGCATCAATGCAATTTATCCTTTACACGGCAGAAAAAAAAACTTTTTGAGGTAAATTTTTTTGTGATTTCTAGGCTTTATTATATTTGGTTGCATTAAATCAGAAAATAGATAGTGTTGTTGAAATTTGCCATGGCAGATGAGAACCGTCTTCGTTATAAGATGTTGATTTAAGAAAGATTAATTAAATCAAAAAATACAAAAATACTGAAATAAATACTGGTGTTTTCAAAGGCAGGGATATAGCCGGCTACTAGCGCTTTTACACATTTGTCACTAGTGATCTTAAATCGCTGTGAGTATTCACGCCCATACGTTATGAAAGACAGCGCTGCCGCCGTTAAGAACGCCAGATTTGAATGCGAATTTTGGGTAAGCCTCCTTTCCTAAAACGTTACTTAGAAATACCAGATAGGCCGATTGCGTGAAGAAGTAGGTGTTTAGTATCACGAACATAACATAGTATAAGGGAAAACTTTATTTTTGTAGGATAGGTCCTACGTGGGTAGTGGGCATTGCCGGGATAACATCAGGAATTCTAAATTGTTTGACTCCTGCATCGGCGTATTACAATTTCTGGGCTGTATTTGTCGTACGCACTATTAAAGGCTTCTGTGCAGTAAGTACTTGAAAATTTCTGTTTATAGTTAATAGCGTCCAGGTGGCACCTTATTGATGAACTTAATCTCTAAATATAAGAATCGCTAAAATATTTCAAATTTCAAATCTTTATTGCCAACTAAGTGTAAACTAGTCTTAAAATATAAATGGAACTTAATAAACTTTTTCGTCCTTTACGGACACAGCAAAAAAGGCGAGGGCTGCCTACGTTTTAATTACTTAGAAATTATAAAATTTTATTATAGGTATATTATCTCCAATTAGAAAGTAGAAAAAATATTCACATTAAGTACCTATACTTCAATTTGGAGGTGGTAGCATGATGGTGGCATCAATATTTCCAGATCGTAATCAGAAAACCTAAATTAAATGTGTATGAATTTTCAAGAGAGAAAATTTATACCCATTTATTTAAATAAATATCAAATTGAAATTTAGAGAAGTTTCTTCTAAAAATTTACAAAAATAATTTTTCCTGAAGTATCGATGAGTAGTTTAAATGCCTTTTCAATTTCAATAGGTACGTTATTGCTTTTCTGTAGTGAAAATAAGAGCTTACTTCAATTTTATTATCACGAGGAGAGCGAGGATTTATCGCATTTCAAATTAATAAAAATACTGTTCTACTATTTAGTAGTTATTCATAATTCAATCATATGAATATAAATATTTTCCTTATTTGGAAGGAAGCATCAGATTTTAACCAAATACTTTGAAATCTGACTTCCCAAAAGCTAAAAAGGCGTCAATGTGAATTTAAATTAGAAACGTTTTATTGAATATTCGGCCCATTAGTAATACGACTTACGAGCAATGATTCCTAATAAAAATAAGATGGCGATTGGCCTATTTATTATCTTATATTTATGAAAACAAAACTATAGTACCCCAATGTGGAAAGAGAGTATTCGTACTAGCAACTGAAACGTGGCTTTCTTATTGTAAACTGTACGTGCGTGAATGCAAGTTTTTTGGGACTTCGATATTTAAAAATAAAAAACATGGTTATGATTCCGTTTCACATCAATTACATCACCAGGTCATGCAATGTGTGTTTTTGTCGATATTAATTTATTAATTATTGGATCCCAAGCAGGTGGAATGCTCCAACCTTCGTCTCTATTGAAATTAGGATGTTTCCTGATTTCAATAACCTCGCGTAGCATCCTAGGAACAAATCTTTGTTCTTAGCGAGAATTTGTGATTTGTCGAAACGAATGTAGTGGTTTGGCCCCTCAAAAGCAAAGCAACGTCAGGATTAAATATAAAATAAATAATGAGCAAAATTCGTAAAAAATGTTTTATTCTGAATTACTCTTTGTTTAGCTTATGTTTGCTATGATCAATGTTATTAGTAAATTCATTATATAAATATAAAACGTAGAATAAATTATTTGTAAAGTTGTAGGTTTCACAACAAGTAGCTGAAAGTTACAAAACAATCTTTTTTAGATTTGTTTTTAAATTTTAAGTGTAATAGAAATATAATTCATTGTTGGGGCTAAGATGTATTGTATTGTTAATTATTTCGTTGCACAGGGGGCTATGCAACCTAGCATGGTTCAAGTATTGAGGCATTGGGTGCCCCCAATAGAAAGAAACCACTTCATATGGGCCTATTGTGGTAAGCAATTTTTAACTGTCTTGAATCCTTTTACGCAATCGCCAATAAGCGCAATATTAATGCCATATTAACTCAGATTTAAGCAGTATCTAAACGATTGGACCGATACGCCTGATATCAGTCGACTATGTTTGGCATACTATGTCATAACACCACCATAACACTATATAAGAATACGTCTGCTCAAAGGTTAGAACTGAAAAATACCAGATCTAACAATAATTCTTTGGACGTTTAAATTACCAGACCCTTACCGCTTTAGCCCGGGATCTCCACAACGTCGATCTTTAAAACCTCACAGAATGAAATGTAAAATTTTTGTAAACGTAAGATCGAAATTCCAACGCTACCGGCAATCTTGTGGGGAAGTACAAAAAAGCATATTTTTGAAAACTTTTCTGCACGTGGATCTATGAAACTAAATAGAGAGAACATTCAATTATTATTAATATTATTTTTTAATTTTATAGCTGGTTTACCTGTAACTCTGTAACTACCTAGGGCCATTAGAAATTCAAGTAGGTTACAGAGTGTTGTGGGTTGACAATGATGTGTGGATATATGGTTTGGTTGAAGAATGTTGTAGGGTAATAAAAGTTTATGCAAACAGATGAAATTTTCATATATTTGCATAAACTTCCGAACTATTAGTCTATTATATTATAGCTTTTGTTTAATATAGGGCATTCTGCATACTACTGATTAGGTTTTCTTATTATTTATTATGGCTGAATATATATATTGTAAAAATGTATCATCAATGTCTGTACAATAACAGCTTTATCACTTTTTAAAACTTGCCAGGTATTACCATGGGGACCTGCTCAACATTCCTGATATGTGCAGCAGTGCACTATTATTCTAAGTGGCCTGTTGGCTTCTATATAGCGGGGGGCATACAGGTGGCCTGGTCAATGTTGTGGGTGCTTATCGTCACTGACTATCCTCGAAGGCATCCATGCATCTCAAAAACAGAATTAGATTACCTTGTTAACACCATAGGAACCTTATTTACTATTAAGGTAAATGACCGAACCGTTTAGTTTTAATAAGTTTACTACATAATCTGAAAAAATGGGTAGAGCTGCAATCCACGTCTGAATAATATTATTTTGTTGCTTTGCAACGTATATGCGCATAAGATGCACTCATATTCACCACGCTTAAATAAGGAATAATAGCTTGGTGTAAAATGTTCTTTCTGCTCTGACGACCATTTAGTGCGCATCGGTAGCTATTCTGCCTTTCGCACCGATGACGATGTGATGAATACGAGCATTTGGACCTCCTGAGTCATGGGTATTATGTATGTTTTTATAAATATTAAATATATATGTATCATATATGTATGCCTATTCCTTACCATAGTATCCATAGCCTTACAGTGCTTAGTTTGGGCTTGGCCAATTGGTGTGATCGTGAAAAATATTATTTAATGTTTTTTTTATATTTTAAACATAGTATGTTTATTGATTCAGTATTATTTTCACTGGCCTCATTGTTCTCTAAGCGCCGGTACCGTATTTGCGGATAAATATGCAACTCGGGTCGGTCAAATATCTTCAGCGATCTATACTTCGGAACCTCGGTTACCTTGGAAGTTTTTGTCTCAAATTGCATTGTAGTACAATGCACAACGAGGATGAACATAACATTTCACATATTAGATTAAAATAGCAATCATGTTAATCTACTACTTAAATACATTATTTTCTTGCGCTTCTGTTTATCGCTTGTTTCCATATCGTTGCCAAAAAATCTCTACTTGTAAGAGTTTCATACGAGATGTGACTTTATTTTGGATTTGTTTCCAACATAGGAAAGACAGACAAAGCGAATTTTTTTTCCACTAAACATAAACATCGAGTAATCAACTACGATTAATTATAAAAGCAAAAAAAGACTTTTATACTGTCCTATGTCATATAAATTACAAAACAACCTTTCGCTATCCAAATATTGACTAAAATATACTTATTTAGATGTCAAATTTAAGTAATTTTAATTCATTTAAGTAATAATACGTAGATAATACTTATAATTTTAATAATAATAATTTTAATACTAATAGATCGAGTCCAAGGCTCAAACTTTAGCTGAAAAGCTGAGCGTCTTGAATAAGGTCAAGCGATATTTCACGCCGGGATAGCTTTTAACTATCTATTAAGCTCAAGTCCGACCTTGCATGGAATATTGAAGCCACCTCTGGGACAGCTCAGCGAAATACCAACTCGCTGTACTTGATTCAGCGCAGAGCTGAAAGGCTTATTAGTGACAATAAATTGGTGAAGAGCAAACTTGCTTGTCTGTCAGTTGTTTCTCATACCGCCATCTTTCTTTTTCTATCGGACATCCATACGCATTGTAGGCTACCACCCTTTCTTGGTTGCTATTCCTACCTTCTCAACATTCTTTATAATGTGCACAGCTAAGGAGTGGAACTCCCTCCCTATGTCTGTATTTTTGAGTATTTATAACCCGTCCGTATAGGTAACTTCTGGGTTAACACGTTCCAAAGTGGACCCTGTCTTGGCCCTCGAGTTTGATTGGAATCAAGAGAGAATCCTTTAAAAAAATCAGTAACAAGACTGGAAAGATGAGACCTCATGTCAATTATTTATATTTTCATCCCAGTATTTTTATTTTTGAGATTACATTTAAAGCTTTTCCACAACATTAACATTAATTCAATTTTCAGTTATCTAATGCACAAACGCCATGGAGATTCATACTGAGATCCGTGCCATTTTGGGCACTATGCACTTTGAATTTTGGCTACTCGTGGATGATAATATCCTTGTGTATTTATGGACCTTTTTTTTACTCTACAGTTGCCGATTTCAGTATTTACAGTGTAAGTACGTAAATAGCTTTTTCTTGTAAAAAATATCTAGTAGGATGTTCACCTAAAGAAAGAGTTTTGTAACTTTAAATTAAATTCTAATTTAAATATAAAAGCTTTAAAATATAAAAAAGCTATAAAAAGTACATACACATTAAAAATCTACAATTCGAGATTACTTTTGTTTTGATCTTATGCGTTGATGTCTTATGTACGTATTTAAGGAGCAAAATCCATAACTAATATTATTTGATGACAAGACAAAACCCCACTTCAGTAAAGTAATTGGATTGCCATAGAAATATTTAAGTGTGATTGTGTATTTTTTTCTAGTTATTAAACAATTACGTTCATAAATTATTTATTTCTCATGCAGGCATCTGCATTGACGGCATTGCCGTTTTTCTTCCGTTTTATTCTGGGAACCGCTGTTATACAAATAATCTATTGGCATAAATATAACAAACAGCTAAGGCATATCAAACATTTAAGGAAATACTTTACTGTCGTTTGTAAGTGGTTTTCTTAATACTCTTATTGTTATACTATATAAACCATAGTTTTAAACGTTTCACGCTAGAGATCATTATAGTGACAGTTTATCAAATTGTACGATATATTTTAAATTATAATGTTTCTAGTTCGATCAAAGTAAAGATTGCAAATAACGAAATTCAAATAAGAAAATTGGTAGGGATGTTAGGAACATCATTACAAATAAAACGTCAAAAATTCCCACCGATCCCATATAAGCTAAAAAGTTATTAAAAGTCAGAGGTCCAAATTATCGGTTTTTTGCATTTTAAAATAAAACAGGAAATTTTATCGTAAAAATAGGTGATACCGAAATTGTAGACCGTGCAATTATCTACAAAAATTGTCCTTATACTTTTTTCCCTAAACATAACAGATCATAACATAACCTAACAGATCTCCTCAATATTGAGACAGAAATCGAACAAATTAATACAACCAATTCAACTATCGTTGTTGGTGAAGATCTTGACTTATTAATGTTACAACTTACCAAGAAATATATTCCTTAAGAAGATTATCTGCTTATCCTTTCTGCTTTTACATACGATTACTGGCTGCGACAGAACATCAGCAATTTTCACACGAGGTAAAAGTGTTAAAAAAATATTTAATTAACTGTGCAAAAGTATTATTATTTTTATATATTTTATGCATTTCTCAATGCCATCTTATAAGATAAATTATTATAATAGAAAAATACTAGAAAAAATCGACTCGGGTCACAAGTGAATTCTCAGGCGGGAATCGAACCCGCAACCTTTGGAAATCCGGTCCAATGCTCTCCCAATTGAGCTACCGATCACTCATTGAATTGAAACAGGTTTCACTTGATTTATGTGTCAGCAGTGTTTAGCTCAGCTTAGCACCGCGTTTTTTCTAGGCGTGCGTAGGCAGTGCGTTTTTTTTCATTCCACAGAAAAAAAATTGCATGTCTAATGTATTATGTGTAGTACCTATGTATCATTATAAGTATAAACGTGCGTTATCATTACGTTTGTACCGATTCAAGCGGGTTACAGAATGTAAACAGGTATTCAAAGATAGAACTTTGAACACCTACTCAATCTGAGTTTGTCTCGAGTGAGAATCACGTTTGTATCGATAAAAGCGCGCGTCGACTGCGCCTTTAAAAAACGTGGCGTGCACAGTTTCTAAGTTTAATTGACATTTAGTTAATTTCTTTATACTCGTTTTTATGACAGCAAGGTATATTGCATAAGTCTTGCTTAATTAGACACAAATTTAGTAAGAGAGTATCATAGAGGAATTATTTTTTAACACGAAATAAGTTTAGGTACATTATTCACTACTGCGCATGTCACGTGATTTCAAAATCATGTTCAACTTATTTGCCGGGGACAATATTGTAGTTTTGACTTAAATTTTTTATTTGTTTCATGTAGCACATGTGATTCCCGGAATAATGGTTTCAATTTGTTGGGTGCTGCCCGTTACTCCCGGCCCAATAATATTAACTATTGCAGTATCTCTTACTGCTGCTGGCATGGATCTCACTCTTGATCTGTGCTACGTAAGTTTTAATTAGTTACAACTTTTTATATTTGATAAGGTTGCCAGCAAGCGTAGGTCTCGGTTCTGTAAGGTTTGGTGTGAAAATTCTATTTCAGTGTGAAGCGTAGTTTTTGATTATATTCAGAGGTGTAAAAAGACACTACTAGTTAAATTATTTTAATAGACAAATACTAGAAAAAATCGACTCGGCTCACAAGTGAATTCTCAGGCAAATGCTTTCCCAATAAAAATAAAATAAAATTATAAGATACTACTAGTGTTAACTCGCGTTATGTAAGCGTTTAAAACGGGTGATTTTAGTAATAATAAACTGAACGTTCAATAGTAACTGCAAAAGTGATACATTTGAATTACTTTTACATTCATTTAAGGTGTTGCCTACTGTTAACAACCTTTTACATAAAGATAATCCTGATTTCATTAATGATTAAAATAAAAATAGACTGCAAATTTTATTTGTAACTTCATATTAATAATCTTTAATAAGCACAACAACACATCACCTTACTAGAAAATGTGACAATGCCCTTATTAATATTGTATTGTTTACGATAAACTTTAAGTTTAAAATTAATTGCGAGAATGGACCATTTGTTTTAATTTTTATTTTTGCATTTACAATGCCATTTTTCTATTAGATATAAAATACGCATATAAAAAGTAGAAGTTGAAATACGTTTGTAAATTTCGACGTGTCTGCCAGCATCTCGGTAGCTTAGCGGTCAGAGCACTCGTCCTGATAGCGAAAGGTCGTGGGTTCGAACTCACCTGAGGGCTGGGTGGTTTTTTTACATGCGTATTTCATAAATAAAAGAAAATTGGCCATTTATGACTTATACACGTAAGCAATTTTTGCTAAGTGTTCTTTGGGCTAATAAAAATGTATTTATTAATAAAATATTTTTCAGGAACTAACACCGACCTTCGTCAATTCAGTAAACACTGTAATAAAAATTATTGGAAACACTTCAGGAATAATCCTGTCATTCGGTGTGGGACAAGTAACTAATAAGTTTAAAGTGAGACAGCCTGCTTTAGAGACTTAAAAAAATACTTACTTGTAAAGTTGGTAATATTTACATGCATTTCAGAATTCTCCCGTCGTTTGGAAACATATTTGGTGCTTTCATGCCACAGTACTGTTATTAAGCGGTTTTGTTTTCTTAATATGGGGAGACACTCACGTACAGCCATGGAACTCCCGTATTGTTACGTACGTATAATAACTTGTTTACGAATATATAAGTCTCAAGTAATTTGATAAAATTGTAAATTAAAAGTATTAACATGAGATTTTTTTTCTTAAGGAGACGTAAGCCTGTCCGGCCGAAGCAGTCGATGATGTCTAACATAGCTGAAGGAGATGAGGAGGATTCGTAAGCTTTTTCGATTGGTTTATGTTCATCATGTGCAATAATTGATTTAATATTTGATATTATAGCATTGATATTTGAGCAGTTTTTTAGACCCAACACGTTTTCACGCAACTTTCTTCGTTTATGTACGTTCAGCAATAAATATGTACCTACAGTTTTTACGGATTTTAAACATAGAATTCAATAACATTTTAAATTAGGTTTATGAGTCGTTGGTTTTTTAAATAAGGTATATAATGCATATTTATAAGTGCTTTAGATATAGTATAAAATTATAGAAAACATCATGGTCCAACATTTTCAAGTTATATAACACTGGGCTCTTGAGACGAAAACATCTTGCCAATGAGACTATATTTGAGTCCAGTGCTGGTATTGGTCTAAAAAATCGGCCTACCTACATACAGATACTAGGATGAAAACCTTATTTGTTCTGTTCTATTAAAAATTTGCATGTCCTTTAGTAACGAAACTTCTAAAATATAGAATGAATTATTTTATTTAGAAATCGGAGTTCTTCTAACAGTCAGAAGAAATCATACAGTGGCTTCTTCAGGACTTCACAAACAAAAATGTAAAATGTTACAGCGAAAGTAAGTGTGCAGAATAACATATCTCACATTGTGATTATTGGTAAATATTCTCCTCTCAGTCAGCAATGTATAAGTAGGTATCATTTTTTATTAGAAAATAGGGTATATCAATTTTAATCATTATTATTAGTTAATGTTATATTATTTGAGTACCAGTGCACGATTTTCATGACAGACCATAAATGGAGAAGAGGCTATATGGGCTTGTAGAGTGCGCGCCAGTTAAGTCTGCGCGCGACGGGTGGCGCGTCGCTTGCGTGACTAATGTTGCCAGTTATGGGAAATAAATTTCCGTTCACAAACAAAATAGGAGATGAGAAAAAATCTAACTAGTTAGTTAAATGAACTACAAATAAAAAAAATGTACAATTTATAGTCAAAGATAGTTCTAAAATATACATAATATAAGGATTAAATAAAAAGTTGAAAAATACCCCACTATGCGTAAAGGTATTGTAGTATAATATGCTTTTCATCAAGTGTTTTTAAATGAAAAAAAAAACACATTAAATACTTCTCCAAATCATTTATTGAATATCTAGCAGTACTTATAAATTTTGTATAATTATGGTCCTCCAGTGGGTTAATGCCTTCCATTATATTACTTTCTGAGTCTTCGGACATTTCGTCGTCCGAAGAGTCTAAGCTTTCATCGTCACTTGTAGGATCAATTATAAATTTGTCGAGTTCTATATCCATAAGTCTGTCGGATTCGAAATATTTGTCTTCGATTTTCTCCACGTGTTGACACACGTTAATCCATTCCATCGTTGTAACAGTGTTGAAAGCTGCTTCAGTTATTGAGGATATTTCGCTTGTGGTTTGACTTACATTTTTCTCTGCTATACGTCTTTTGATTAAAGCCTATATTTTTTCTATCGGATTTAAATCGCAGTGATATGGAGGTAAATGCACAACCTCATGTCCATGTTGATTTACCAGATGTTCGACTTCATATACTGGGTCTCCTTTGTTTTTTTTTAATTAATTCGTACAACTGTGGTTTCGTACAGTAATCTTCAAACGGAATACTATTATTTAATAGCCATTCTTGCATTTCTGCTTTTAAATTACTCATTGTAGGTGCTTTGTTTATTTGTGTGCAATGATGTGGTGCATTATCCATTACCACGATGCAGTTAAGTGGCAAGTTCGGAATGATTTTTTCAGTCATCCATTTAATGAAATTTTTTGCATTCATGTCGTCATGATAGTCGCTTGATTTTGATTGGGATTTAAACAGCAGAAGCCCATTTTTGACAAATCCTGTTTTTCCGCCCGCCTGAGCTATAATCCACCTTGTCCCGGCACTATCCGAAGTCAAAACACCTGGTTCTTCATTGAATTGCCAACATTTTTGTAGGTGATAGGAAGCATGGATGTATGTTTCGTCAAGATATATGACAGGACGCTTTTCTTCCAAACGGTTTTTACGCATTCTTAAAATAAATTTAGCTCTCCAAACTGCAATGTCATAACGTTCCATCAATAATTTTCGTTTGGACTGGCACTTTTTATACTTGTACCCCATGCTTCTCAAAACACGCCTTAGAGTTGTTTTGCTGTATTTAAAATCAATATCAGATTTCAGCGCGAGCCACAGCTTATGAATAGTCGGAATTTCCTTTTTGACGACATAAAATGAATGTATCATGTGCCTTATAGCACATTTGTCAAAATCGTCTATTTCCAAAAAACTCTTTCGGTCTCTATTTTTTTCAGGAGTTACAATTTTCGAATGAGAAGCTTCCGCTAAATTACTTTCTCGAGTTATTTGAGTGACAGTGCGTTCAGAAATGCCTGAAACGAACAAATATATTATAATTATTTGACATACCTAAAATACAAAAATTACCCCACACGAAAGCAAAATACCATGCGATGGTCACCCCAAAAATTACCTGTCAAGAAAGCAGTCCGTGCCCGTACTTTGCAAAATGGTATAATTGGCCCCTTATTGTCCCGTTCTGCTTCACAAGAACGTTTCACCTTCAAAACAATCTCTCTGCCGGCACTTTTAATAACTTTTGGCATGATGTTTGGTCAATTTGATCACTGAAAACTAATAAAAACGCAAGACACTCCTACACGCACACTACACCCGACATAAACAACAACATGACGGCCTGCGATTAGTTCCGATTTTGGCCACGCGCAGACTTAACTGGCGCGCACTCTACTTTTGCCTTTTCTATAAGGCGCCATTCATTTATTACTTAAGACTATTTTCGCTAGTTTTTGATCCCCTCCCCCCTTTTATAAGAAAAAATAAGAATAGGCCGACCCCCTCCCCCCTGTTTAATATTTGTTACGTAAGAATCTAAAGGCAAAAATGAATACACGTTTGGTTTGTTTTAATGTTTATTTTTCATAGTAACCATTTTTAGAAATGTTCATTTGTACTTACAAAGGTACTAATAATTTTTATTTTTTTGTAGAATAAACTTTGATTTTAATCATTCATCTTTACCTACATAAGATTTGGGGTGCAAAACCCACTCGGAAAGTGGATCTGACACTGGAAAATCTCAAATAATAGATGTGGTTGGATGATTTAGTTCGTTATTCAGGATTGTGACGTCGGTCGTCAACGTTCACCCATTCCACATCAGCTCCGATGCGGCATAAAACTTCTTTGCCTCACCGTGAATATATGGCTAAAGCTTTTCCTTTTTCAATATTTAAAATACGGCCATGAAGTTTTTACCTATACGCATCCGAGCGAACCTCGGCACTCGCGCGGTTGCCCGCGCTTTTTCAAAGTATAATTTTAACTTTGCGCAATTTTATGATCTTACGTAAGAACTATTGAGACTCCCTCCCACACCCTTGTAAGAAAAAATAAGACATGGTCGACCCCCTCCCCTCCTAAATCGTCTTACGTAATAAATAAATGGCCCCTAAGAGACTTTTTGTTAAAATGATCTAATTTTTGGCGGGAGCGTGGAATGTGTGGTGCAGCTTGTACTTCAGTAGTTTTATCTTTCTTGTTAATATACATATATGCTTTGCCGGATATCCACTTCTTATAATGGTCTAATGCTAGCCATTAAGTGTTTGTGATTATGCATGGGTGTAGCCAAGTGAAACAAAACAGCGAAAGGTATTTTTTGGCATTCTCTCAAGAAAAAAGAGATACCTTATTTTTAATTCATTGCCTACTGAAGATCCATCAATCAGAAATTAGCTCACATTATTCGACATCATAATATTAAGAAAATAAATTGCCGATGATGAAGCTGCATAGGCTTTGTATTCACTGCTTTCCCTTATAGAAAAAAGTTATAAAGCCAACGTCAGTGTGACACTGACATTGTGGGTCGGTAATACGATTTTTAAAAAAAAAAATCATGACCATGGAGTAATACGAATGCTGTGTCAGTGTGGCCAAATTGGAGTTATTTCCCCATTTTAAGGAAAATATAATAATTAAAGGGAATTGTTGGGGATATGAAAAGCGTGAGAAAAAGGCAAAATTTTGTAGTGATTTGAATATAAAAGACCATACAAAGACTATTAACTTTATAAGAAGGCAGAGAAACATAACACAAACAAATTTATCGTACTAAACTAATCTTTAGTAATGATCTCTGGTATTGATTTTATAGCTGAAAATCGAATGAAAAAATTTAGTTATATATACCTAGTCCGACCATAAGTTCTATTACAAATGAATTATTTTTAATAAAGTAATATGATATTACTAAAACTTATAATATGTAAGATACGGATGATACCAAGCTTTTGAAGTGTCTTGAATATGACCGAAGGCTCGATACCCATTTTATGCTAGGCGATCATTGCAATCCTATTCCATAGTGTAATTTAATAATGTACACGGAAAATATGTGAAATGCCGCGAAATCGAAAGAAGTTTTTAAAATAATAGACGCGTTCCAAATTCAAAATAATTGAAAAAAGAAAAGGTATTATGTAACAGTATTTATGGCCAGACTAGTAAGGTTGAAGTTCTGTTTACTAAAAGTAACTCACTAATAATACGTGGTAGGAAACGCATTTTTTATTGCATTACACCGTGTTTCATAGAAATTGGACTCAGCTTGTGTCTCAATAATTATGTTCATTATTCAAACAATGTATTACAAGTAGTTTTTCTAATATATTGCCCGGCAAAACGAGAAATCCTATTACATTGTTTACAGTTAACTACGACTAAAGTACCTATCTATATAACTTTTATTAACTATTAACTATAAGAAATAATAGCGCTCTTAAGTTTAGGCAACAGTTTTAGACAGGATTTATTTTATTGATACAAGCACCGTATCACCCGCGTTAACTGTTATTACTTTACAAAAAATATCAATAATCTGTTAGATTCTTATTTCCTTAGTAAGGAATGCCTCATAAACAACGAGACAGAACAGACACATTTATTTATTTATTTAAAAGAATGAAGAACACATTACGACGACAGTCAAAGTCAGCTAGTAATTCAATTCAATCTTTGATTACAAACACACTTGAGTAAAAAACGACCAAATAAAGCAACCAAGTTCACTTTTAATTGGGTGATTCTATTGGAATCGCTCTCTTCTACTTATTGTCTAGTGACAAATTCAAGTTTTATCCTGCAAATACAATTTCTTAGCAGTAGCTCATTAAATGGCTATTAGATTTTTATGTCCTATTAGCGTTATCATTGCAGCAATGTGTATGTATTTTAATACAGAATATAATAATAACGAAAGATCACAACAACTCTGGGTTTCGTAGTAATTGATGAAATCGTGGTTATGTTATGTGGTCCCCACAGACTTAAATTTTGTGGTTTGAGTAAGGTAAATAAGGTTTTATAAACCAACACAAATAAGTTGGTTTACACTCACTGCTTGAATGCGTCTTAGTTCTTATACTTAAATTTAAATAGCTGCCCCTAATCCGTGAGCGGACTTCTCTTGGATACATGTCTTACAAAGCCGGCCATCGTGGTGGGATAGACGTTAGGTGCATAGGATAATTGATATAGATAGAAATCACTTAATAGATTTTACACATAGTGTGTGGAACCCAACCTGTGTGGAATGAAATTATAACGTTCTCTAAAGGTTATTAATATATGAGATCCAAGAAAAAAATATTATTAATTTACAAATTGTTCGTAATTTCAAAACATATTAATTTAGATTTGGATTTAAGGTGCCTTCAATTAATTGATGTTTTAAATGGATATCATATAAAAGTCAAAGTTTCCATTTGTCTAACTAGAAGATACTATGATTGACTAAAGTACTAATTATTTTAAAAAACTTACCCTCGGTAAAATAAGATCTAATATTTTGGTTTTTAAGACAAAGAATGGATATAGTTTTAGCGATTCTATTTGTTAAACACAAAGGGTAGGACCCTTTATGATCATTCACTTTTGAGCCTAGCAAAAGGATTTACTTAATACAATTTTCACTAAACAAAAGCTTTTACTATTTAATAGAGTATTTCAATGTTGCTGTATATTTAACCTACCAAAACGAGGAAAATTGAGTATATCACAGGTGAAAAAATTGTAAAATAGCCTTTTAGAAAAAAAATAATTCTGATCTGGGGAAATTTTACACGCATGACTGAGACCCTTGTTGTCTTTCTGTCAGTCAATAGTCAATGTCAATGTTGAAAGAGTGAACTGCACTGATTTTATTTACTTTTTTGTGAAATCGATGCCCACTATGCTTCATATTTTTATTACTTTTTGAGAACGTTTTCATAGTGTGATTAAGGTTTTAAAAATAATCTGCAATATTTAAGATGCCTAGTATCGTGGAATATTATTCTGAACATAGTGGCTATAGATGTGGCTACTGCAGCAGCCCTGATACTAATTTTAGCCATGGTGAGTAACTGTTTTAGATACATATTATACTATTATATAGATTTACTGTTATGCCGATTAAGAAGTGTAGCGATAATATAAAGGTTATATTAGAGCAATAGGATTCCAGCTCTGTTGCAAAATTTGTTAGTAAGTATGTGAAATATCATGATAACCTGGAACTAGTACTTACAAAATAACATGGTACCTTTTGTTTCTTACATTTGCACTGACAATTCAATTCCAACTTCATCAAAGCAGGAATAGACAGATATTTAATTTGTTATTACCTGATACGTTTCATCCTTTACCCTTATTCCAATTTGTACAAAAAAATTACAGTAATAATTGAATATACAATATTTCAGGTATGTGGGCTCATACTATGACGGTAAAGGACTACCAGGATTTGATAGACCGAGGCTGGCGACGGTCTGGAAAATACTGCTATAAGCCTACTATGGATGTGACATGCTGTCCTATGTATACAATAAGGTAAGCATTCATTCAATTGTTTCTTTCCACACACCAATTTTCTTTAATTATTATGTGTTTAATGCTCAATATTTGCCAGTGAATACTATGTTGACATCGTATATCAATATTTTTCACCTTAAAAGTGTTATATTTGTAAATAAAACAATAAATAGATGATGTTCAAATTTTGTACATCATCATATCCAAAAATTGTTGTATGTTTTACAGTCACAAATTTTAAATTTTTTAGTTGTTATTGAAACTGACTTGTGTTAATATAAAATAGTGGGTTAACCTATACACAAAGTTCAATTTTATGACTCTTAGCGTTTCTTTTATTAGCTTCACTTGTAATTAACAAACAATGTAATAAAATCTAAGAAGTCAGTCTTACTGTCCCTTATAAGTTACACTTTCCTTAAATTTATGTGCCTTAAACACTGGACCATCTAGTTGGTATTTTATAATTGAATAAGATATAAATAAATAAAGTTATCATAGTGGAGCAATTAATAATTAATAATAATTATAATAATTATTTATTTATTTGTATGAATATGGTTACATTTGATCTTAAAATAAATTGTCCAGCATATTCTATCGATAGGTGGATGTACAAATATTCAGAGTATTCATCTATTATTAAATTGATTGTAGCTTAAATTATTATTGAATATCAATATGTACAATAAAATTAGTATTAAATGCATTAACTATCAACAAACAAATTCATAATTTATCATTAAAAAAATCTTCAATTTTTAATACATTTTATCTATTAATATCATAAATAATCTTGCCTTAAATCTATTTAATGGTAATGCTTTTAGGTCATTAGGTAATTTATTATATATTGCAATAGCCATACAATAGACGTTTTTGGAAAACAATTGCAACCCTTGAAACGGTATTACCAAATCACCGCCTCGTCTACCCCTATACTGACTATTAGCTTTAGTTATAAACAAATTGCTATGTTTCTTAACAAAAATTCCAATTTCAAATATATAAAGGCAAGGAAGAGGCAAAATATTTAATGTTTTAAATAATGGCTTGCAACTTTCTAAGTAATCTGCACCACAGATTGACCTTATACACTTCTTTTGAACTTTAAAAACTCTGTGCATATCAACAGAATTTCCCCATAATATTAGCCCATACCTTAACACTGGTGAAACATACCCATGATATGCGATCAAAGCTGCTTCTTTGGTAGCAACATTCTTAAGTCGGTTAAGGGCATAAATGTATCTGTCTAATTTGTGTACTATTGTGTCAATATGAGCCTTCCAGTTGCAGAATTTGTCAATTGTAATACCTAAAAAAATTGTTTCATTTACTTTTGCTATTATATTGTTATTATACTATATGTCAATATTTATGTCTGCCATTTTATATGTTTTAAAGATGATGTATTTAGTTTTATCTAAATTAACAATTAGATTATTGTTCTTTAACCAATTCACAATTTGTTTAAAGCTATTATTGGCACTTATCTCTACTTCCTCTTTACTTTTACCTTTTATGATAATTGTTGTATCATCTGCAAAGTAACAAAACAAAATAAAACAAAGTGTAGTTGTTAATTATAGATGCTCTGGTGATGTGCGCTTGTATTGATACAAAACGCGATACTCATGCGAGTCAAATGCAGCTTAACTATGAATTTATGTAGGTTTAAAGTTCTACTTTACCTGCTTAAATTCGGTCTAGTGCTTGAATGAGTACAGGTGTGATGATTATGCACATTTGTATTGATATGAATGCTTTAAACATGCAAAAAAATGCTCTGTGGAATAAAAAAACAGGTTGCATTGCTGCATCTGACATGCGTTTCTAAAAAGCTTCTCTCATGGTTATTTTCACTAGTAACCTAATTGATTAGTATTACAATATTATAAATAAATTGAATTATGATAAAAAATTGGAAAAATATGGTAAAAATCCAGTTTTACACAATACTAATGTTAAACAACTAATCAACTTGTGTCAGGTGAGAAGACTGGATCGGATCACCTGATTAACAAAGGAGTTTGGGTTTATGTCCTAATACAATACAATATCTTAAACAAGTTAAATTTTTCTTGTAATAGTGGTTCAATATAAATAAATATAATGATTATGTATAGAAGTTTTTAATTTGTTGCTCATAAGCAAATTTACAAGCAAGTTTACATTGTTTTTAAGGTGTAGAATACTTGAATTCAGAGCAACTAAATCACAAAAGAAGATATTAAAGAGGTTTAACAAATTCTTGATGGGTAATGAATCTGAAAGCCTAAATGATAATAATGGACGGAAGATGTCTACGTGCAGTGGTGATGATGATGAAGAGCATTTTGAGGAAGGGAGAGAACATTTTGTGGAGAGTTCACAAAAACACCAAGCTATTGATGTAACTAATATTATCAATGCACAGTTGCAGGAAAATGATGAAATAAAACAATTCTCTGGTAAATACTATCAATTTTATTATATTATCATATACATATACCTACTAACACTAATTATCACAGTTTTGTTTATAATTGTTGATTTTTATTTAGATTTTTTTTTACTACTTAGAAATTGGGTCAGCCTTGGCAAATTTTTCCACTCACATTAGGAACAATTATAGTATGTAAATATTTTTAAAAGTTTTATAATAGACAAATGCTTTTAGGTGAGAAGTCTGAAGTCAGTATGTCCAATTCCCAACCTGAACAACCAGCATCCAGAGCTGACAAGGGTAAACTTAAAAAGAAAAATATATATTATAACTAGCTGACCTGGCCACGCATTCCTGTGTTATAAATTAAAATAAAACCTATCCCATGACCTAAGTCGGAACAAATCCAGCAAAATTAAAAGAAAATCATCAATATCGGTTGAGTAATTTCGGAGTTCATTGTGGTTAAACACTGTGACAGGGATTTTTTTATATATATTGATAGTTCTTAAATGTTTGCCCTTCTTACACTGTGCCATGGTCACACCCATGAGACGTTGAGGGCTGGAAACTTCAGGATTAAATATAATAAGCAAGATTTATGACTAGTAAATCTGATTAATGTCGTTTTCTTGAAGAAAAATATATCACACCCTTAGAAGTAAAATGACCTTAAACTGAACATTATATGTCTTCAGGTTTTTCTACATAAATTCTCAAAATGGAAGTATTTAAAATTAATGTCTCACTTATCACATTGACCGCCAAGGCAGTCAGTGGAGTATCCAGTATCAGTTACCCGTGACTGACAAGGCGGTCAGTGTTAATTACATTTATTTATCCTGGGTTATGTCAAAAACTATTCCATTGTATTAAAATGTTGAAGTACATATTTTAAGTACTAACATAAATAATTCATTGTCCTTGATATCTATTAAATTGTATTTTTGGATAGGTTGTTTTAATTCTAAGGGCGCGATATTTTATGGTTGAAACATGATAATACTTAATGTTCTGGCATTTTTTCTAGAGAAATGTCCATCACTCTTGGATTCTTATAGGATGATGATATATGATGAAGATAAATGAGAGAGATTCTGAACGGTTTTATTCTTTTCTTTTTCTAGACTAGACAGTGAATAATCAATAGTAAATTTATTAAGCTTTCTGAGGTAGTTGTGTATTGTGTAAACTTAGGACCTGACCCTTCTAAGTCACCATGCAAAAAAGCAAAGCAATTGAGGTTCGAGAGGAAACTACAAAAAATGAAGCAAAAAGGTGTTGATGTGACAAACTTGGCTAAACAATGCAAAAACAAGGAAAAGCAAGTAGAGGATTTCATTAACGAATTACCAAAGGAAGTTAGGCATAAGTTAGAGGTTTGTACTTATAATGCAGAAGTATTTTTTTCTTATTTATGTATGTACAGGTGACAAAAATGCCGAATTTCCAAAACCAATTTTCAATTTTTTAAACTAAAATACATAGACCTTGCAAAATGTATTACTTGGCTCCACCAAATGATGTTTTGATGTGATGTTCTTCATACTTATATAGGTAAATCTATCGCCGCCGAGTGCTTTAAAATTATCACTCTGCTTTGTTTATTTTTGGTTTCTATAATAGTTACTTAAAAGTAACTTATGTTAATGGAATAAAGGATCTATTTGAGGAAACAATTTAAGTTTTAATAAAATTTAAATTTTATCGCGATTTAATTAATATCTTGACTAGTGAAAGTAAACTATCAGATATTCAGGTTATTATTCTAGAAAATGAAAGCCATGTTGAATTCAAATAGTGTGAGAGTAATTTGTTTGGTATAAAATCTTTCAGTCATTGAGTTAGTTAATTTTCATTATATTAATCTTTATAGGTAAAACTAGTTCGCACTAACCCACCTAGCCCCGAATTTGTAGCAACTGCTAAAGAGACACATGAAGTTTATGTAAAATACCAAACTGTGATACATAATGACAAAATAGAAAGGTGTACAGAACCGAAGTTCAGAGACTTTTTAGTTCATAGTCCATTAATAGTAAGTACAAATTAAATATTTAGTTTAACAAAAAAAATGTTATATTATTATACGCGAGAGAGGCAAGATACGGAGTTGCTTGGCTTTTATGACTGTGCTTATGCTTTAAGATTAGAGATTTTTACAGTCCTACATGTAGAATAGTCCATGTCTCACTAACCCACTTATTTACTCCATAGACACACTCTAAAAAACAATTAATATGTGGTTTTTAGTGATAAAACTCGTGAATGTTTTTTTCCGTCCATATTTAAGATCCTTTTTGGGCAATAGGCTAAACAATCAGACCGAAAACTAAGAATCAAACCAAGGTTTTGAGTTTGATTTCTAGTCAGGTCAAAGTTTTCTATATTTATTTGCATCGGCGTGGCGTTAGTAAATGTTTATATTATACCATAAGTAATGTTGCCAAGTCTTAATTTATTCCTCCATACGGCATTAGGAGGAGTATAGTGAGTCGGGACCAGCTTGCGGGTACGGGTCGTTTCACCAGCAGTACTGGTTAGATGGCAAGATCATAGCTGTGGGCGTTATAGACGTACTGCCTAAGTGCGTCTCTTCAGTCTACTTTTTCTATGATCCTGCATACATGAACCTGACTCTCGGCACGTATGGCGCTTTGAGGTGAGATTTAGAAATAAATAAGACTTCTGGTATTGATGTCAATTATGGATCCCTTACACAAATTTAGTTAGCTTGTACGTACATGATATGCAAACACATCAATAAATTTGAAAAGTCATATCACACACGCGTTCAACAAATCTGTTCTTGATGAGGTTGTTGTAGTACTTTTTACATATTCTTAGATCTTTGTTTGTGTATCGGATAGTTCAAAAACTTTTTTATTTTTTGAATTTTATAAATTTTTGACAAAGTGAGCTATGTAATATAAGTGTGAGTGGTATGCTAATTTTTCAAGTCGCAATGCATAAAAATCTTTGACGCACATTAGATGTTTCTATCCAATATAGTACTAACTGTCAACTTTGATTAAAGATTGGTGCTGTTAATTGTATGATTCAAGTGATATTTTTATTGTTTTTTTTTAATACTGTATAATCGATAGTGTCAGTGTTGCTCATGTCAGGAATCACTCGTAGAAGAGAGCTACCTACTAGCGTTTATTAAAAAAAGAGTTGAAATTAAACAAAATATTTAAAAGTGATCTTAAAATGTATATGTACTTTTCTTAAGTGTTTCTATGTTTGATTTCTAAATAAATAAAACCCATATAAGTGTCATTCCTAACAGTCATCTATTAATTATGTGATGCAAAGTTTTCTTGGATTAATTTAAAAAAAAAGGTACCAATGATAAGAAGCATAGGCCGTCATAAAACTTGGATGTAAACTGGGACAAATATTGCATCAAATTTTTAATTAAAAATTGGATAAGTTGTCATACCCCCTTTATATACTTTATATAACAGATTTTAGCGCCGTTACAAATATTCTAAAAATCTATAAATAAACCATGCTAGATTTTTTGTCAACTCAAAGAATGTAGATAGGGTTAAATCGCCCATTAATTTAATCTATAACGTTATTTGGTTGGGTTTACCAAAAGACACAACTTTTACTAATGTAAATGTTTAATTATGAATATTAATTTTATTAAAATTACTAAGCGGCTTAATAATAATGCAACCTGCATTATTATTAAGGTTATTTAATAGAACATAAAATTTTGCAGGGAGATTGTATTCACGAGACATTTGAATAAATCTTCGCCTGAACTCCAGTATTACTATATGGGGTATTATATACACTCTTGCAAGAAGATGAGGTACAAAGGCCACTTCTATCCCTCAGACTTGCTATGTCCGGAGACTTACAAATGGTTCCTGTTATCTGAATGCATACCAAAACTAGAGATGTCCTCCTACTCCAGATTAGATCCCGACCTTGATAGTATTGACGAGAACCTACCTTCTGAAAAAGATTTGAATTATATGCCCGTTTGGTTTAAAGGAGCCGTTATGCTATACAAAATCTATAGAAGAAAAATTAATAAGAAGAATGAAGATATGGAAGAACTGATGGAGTACGCGCGATTTGTTGGAAAGAATTCACTTAAAAGTTTGATTTTGTTTAGGTCATAGTTAACACACTTTTTAACATTAGTTTTCATTTAAGTAAACACGGTCATAGTTTTACTCTTTGTTTGCAATTAAACAAACATCTATTATAATATTCAGTTCTTATTCTTTCGCGGCTATCGCACATTTTAATAAAACCACCTTAACCGGATGCATTACGCGTTTATTCTTGTTTTTTTTGTAATGATATAATGTTAGAGAATTCTACCTTTTGCTACGTTTGAAAACATAAAAAATGATGCGTAAGTAAGATTTAAGTTTTTCTGCTATTTAATTATTAAATAGCAGAAAATCTTACTGTTATATACTAGTGTAACTTTAAAAGTGTTTTATTAAATGCCGCAAATACTTGTCGCAAATTTTGCCACTGACGATACAGTCAGTCTGAACTCTGAGTAAAGGAGGTAAATTTTTGAAGACGGCTTATAAGCATAATTATTTAATGTGTTACGTCAGGTACACAAATAAAATTGATTAACATTATATATATACATCTGATTTTTCTTCGGATTCTCTTTTTCTTCGGATTCTCTTTTTCTTCGAATATAATTTAATGTAATAGAATATATCGGATAGACTTGAGCGAGCGTTTTTGGTATGCCCACTACGTGCTTTGTGTCTAGTGTGAGTTTATACGAATTATTTCCGTAATAGAAATATACCGAAAATTATGCGAAATAAATGGGTGGAGCGATAATTTGATAATGTGAATAGTTTGAATGAACTAACACCTTGATCATCGAACTGTCCAGAAATTTTGTGTTTTTAAAATTGATTTATGCATGTTTGATCCACTTTGTGCTTATCAATATTGTCCCACCTTATAATGTTAAGCCTTTGTATTAGATATATAATTTTATGTAACCAGAAGTATTTATACTATAACTTTCTTTATGTGAAATTGTTTATTTCAGTTTCTTTTCATAATGCAGTTGATACTTAGGTGCATATAAATTTTGGTTATCTAAATAACAGATATTAAATTACTATTTTATTATTAATAATCAGAAAAACCAATTGACGTAGGTAATTAGGTATTAGATTTTTTGATTTTTAGATAAAATTAAACAAATACAAATTTTTGCGCTCTTAACGGAGACGAGCCTTGCGAAAGTGCAAAGTTGTAAAAGAAAACTAATGTACTTATTGTTATAACAGCAAACGACAATCATTTCTAGTCGTTTTATCAAAACTGTATTTCTAGGTCTATTTTCTTCTGTTAGTTGTAAATAGCAAAATTATTGTGTATATTAATACATATAAATAAATTGCGAACTTAATATTTGCAACGACTTTTATTTTAACCTTGGAGTCTATCTGAATTTAATGGTAATATCTAACCAAATGGCTATAAGTCCAGGGATATAATTGGAGCGGAGCTCGCATGGATGCCATAAAGGCGGGAACATATTATTAAAACGCGACCCGACGCAACGTGTCGACACCCGATATGCACCGTGCACATTACCAACACGCGACGCCACGACATACTAGCAATTTTTGAATACAGTTTGCTTACAGCAGCGGAAGTGTATGGTAATATACAATGGGTTTAATAAATAACGAGTGTCAGATGAAGATTTTGAAGAAGATTTGATGCAAATTTTGTGTTCATATATGATAGGTACTTAAATGACTTAATAAAAAGAGAATAACTAGGCGTTACTGGGTACATGAAATAAATCAAAAGAGAAGTATTATACTTCAAGATACTGAAAGATTTCATATGAAAGATTTCATAAGATTTCACTATCGGTTTATTCAATTTCTTGAATTGGCAATTTCTTCCCATGCATATAGCGAAATTCATGTCATATAGAACAAGATATTGTTTTACTAACTTAATTAATTTTTTGTCGGTCATTTCGCTAAATAAATGCAAGAATTTATATTAATATGGCATAAATTCTGTTCCACAGTTTAAAGAATAGGGATCGGGTCAAAGAATTCGTATATGCTCCGTGGCAGTTCTCGAACGACTGACGCGTGGCGTCGGGTGTTGTCTAGAAACATACCGCGCGCGCCGCGTCGGATGGCGTGTTTACCCCCACCATGGACAACACACCGACCTGGCCCGTCTGGATCGGGTGGCGTGTGCGCGCATGGCGTCGCGTCGGATGTTCATAGTATGATTCTGGTCTATAGAAAACAATACATTTGATTCAACTCAACACGCATCGCGTTTCATCGGGTCGCGTCGCGTTTTAATAATGTGTTTCCGCCTTAACTTCGCGAGTTCTTAACCGATTTTAAATATTTTTTCTGTGGAATCGAAACAGGTTTAGGACTAAATCCTGACGGAACTCGAATTTTGAAATTCGCAAAAATAAAATAGTTACGACCAAAAACATTGGCTCTATGAAATTTCCAATTGAAACAAAATGCGCGCGCTTTTTGAAAGTCTCCATTGTAAGAAAATTTTAAAATTTACTAAAATTGTTTTTTTAACGTCAATGCTATAAATATAATACTTTTGACGACCGTTTGGTGCAACGGTAGTGATCCTGCCTTTCGCACCGATGGTCCCGGGTTCAAATCCCGGAAGGGGCAAATGTTTGTATGATTAATACGAGCATTTGTATGCTCGTATTAATCATACAAACATACATGTTATGTATAATATATGTATGTCTATCCGTTACCCTAGTATCCATAACACAAGCCTTACAGTGCTTACTTTGGGTTAGGCTAATTGGTGTGAAAGTAAGAAATTTATTTATTTATTATTTATAAATATGTATTATAAGATGTTGAACTACATAAAATGTTATTAGAATCACCATAACTTTTCTTAATGAAGATAATGATATTACAAAACTACAATATGGTTGATTATTCGAGACAATCAACTTTTTGTTGTCCTCCTTCCTACTTCCCTTGTCCCTATTTAAAAAAAATATAATTTCTTGCAAATTGACATATCTTAGCTGCAAAAAATTAGTTTGGCTTTTACATAATACATAAAATAACATTTCAGTAACAAATGAAAATTTTTAATTTATTTAATTAATTGTATCTTAACAGTTGTCCAATGGACGTGCAAGACTGTGAAATGTCACAGTACCTAAAGTAGGTGGCACCGAGAAAAAGTATAAAGTACCTACTTAAAACTTATGTTACAAGAAAACATAATATAGTCATTTTAATTATTGATACACATATACGTAGTATTATCTAGTTTTCGAAAAACAGTGTAATATTTTTTGTTTGTTTTTTCGTTAAGGTTGTCCCCAAAAAATGCGATATAGTGTAAGATGCTTGGACAACTGCTCAGAATCAAGAATTAATGACATAGAAAGCACTACAAGTTCATCGACGACAAGGCAATAGACCGTAGTGCTAAACCCAATAAAGGACCATTTTGTTTTCGCGATATTCGCGGCTTCAGTCGTCTTGAGATCGCGTCGTGATATTGGGTGGCTTTATTGCTAACAGCTATTGTAGTAGGGGAGCCCAAGCGGGGATTTAGGGATTTACTAAAGCGCGGCAGATTAATATACAGGGGGATACCTTGTGCCCAGTTAAGTACTTCCACCAAATATGAGCCCCATATATATGGCAGCGCCCGTCAAGGATAAAGGATCAAATTAGTAAAAAAAATTGATCATCATAAATTCACGAGCGCGTCAGATTAAGGTAGGGTGAGTTTGTTACATGCTGAAACGTGTATATTCAACGAATCTGACTATTTGAGAGTAAAGAAGAGGAAGGGCTACAAAATGGTAAAAGAAAAACGTCATCTTGACATTCTCGAGCGTGGCTTTTTTTTTATTTTGAAGGGAATAATTCAAGGATTACGAAATATATATAATCTGACGATTGCCACAAGCCCAAGTGACTAAAATTCATTTGTTACTTCGGTTACATATTGAATTGTTTATAATCATTTTCTTATGAATACAAATATTTTACTTAAAACAACATACACCTTTTTATTTGCATGCTATTTTATGAGCTTTTCAATTAATCAAGTTCAATTATTTTTTTTATTTTTTTTATTTGTCACATTAGGCGAATCCGTCCAGATAGTCGCCAGATTGTGAGACAGCACGTCTAGGGCATAAAGATGAACCATATACATATATCTTAATCTGACGCGCTTGATTATTTCAGAATGACGATTTTTGGACATTCCAATAATGGCCGCGAGTTTGCGTCACATCCAAATCGTCAGATTATTATATAAGAGCTTTTTTTAGGTTCACTTAACATCCCCTTAAGAAATCTGACGCGCTCGACGAAATTATTTGTTTTTCATATTCAACCCTTACCTACCACCCCCATCATGGAAACAATCAGATTAACATACGTATATTTTTAAAAACACGTAGGGCATGGATGATATCAATATCTGATGCGCTCGAGTATAACATCCAACAAGTATTTTTTACATTTTTGAAAATCTATAGCCGCTCCCCCCACCTATGAAAAGGTATATATTATATCACATTTTTTTCTTTTTATCATCTAAGCTTCGCAACCCAGTAAGTCTCTATGATGCTCGAGTAAATCCCGATTTAGCATCGTGGGCTCCCCTACTATTGTGTAGCCACTGAACCACCGCAGCAAAAATGTAAGTAAATTGACATTAAATTATTAATTATATTTAAATAGAAGGATTTTGATCTTGGTTTTACAAAACATTCTGGAGAATGTAAAATAACGGTAGTCTCCTTAACCGTAAGACTGCCGAGGATCCGAACGATCTCTTCTCTAACGGTTAACAAAAAAGCCCAAAACTCATTAAATGTCTATCGGATAACCAGTCACTTGGACAACTGAAACGGTTGTCTATCGGACAATATTGGTTATCCAATGGACATTAAAATAAAAACCTTTTAATTAGGTTGTTATGTCAACTAATTTTGTTGATTTTCTCTTTTATTATCTATTTTTTTTAATCCAGCTATTAGTAAAATAATCACTTATTCTACCTCGTCCTCAAGCTTGTAATTTCTCTTTTGTGTGAAAGAATGGCGATATCGGGAAAGGTTTAAATCATCATAGAAGAAAATACGCAGATATAGAAAAATGTAAAAAGAAAATATCAGCTTAATGAATGAAAGTGAGAAATGGAAAAAATACTGAGTATACTGTGGGACTTAAGAAAGAGTGCAACGTATATATTAAATAATGTAAAAAATTTAAAGAAAAGGAAAGCGCAAATGCGAAATGTAAGGAATAATTAATGACTAAGAAGATGCTTTTTTTGAACTAAAAGCAAATCGTAAACATATGCATATATAACTCAAAGCGACATTGAAGTGATGAAAAGATCAAATTTATATTTCCTAAATATATAAAGGGAGGCCCTTTATTTAAACCTAATAAAATTTAATGTCTTATGTAGCATATGAAGACATTATCAAAAAACTTCGCAAGCCAATTCAACGACTTAGATTAGAAGAGGTATTATCTATTATAATTCTCATGTGATATTGACGTTTTTGAAATGTTGATAGTATTTTTATGATTTCTATTGATAAAAATGGTCTTTTCACAAAGATAGATATGTTAATTTTCAAGAAGTCAAGAATGATTCGAGATTGTAAAGTTATAGGTGTCATCAAGTATATTATAGATATGGAGTAAATTGATATTTTTTTATTCCCTGGTATAGTTTTAAGTTACTCTTATGTTGAGATTCTGGAAAAAACATGTTTTTTGGTTTTATATTTGATTTTGAAGTAGTTGAAGATCCACCGTGTCCTTGAGACAACCAATTTTGTCTGTGGGACAGCCCGGTTGTCCCCATATTTTAAAGACAAAAGATTGCTGTTTTGTTGATGAATAATAAAATCATGTTATTTAATTTAAATAATCAACTATTATCACGAAAATGTTTTCAAATATTTGTAGTTTTTATAAACGATTAATCTGAAATTGTGGTTTAATTTAAAATTTAATTTAGAATGTTAGAATTTAATTAGAAAATGCGCCTTAAAAAAACGCAGTGTGCAAAGGCCATTAATGGTTGCTGCTAATTGTCTTCTTCTACTAGATATAAATAGGACAATTAATTCGTCCGACTAATAATACTGAGAGTATACAATATAATAATACGAAAAATGTACAAACGGGTATTATGTTGTCGACGATGTTTGCTGTCGTATAATTTGAGGTTGCGTTGCTATTTTGATCTCTCATGTAATTATTAAATACTATTGTCACGTAATTATTAAATATATTAGGTAAGTACCTACTAATACTATTCAAGTAATCGTTATTTTTATTAATATTAACAGTGCCTCAAGCATATTAATAATTATTTCTGTTAACCCCTGGTTAGGGCCGGATTCAGGGACAGGGAGGGCAGGCAGGGCTATTGTCAAACTCGTGCATGTTTTCTTTTATCTATTTTCTGTCAGGTATTGACGACGAGATAAAAGTTATCTTACTATAAGTAATCAGTTGTTTTTTTCTTACACGTGGACACAAAATTTATTAGGTTTATTGTTTTCGAACGTACACAAAAAGGGAATTTATGTTTTAAAAACTACATCATTCATATGAAGTCGATAACAGCTTGACACTTGCTTGATGAAATGTTTCGGATTTCTGCGCGAATACAATCCTTTAATTCTTCAAGAGTCACTGGGATGGTGCCATAAACTTTACTTTTAAGGTATCCCCAAAGAAAACATTCATTGGGGATAAATCCTCTACGAGACCTTAATGCCCCTTCTTTTCGATATCATTTTTTGGGCCAAAAATATCTCGAGCTGCCCTTAATGAGTCATTGGAGGTGTGAGAAGTGGCTCCACTTTATTGAAACCACGACCGTACCATCGTAGATCTAGATTGGGATCAAGAGCGGACCCATTAAAAAAAATCCATGAATTTATAAATTAGTTGTAAATTTATACTAAATGGTCAGAAACTTAAAACTTTTATTGTCAGTATAACTGGCGAAAATAATAAATTCGATTAATTAAATTGCGAATCTTAGGGCTGGTTTTATGGTCTATGGATAGAGATGGAGTCCGATTTCGTACATAAAACTCCAAAAATAACGTATTCCCACTCTATCTAATATTTTGTTTGAAGTGGCTGAATTTAGGCGGTGACTGACCTTATGCAGATTCACCTTATTACCGACCTTCGTGGTCGAGTAGTCGCAGCATGCCGACCGTTTCTTCGTAATCACAACGACAATTTCTGACGTCATTGTAGAATAAGATTCTTTTTAATATTGTCTTGAATCTGGGTGGTTAAGGTATCACCTTTGTTTCCGACTTCCATAACACTTAATGCTACTTTAGTAATGTAATTGAACATATAAATTGATTTTATTTAATTAAAGTTCTAAATAAAAAAAATACCATTTCAATAGGCCGCGATAGGCTCCGATATTCGGCGCAGTTGCATGCGCCATCGCCACGTCGTCACTCTCCGTCGCCGGTGCCACTCTCTGTAAACTTGAACTGTTCCTGACACACAGAACTCACAGAAACGGCTTTTCTATGTTATGATGTTTTTAAACAAACAGACTACTGAATTTCAGATACTCGACAAGTTACAAAAAGCATCGTAAAAATCCTAATAATGATGTCATTTTAATATATTGTATTTTAAAATATTAATTCATACGTTCTCTATCTTATAATATCGAAGATTCAAAATATTGATTTGGCTAATATTGGCTTAATAAATTGTTCAGTCAAAATTATCCTGTACTCATTCTATACGTATCGGATATTTATTTATTAGGCAAAACGGTATCTTCCTTCAGAACTGGTCTTGCAATAGAGAAGTACGGTATTTTTAATAAAAAATAAACATATCTTCAGATTCAGATACCAGCAATGCCTTGTAATAATTGAAAAAAAAAATTAATCAGGAGAATCAATGAATTCCTATTCACCGTAAAACATTAAAGTGATTGATGGATGATTTACTATAAGATAATAGATATATTTTTTTATAAAAAAATAATTACGATGAGACAAATAGTAAACTGATCTAAGTTGAAACTAATCTAAGTTACAACCAAAGGTTTAAAAATTTAGATTTTATTCTTGTAGTATTAATCTATTACATCTTATAAAAATTAAGTCAAGCGCAATGGTAAAGTTTGTTTATTTAAAAACTTCCACCCGGTCCTCTGAACGTAGATATTTTCGTAGTATTAAATCCATCATACATATATTAACTTAACTTTTTTATGTTTTCAGATATGTGGCCATGTTGTGCCTATAATTATATAGGCTTAAAATTGAACGAGGTTAAGTTAAATAAGCAATGATATTTAGCTTGTAAAGTATAAAAATAAGAGCGAGAAAAAAATATAACCATAGTACACCAAAGGCCTATAACTACGTAACTAGCTGCACAATGTTTATGAAACTTTGTTTTATGACATTAAATAAAAAAAGCAAATATAAACTTAAGCAAACAAACACAAAAGTACGTTTTTACGTGATTTATTTTTTTATTACTGTTACAAAGACATCCAAAGGGCACACTTGGAGATATGTTCTTTCTTAGCATTTTTATGGATTTTATTTGAAAACAAAGAATCTGCTTTTCTAAATACCTATTATTATAACTTATTTTTTTTTTTATAAAAATATTATGATATTTAACTTAATAATAAACTATCTTGAGTCATACATCTGAGCTGTATCAATTATTGTATTACAGATTTTTTTTTTTTTTTATATAATATAGGCATGCGCTTGACCACCATCTCGCCTGATGGTAAGCGTCGATGTGATCTAGGATGTGACGCGCTTGCCTAGAAGGTATCTATTTACTCGTGACTTGAAGACCCCTAAATTGTATTTGTCAGGAAACACAGACTCAGGCAAAGAGTTCCACTCCTTAGCGGTACGTATCACAAAATTGGATCCAAAACGCTTAGTGCGACTCTTTGGTATATCCACCATATAACGGTGACGCCAGTTTGTAAGTCTGGTTGTCCGATGATAAAATGGGGACGGCGGAAGAAGATTGTACAATTCAGCTGCACACTCTCCGAAATGTATCCTATAAAATACGGATAGGCTTGCCACCTTCCGTCTATGCTCAAGGCTTTTGAGCTTTTTATAGAAAAGATCTTCATTGCCGATGAGCCTCTTTGCCCTCCTCTCAATGGACTCAAGCGTCTGGAGCTGGTATCGGGCGGAACCGTCCCAAAGATGAGAACAATACTCCATACACGATCGAACTTGTGCTTGGTAAAGGTTGAGCAACTGTTCCGGTGTGAAGTATTTTCTCACCTTCGCCAGAATGCCAAGTTTTTTTGAAGCCACTTGAGCCATGCTCTCAATGAAAGAGCCAAAATTGTGAGTTGGTGACAAAGACATACCTAAAAGCTCAAGATGGTCAGTGATCGGCACGGATACACCTCGGAAAGTAGGAGTCAAGATATTAATTAAGTAACAGATGTTAATTTTTCCCCATCACGGTGCACTGGTTGCTCTGAGATACAGACATTATATATTTTGGTGTGAGACTCTGACAATCTAATAATTAGATATGTTACCGGCCAAACCCGATTTCAGGACAAACTAGTTTTGCCTAGGCTAAACTAGTTCTTCCTATACGCGATAGGATTAACTAGTATAGCCTAGTCCAAACTAATTTATCCTAAGCCCGATAGGATAAACCAGTTTAGCTTAGGCCAAACTAGTTTTTCCTCATATAAATACGCATATTCTAGGATAAACTAGTATAGCCTAGTCTAAACATTATAGTATATCTAGAAAGTCAAAATAAATAGATAAACTGAATAAAATACTCCGTAATTGGAAAAATAACCATTTTTATTAAAACAATAATGATTTGTCGTTAAAAGTTATGGATAATTGGTAATACAAACAATCATACTATAACAAATAATAAGTGTTTTTAACAGAAGCAATAATCATATCTCAATTATTAAAACCTAACCTAACCTAACCTTTTTTTTTTTTTTTACGAGGGGAAATGCCTTGCGCATACCCCACCGTTGGGTGGACGGCGGGGTTATGTGGGACTCGCCCGTCAGTAATAGGCTGACGGGCATACCCACTAAAACCCCTCGGTGTGTCCACTCTTTCAGGATCTCCGGCGTGGGGTCCTTATTGGGAATCTATCCACACCGTATTGGGAATCTATCCACACCGTATCTAACCTAACCTAACCTAACCTAAGTATCATTGCCTTCTTGCACTGGCATCTGTTTGTTTAACAGTTTTTATTGCAGATGCATCTCACAAAACCTTGGCCTGATTCAACTGAATGTTTCGTAACTGCAGTCCTTAACGATATTTCAGAGCCTTGGTTTACATCTGTTACCTCTAAAAATTGGTTTAGACTAGGCCGTACTAGTTTATCATAGAGTGTGCGTATTTATATCACGATCAACTAGTTTGACCTAGGCTAAACTGGTTTATCCTATCGAGCTTAGGACAAATTAGTTTGGACTAGGCTATACTAGTTAATCCTATCGCGTATAGGAAGAACTAGTTCTGCCTAGGCAAAACTAGTTTGTCCTGAAATCGGGTTTGGCCGGTAACAGATATATTGTTATTATAAGGTAAATTGTAATCGAAGATTTTGGGCTATATTTGAACGTGTATAAGAACAGTTGTGCTGTTTTCCTTCAGGGTAATCTTTGGTAATCGGCTGTCGTTGATGTCTTTTACCTCGCTTTAAATACACTTTTAGTTTCTATAGCTTCACTTTCACATTAATCCATTTCAATTTTACTTTAGCACAGATGTTTTCAAATGTGTGTTTAAATTTTCTAATTATGCTTTAAAATTGGTTATATATAAACATATGACATGATCAACTCAACATATAACTTTATTTCACTAACTGCTAAAAACTACGAGGTTCACTTTGGTGCTTGGTGTTACTATTTACTTCTCTGACGATAGATTTTTATTACTATGGATTATTGGTCTCTTAAGAATAGCATTGAGTGTTCCCGCATACTATCCGACTCTTTCTTTCGCCGATTTTTGCTAAAATTTTATACGGTTTTTGTAATGGACTCAACGCAAGCATCCGAAACGCAATTGTCGGTGAAAAAAATTGTTAAAATGTTGTTCGTGGACGGAAACGCTAATTGACTGTGCTTACGCTACGTTACGTATCAGAATTAATAATTCATATAGTCCGGGGTTTTGCCACGATAAGACTTGTTCTTATCTCAAGAAATAGAAAAACTTAATTAACGTGGTAATTTTTCTCAAAACGTATATTTAAATGTTTTGCAAGCTTAGTTATCGGTTGACTGTGTCCAAATTGTAGAAATAAATGATAACTTATTTTTTCTGCGATTCCTTAATTTAGCAAATTTGTTTATGTTAAACAGTTTGTAAATAGTTTAGTATTTACATTTCAATTCGCGTGTGTTATTAAAATATTATTTTTTATTATAAGTTATAATTTCTCTCTTTGGGATAGCTTACCCGTTTAACCACTCTATCCACAATCAGAAACATTTTCGGAAATAAAGCTACTTACACGCAGGAAATCGTCAAAAGGCAAAGGAATTCGCGCCATTTTAACCACATAGTTGGCTTTTTCGAATAATTTTTCATACTAGCTTAGATTTTTTTAACAATAATACGGATTCAGCATATCAAACTACTACAAACTGTCAAATATTAATTGATATTGATATCTATGTGTCGTACTGAAAGTTAAGAGTTTCTTTGCCGCACTCCGGATAAGTGGACAGATTTTATCATTGGCATTATACGTAAATACCTACGTAAATACTTTTTCTTGGACTTTAACACCGAACATAGCTTTGATGTGTGTCTTTTTATATGTCTACGTAAGTGGGGTGGAGTGAGGTATCAAATAAATGAAAGGGTTTGATTTGTGTATTAAATAAAAAAAAACGAATTGATTAAGCAGTTAACACAAAACACGATTACTAATAATATAATATTATTTTTTGATTGTTCATTTTATAATATTCATATTATATTTTATTTTTTATGATTTTTTACTTTTTACCTACAAAAAAAAAACTGGTTGGTTGCCTGTAAAGTCGGTATACGGGCGAAAGTTTTACGTGACAACGACTTTGAGTGGTAAAATAATTTTAATGTGAATATTCATTCGTATAGTAGGAAGAAGGATGAAATAATAGTAACAATTTAAAACATTTATTTATACAAAGAATTATATTTAAAACATTAATTTATAGGCACGCGTCCCTTCCACTTTTTATCTGTCTCTCTCGCTCTTAGGCGGGCTAACCATGCCCGAGTGGAAGGGACGCGTGCCTCTCACTCGCTCTCATTGTAAGCGCATAACGTGAGCGGAGCGTAACGCAGTTTCTTGAAGTGTCACCCGGCAAACCAATTTATAAGACGTTGTCACGTCAAAAATAGTTTACTTTTATCTATTTTGTTTTATTTTTTTATTAATTATTGCATCAAATACAGCATAAGGCGAAGAAATGTTTTAAGTAAACAACATTGTAAAGATTTAAACGCGTCAATTGAAAAAAGCTGACTACAATAATCGCATTTACCGATGTTCATTACGGTGGACCGTTCAACATTTTATGCAGATCTTCGTTGAGCAGTGCAATAGCTTGTGTGAATTAGATGTATCCTCCTGTACGTATAACAGCGATCGTCCGCATTCAGATACAGGGATAGAAGTAGTAATAGAATTATTAATGCCAGAAAAATGTAGAAGATAAAGTATGTCACCTTGCGATATCCAGCAATAAGACCACACCATTCTGGCAGAGTCTGATCGCTGCGCATCGTCTGCTGGCGAAAAAGGACGAGCAACACATCCTTCCTGAGGAAGAATATCCCAGTCAGTGTTGAAACATTATATAGCTCAATCTATGGTTAGTATTGTTCAAAACGGCATATTTACTATGTTTTGTACTTTTGTTGAGGATCCGATATTTCGGCGCAGTGGCATGCACCATCGTCACGGAAAAATTAATACCTTCAGCCATATCTTAGGAACGTATTTAAATGTTCTGTTATTCAAAGGACCAATTTTAATCTTGATATCTTGAATTTTTCTACATGAGAGCAGATAGTGTAATGTATAACAACGAGATTTTAGAACTGTATACACTGACACTACAAAAGGACCGTTATCAGTTAATGTGCGTGAAACCACGAAAGAAAGGAGACGTTCTGTTTATAGGAGTATTACCTTGCTAATTCGATGTCGATCGGATGCCTGAGGCACGCAAAGCCTTGCGGCACGAAGCCACAGTCACAGTAATACAGTCGCGCGCGCAACTCGCGTCGTGCGTTCTATACGTGCACTGTATAACTTGTGTTTATTAATTACGTGAAAACAAAATGAAACTACACTTTAAAATATTTGGTAAGCATCAATGATGATATAGAAGTTTTGTAAGTTTTAAAGATAATTACGATGGCGCCGCGTCGGGAGCGAACTTTTGCTAGTGATGGCATGATCTAGATAGTTGTAAAATGTGAATATTTACAGGATCGCTACCGTTGCACCAAATGATCGTCATAAATAATTGAAAGATACTTTTGTTTTGATTACATATAATCGAAGGATAACATGAAGGATACTCACTCTAAAATCAAGAAAGATTTATAAGGATATCTTTCATTAAAAGTAGGTTTAACAGTCGCAACTTAACACGATCTCTAGGCTAAAGATTTGCTCAGATAATAAGACTGATCGAAGGTCTCGCTAATTCTGAGAAATCAAAAATGATTCCGGTTATTATGATGTTATAATCTAACTTTATACCTATGTAGGTATTTATTTAAAAGTACCAATACAGATGGATTAAGTTTTTTCGTCTTGAAATTATTAATTAACTTTTTTTAATCTATATTTTCCGTATTGCACTTGGGATATTAATGAATATAACTTTTATTAACTGTGATATACGGAAGACAATAAAAAGATCCACTTTCTAATTATTATTGTGCGTGTAAGTGCGTCTACAGTTCAATAGAAAAAACCCTAGTCTTACTTACTTGAATAGTGCGTTCGAAAATATAAAATCAAGTTGCTTGGTCATAATAAAAAATTCTTGATGGTCATATTTGATTCAACGGGCGTCATTCCGATGTCAGTTTGATTAATTTCACTTGCATCATCCCAGTTGGCTTACTGAACTAGTTTACACTTATTATTACTTATTTTTACTTATTTTTAATATTTTAATATATTGATGCATTGTTCAGTGAGGCGTTCGTGATATTGACATTGTATTGGAAAGTTATATTCCGCGTACCACACCTAGCGAAGTCATGAATTTTGAGTGAACGGTTAAATGCGCATATAGACGCATTGTATGAAGCAAATTGGCGTATTATGTTTTAAACTTGATTTTAAAATAAATTGTCAAATAAAAATATATTGGTTAGTTATTATTAGGTCGATGCAGTAGCTAAGCATAAAGCTTCGCTATATATTGGAGCGGAGCGAATTGGTACTTTAAAAAATATAAGCTCTAGAGAGTTCAGTGTGTATGTTACAGTTAAAACTAGTTTTTAGATAGAATGCGTTATTCCTAGTTAGAACTAGTTTTTAATGTATGCCTTTGTTAATACTAGCATTAACTAATGCTCAAATCGAATATCAGTTAAAATAAGTTCTTACTAGACAAAACGCGTTTTCCCAAAGCGAGTCAGTTAACACTGACACCTTGAACATCGTATTTTATTCCGATTGGTCGCTAGACGTAACCTGATTCGACGAGTGCGGGGAACAGCGTCGTCCGCGCGCTGTGTGCTTGCTTCGTTCATTCCCGCTTTGTTTTTATTCCGATAAGCACGTGCTTGCTTGCTTCGTTCATTCCCGCTTTGTTTTTATTCCGATAAGCACGTATATCATCGAGCGAGCGCAATTGTCATGGCAAACTTAAATGAGGGGACGCGATGGAAAGAGGAGTAATTAAACAAGTTATTAGCGATTCGTGATCACGAAAAAAAGAAGACCACTTTTATATTATGACAAAAGAAACCTATAACAATTTAGTGGACGAAATTGAAGAAGCACAATTAGCTGTTCAGAAATCTCAAAAACAGTACAGAAGACTAAAGCGATTTAAAGTAATTAATATTTTTGGCATACGAAAATTAGTGACAAAACAGGAGCCCATGAAGTACTACTTGTATGTAGATGAAATGTTTGACATAATTTAAGCAGCTCATGTGGCCGTCGGACATGGTGGTCGGGATAGACTGAAAAATGAAACTTCTCGAAAATATGCAAAAATAACCTTAGAAATGATAAATATTTTTCACACTATGTGCAAAACTTGTCAGCGTAAAAAGAGTATGAAGAAAAAAGGACTTGTTTCAAAACCCATAATTCATTCTGAAATGAACAGTCGTTGCCAAGTCGATCTTATCGATATGCAAACACAAGAAGATCGGGGATTTAAGTTTATATTGGTATATCAGGACCATTTGACAAAATGTTTTGTTACGTGCACTGAAAAGTAAGAGAGCCGTCGAGGTGGCGTATCAACTGACTGATATATTTTTGACATTTGGTGCTCCTTGCATCTTACACTCCGATAACGGCAGAGAATTTGTAAATTCTGTCATAAATGAGCTCGTTTCATTTTTGCCCGTGTGTAAACTGGTACATGGAAAGCCAAGACACAGCCAAAGCCAAGGATTTATTGAAAGGGCTAACCAAGACGTAGAGAAACTGTTGGCTTCATGGATGCAAGATAACGATACCACAAATTGGTCAAATGGTATTCGGTTTTATGAAAAATCGGGCACTTCATTCCGGTATTAAACAGTCACCATACAAAGCAATGTTTGGTATAGAACCACGAGTAGGGCTTATGACTTCGACTTTGCCTCGAGATGTTATTGAGGATATACGAGATGAAGATGCGAGGCCAAGAGAGGAAAAAAGGCCAAGAGAATGACATTGACACCAGATGCAATACACGTTCCAGTAGAAATCGGTGATAATGTAATTATACAAATCCCTGATGTTGAACGAGCAAAAGCAGATCTAGGAAATATAGTGGGAGTGGGATCAGGGTTTTCACAAAATAGTAACGAAATATGGAACGCTTGACAAATTATATTGCAGGTATGAAACTACGTATTGCTTTATTGTTTTATCAAGTTTAATTATACCCCTTCGTTCTAACTACTTAGTTAAATGTGCTTTTCAGGTCAGAATTTGACAAGTGCAAAGAAATTTTTTTGCGTGAATAAGATGTACCTAATACAAATTTACCTTTGACAACTGTTGCTAAGAAAGCAGCCATAGGAACAGGCCAAGGATTTATGCGCTGCGTATGCAAGAAAGGATGTATATCAAAAAGGTGTCTCTGCAAGAAAAGTGGTTATCTTTATAATTCAAACTGCCACGATAGTTTCTCTTGCAACAACAAGTAGATCCTCATCCGTTTTCCAAATTTAAGTTCGACTGATTAGATTTTATTGTGTGTTAATAGGTGTTAATCAATGTTCTTTAACAATGTTTCTTTTTGAAATTTTATGGTTGTGTTTTGTTGATTTATATTATTATTTTACTTACCTACTTATAATTAACATTGTCATCTTGGCAACTAATTTAAGTCGATGTTCCCTAATATGTTCCTTTAGTGTTAGATTATTATTTGGTTCTCAGTGTCTTAGATCTTTTCAATAAATATATTTAAAACTATATTGTTTTCAATTCACGATCTGACAGCTCGATGTGACAACTAGTTTTATCTGAAAATCAAATATATCAGTGGTAAATTCTAGTTTTTACTCGGTATTCCTAGTTTTAACAAAAGCATTAAGTAAAAACTAGTTTTAACTAGGGAAAACAAGTTCTAACGAAAAATGCGTTTTAACTGTAACATAAATATGCTGAAGCTCGAAAATTTTTTTGTTGTTTATCCCATAGAGCCAATATTTTTAGGTTATAATTTTTTTATTTTTGCGAATTTCAAAATACCTGTTGGTTCGATTCATTATAAAAATACGAAAATCGACGAATAACTTATAGAGTTCGTCACATACATATTGTCATTAAAGCTAATCCATGGGAGCTTCGCTCGCTCCACTTCAATAAATACTTTTTGAGGTCTGTCATTATACAAACCTAATGTTGTGTAATACAAGTACATAGAAGATATATAAAAACTGACCCACAATTACTAAGATAAGGTTATCTGTCACTACTATTTTAACGAACATGTAATTATATTTATTTTTAATTAATCGCAGATGCGGTGCCGACGAGGCTAGTGATCGGCATGATGATGTTCTTCGCATGCTGGGTCAACTACATGATGAGGGTCAACATGAGCGTTAACATCATCGCCATGGTTAACGACGAATCCAACTCTACATCGTAAGTAGTTGCAACGTTAATTATATAACTATTAATTTAAATTACTTAAAAGCTCTGGAGGTTTAAATATAATGTCAAAAATGCTCATCAAATTGCTCTAAAAAAATTAATTTATAATATCATAAGGTAGGTCGAAACTGAGTATGCAGTCTAGAAGGTAGCGGTCAAGGTAGTCGACTGTCAATCGACCGACAAAGTTTTAGTATTGTCTTCTTCTTGCCTATTTCTCTTCTCATTATTCCCAAAATTAGTTCCGTTTTACTATTATGGTTATAATAGATACTTACTTATAGATAAATTATTCACACGCTAAGACGAGTTCGTATATAGGAACATACTTGTGAGTCATGGTATTTTGGTAAACATTTATATTTTTATCTCCCCGATTTTCAATTGGGCTGAAATTTTGCATGCGTATTTATATCTCGTGACAATGCTATATTATGATGACATGGAGCTGATCTGATGCTGGAGCTGGAAGGTGGCCACAGGAACTACACAATAAAGTGATACAACCCCATCGTGTTTGGGCTTTTTAACTTTTTTTTCGTTTTATTAACAAGTAATAATAAAAAGCTTGTTTTTTTAAGTTTAAAAAATAAACATATCTTATTTTTTATTCATGTTAAGATATTACTTTTGACCAATTGGTTCACAATTACGATTTATTCAATAAAAAATGTATTTTATCGAAATATTCAATCAAAGCTTAATGTCACCTAATGTAAGTTTTTTAACAAAAAATACAAGAAAATTAATGTGGCTCTTGCCACGTTGTATTGAGACTAGATTTTGTAATATTTAGGATGTCAAAATTTTCATCTTGTATAGCTCTGAATGTTGCTGTATGAACAAACAAATAATTGTTATCTAGCAACCATTTGTAGTTTATCAAATTTTCTGTAGCGGTTCTAGGTTCTATGTTTTGACTCTTTAAATGCATGGTTATACACTACACTTCCAGGTACTATTACGCTATAATTTCCAGCTACATAATTTCTTTACTTTAAACATATATAGCTGATTAAAAATAAAATCCTAAATTCGCAAAAGGGATTTAGATACAGCACTTCATATTCAAATTACGATGAAAGAAGAACATCTTGATATATACTAACGTGACCAGGTATATAAACGTGACCAACACACTCATTCACTTAAATCACACTTTTCAATATGCTTCGCATCAGGTGCGTCTAATGTAGTTCAAAGCATTCAGAAATTAACTCAGATTGTGATACTACATATTAGGAAATACTACAAAAATATCAAATAGAAGAAAAATCACATTTCCGCTATAAACTCTAATAGGGCTTTGTTTGCTGGTTTAATAAGGTTTGATAAATCTCACCACACAATATTTATAAATATGGTTCTGAGGACTGAGTGTATTCAAATATGTAAATGTTACTATCGCCTTACAGTTAAGATCTTAAATTAAGACCTTATTTTTATAGCGTTATGGTATATCTTAAAAATAAAAAAGTTTTGCTCATTTACGAAGTCATACTCAGACCTCAGATTGGCTGCCGTGATGTTGCGTTATTCACAAGTAGTATATAGCGCTCATTTTGACTAAGCAAAAATTAGATTGTGCTAACTAAATAAAGAAAAAGGGGCTGTAGTCACAGTGAAATACGTGAAAGAACTTATGCGCGTTTGAGAATGTATACTACAGCACTACTGCTTATGTTTCACAGTACAGACCATGATATAAATAAACAACTTGTAACGATAAACTATATGAGGTTTATGTATCACAACGTGATTTCCATATTCCGCTCAAATTAAATAATGTGCTGAGAAATAATAAACATCCCGCAGCACGACGTGTGCTGCGGGTGATTAAAGTACGTAAACGTCAGAGAGATATATACTATACACAAGTAATGGCTTCCATTCTCTTAATAATTAATTTGAAACAATGCCAGTGGGTTTTATGTTTCTTATGTTATAAATAGGTAAAAAAGAAAACTCGTATATAATCTCAACTACAATTTACTTCCAATCACCTTTAATTCAACAACTTAAAATGCGCAAATACCAACTGTCTGTCAGATGTAATCTGTTAACAGCTAGTTCTGCTGAAAAATAGCTAATGCTCAACATGGGATATTTCTTATCGTTATTCCCTTCTTGTTTAATACATCGATCTCGTCATAACTGAAATGAAAGGCGTTTTACGTCAAAAGCTGATAAGAGAGTTAAAATCTTGACAAGGTGTTATAAAAAACACCGTAAAAATGTTATAAATATCAAAGTGAAAAATATTGTCAACCCTAGTAAACTGTCACTGTATAGAAGTGATTATCATAGATTATTTAACAGAGTGGACTCTTTAACGGATTTTGAGTTTTTCATTCAAAAAGGGTTGCAAACTCAATAAGAAGAATAAATGGCTACGAAAACGTCAAGTCGAAAAAAAACGTTATGTTGTCAATTTCAAATCTTCTAATCGATATCTTACAATTATTTCGTGTTTTAACCAACATTATTTCTAAAGTGAATAAATGGCTATGTTTTCTAACCCTGAATATTACGATATGATGTTACGAGTATGCTACACCATGAAGATGGCAACTTAAATCGTGCTCGCAAACTGTATAGGCAAAGATTTATTGATGGTAGACCCCTCGTTGGACAGCGATGGCTATCTTCGTACCAATACTTTCTCAACATATCAAGACGCCTACATTCCACCGGGTCCTTTCATCGGTCCGCTGGAAGTGGACATTCAAGAACAGTCGATCCCAGACAGGCTGAATCACTTTTGCAGCACTTTGAAGAAGAGCCAACCACGAGTACGAGGCGCGCCGCAGCAAGACTCGGTATGAACTATGTTACAGTTTGGCGAAATTTTCGTGACGACAATCTTCACTCTTATCACTATCGCCGTACGCAGGAGCTGATACAATCCGATCTCGCTCCCAGAAGGAACTTCTGTGAGTACCTCAGGCAGTTAAGCGAGAACCCTAATTACGCAAACAATGTTCTTTGGACGGACGAGGCAACATTCACGAGGTAAGTACTTTCAAATATTCATAACGATCACGTTTGGGCTCGAGCTGAATGTGTGTGATAATTATGACAGGCATGTCAACGGTTCTGTCATTTTGCCGTCACGTCTGAACGGAAGCAATTTCCTAACGTTTTTACAAATGGAATTAGAAGAGGCGATTGACGACTTTCCTGTGGCCGACAGGGATTTCCTTGACAACCAAAGGAACATGGTGTTTCAACACGATGGAGCTCCGGCACATATTGCTCGCGAAGTGCAAGACAGTGGCGTAGCATAGGTCACTAGCACCCGGTGCGGATTCCAAATTTGCCGCCCTCTTATTTTTGCAATCCATTATAAAAAAATTGAGGCATGGTAAAAAGAGTACTTTTATTTAATAACACTAACCTGAAAAGTGAAATTAACATTTTTTGACATAGAGTAGAAGGTAGACTATCACAATATCACTTAGAAAAATTACAGAGTTTTTAAAAAAAAATGTAAATCTTTTTACTCGTTAACTTTGTGAATATATCCGATGAAACGGTCATCGGTAATCGTTAAATCATTATTTACTGTAAGCAAAAAATGCTGTCGATTGCCTCCAAGGTGTAATTCGTGTTGCAACAATGTACGCGTAACGCGTATCTTTGCTGTTTTTCTACCAGTAGCTTTTAGCTACGGTGAAGTACAAAGAATGCGTAAGGAGACATATTTATTTAAAATAACATTGAAACTTGAAACAAAATAAGTTTCCTAAATAATAGTTATTGAGAAACCTTGCGCTTGCATCACCCATGCATAGAACCTGCATAGGTACCTGGGTATTTGGTAACAACAACAAAAAAATGACGAAAAAAAAAACTGAAAGAAATTAACTTTTTTTTATATTTTAATTTTTTTTTCTCTATCTGCCACCTCCGCAGCGCCGCCCCCGGCAAAGTGCCGCCCGGTGCGGACCGCACCCTCCGCCCCCCCCATGCTACGCCACTGGTGCAAGAATATCTTAATAGTGGGCATTGACGATCAGTTTTTCGTAAAACTGTGACGTAAAACTGTGGCGTCACTCCAAATGGTTTTAGGTAATTCGATTTCCGTATTCAATGGCGTCACTCCGGCTCTTCAGTTTTAAATCGGCCGGGCAGTGACTTGTTTGTGTTGGATTGACGATCATGTACTCACGATCAGCTTGGCGCGACGCGCCGAGTTGGATTTATGATAATCTCGGAATTACGTGGCGCGCGTCGTCAGTTAAAACTGTGGAGTGATGATTCGACACTCACGATCAAATTTTGGATTGACGTCAGTTCAACTGATGCGAAAAACTGACCGTCGCTTCGCAGCTTTACGGTTGCTTTCCGCGAGGATAGATCGGCCGTGCGAAACTTCTTCTTATGATGTATATGCCTTACTGTTTTAGAGATGCAACAGTCTTTAAGATCTGTTTTAGCGTCAATAACACCAAATATGGTACGAAATGCCACACAAGCCATATACCGGTTGTGTTAGTGTTAGTTTACGATGAAAGAGACCTAACATATAGGTCTTTTAACATTTTCTTTGACTTATAATATCGATCTTAGCGGCTTCTGTACATTTTGTCATTGAGTCTGTCATTCTGCGGATATTAGGTAAAAATGTACATTAACATTCTGTGTTATTTACTCTTTTATTATATGGAATTTTTATTAATTATGGCGGTAAATCACACTGCGATACTACGGTTTTCAAATATTGAAATTTGACTTTTTACAAGGGACAATTTAACCGCGTTTCCGCTTTATTTTGTTTTAAAACAAATAATCAGTTTTTACAAACCGATATAACCGATAACCTTTGAAATTTAATATTACTTAACATTTATATATATGTATACCTTAAAGGTGACCTTTGTGCTGAAATGCTTACTAAAATATTTTTAAAACACTTTTAAAACTTGTTTAGGACTTGTTAAGGAACTCGTATTGGGCATGCAGTTTTAATAGTAACCTTTAAACTTTAAAACGTAGTAAAACCGCTGAGTTTCGCTAAGATGCTGCCATAAATTAACTATTCTGTACCTGACTTAGAGGTGTTGATGTAATGAATGTGGTTTTAGAGTGAAAACCGAGTGCGAGGCCATCGCGACAGACGATAGCTCCGTGTACAATGCGACCACAATATTGGTCACCAAGAGACAACTGCGACAGGTAACGTTTCATTTTGTTACTCTTTTAATGTACATAAGTCTTTTAGCACGTAGACAATTTACGATCACGGTCAAATGCACCGCGCAACAATCTTAACTGCCCGTTCAAGACAGACAGAAAGGTAGAAAGAGATGAAATTATTTTTCTCATGACAACTTCACTTCACTTTTGCTGAGACTTTAATAAATATGTGCAATTATAAGTTTTAGTCATGCTACATTACTACATAAAAATTGCATTTTCATTTGAAACAGAACTTATGGCCGAACTAGGTAGTATAATTCATATTTCCGATTATACGGGAGTAGTAGGGATTCGTGGGTTCTGGCGCACTTCCCCCCAACCCAGACCCCTCTCCTCCCTTCCCTTTGGTATCATCCAAACTCGATCCGACCAGCGTCACCGCCTAAAAAAAAAAAAAAAGAAAAAAAAAAAAAAAAAAAAAAGGTAAGCACCCCCATTTGGAGCGATTGCGCTGGGTCCCAGCTTCGTATCTCTTACCGTTTCCGAGATACGTTTTTGCTGAACTCATTCCTACTTGATTAACTAATGAACCCCTGTTAATGACACCTCGACGCTAATGACACACTCGACTTAAGGCCTTAATGACATGATTCTAATCACCTTCCCCGATGCTTCTCATTAACATATCGTTCATGGCTAATTGTTTTTTAGCAATGCTATGTACTCTGTACCTAAATAATAAAAATAATTTATCATGGAAATTATTTCCAAATTTGGAATCTGCTCTTCATCGGTCATTCTCGTGATACATTTACTATTATTTCATGCTCCTAAACTTATCAACTACGTATGAAATATTTTTAAAATTATGTTTTATTATTACAAGTAAAAACACCATATTTCTTTGTCTTAAACGTATACTCATTCAATATTGAAATGCTTTATCAACTACCTGTTACCGCAGTCCATGGTCGAGGACAATGAATTTGTACCATTTTTCACCCCATGCATTCAACATCAAAGCAGTACAGATAATTAATTCGAGAACGATGGGTTGAGAATGATGGTTAATTGCACCTTATGCGTGGAGGAAAGAAATAGTGGACGTTTGGTTGCTGGTTACTCACGCCCATCATCGCCGATTCCGATGGAAGCCGCACCAGTCAACCCCCTCTTGCGGGATTGGACCGCAGAGGAAGATGAAGAAATCAACGAAATTGTCGCCAATACCGATACCGACATGTGGAATAGGGAATATCGTATTCTCCAACAACCACTTCTCCAACTTTGTTTTAATAAATACGATGTTTGTAACATATATTAAAGAATTGTAAATTAATTAAAGCATTTTTCTCTTTTACTCATCTTATCTACAGGCTACATATTTGGTCATCACTTTGAAAATACGGGACCTTGTCTACACAATTGCAACAATAAAATCTTGGCGATGCATACTATTATTTCATGCACCTAAACTTATCAACTACGTATGACATTTCTCTTTGCTGTATTTCAACCAAGTTAAACGACATGAAACTTTTTAACTTATGTTTTATTATTACAAGTAGATACTCGTTACCATGCGAACACCATATTTCTTTGTCTCAAACGTTTACTCATTCAATATCGAAACGCTTTATCAACAATTTGAACTATTTGATTCCGCAATCGTAATGACTCGCCATTAACTTTCACTAATTTTGTTTTCAGAATCTTAATAACCTTGTTCATTATTTTATCAATTATTTGCTTCCAGTATCATGACAAGTTTTGTTTACTTGTATAACTACATTTTATCAATTATTGACAAACACATCTAATGATCTGAACTAGTATAAGAACAATCGCATCGTAGCATTTGCTAACAAAGTGCTATCCACTGCCATCGAAAACGTAGACTACTGCTCAAGTCAAGTCACGACAACCGATATGGATGTGAGTATTATTTATTATCTACATACTTTCATTATGCTTGTTTCTGATTTTGTGACTTGTTTGTCTAAACTATCAACCTTCAGTGTATTCCATAATGTTGATGTGTATTCATTGTTGTACTTACTATTCTTTGTATTCATTGTTATAGCTTACATCATGATCAGAGCTAGACAGATCAAGAGGTACCTTATTTTGAACGATTGCATATTTGAATATAAGCCACTGAGTAACATCGTTAAAAAGTATCATGACTAACGATACTATTATAGTGGATGTGCAAGGCTTTAAAAATGAAAAAAATGAATTTATATTAAAAGAATTAGTTATCGGCACAAAAGAGCACAGTCAAATATTTCTAATAAAACCACCATACCCATTCTCTACTCTGACTCTGGAAGAAAAGAAACGTGTCAAGTGGATAGAAAGAAATAGAGGATACCTTTGGAGTGAGGGGCACATTGATTACATAGAATTTAGAAGACTCATTAAGTCCTACTGTGATAAGCGGAGCATCATAGTGAAAGGTAGAGAAAAAGTTGATTGGGTGCGAGAATTATGTGGACACGAAAACGTTTTTGATATAAGTGATAAAGGTATACCTAATTTAGAAACTTTAAGTGAACTCTATTGTAAAGACATATCTACATATAATTGTTTTAACCATACGAAATATTGTGCATTAAGAAATGTTATATGTATTAGAAAATGGATTATAAAAAAAAATATATCATTGTATTGACTATTAATAAATAACTGTTTTAATTTATTACCTTTTTTAACATTTACTTGTTTTTATTAATTTCAAGGGTTTTTAAAATAAAGACCAAAATAAATTTAAACATATTTATTACACAAACTTAAAACAGGTCACAAGTAAGTACATCATTTATAATCAAATCAATATAAAAGACTACATATTATTGACATTGTTCAAATTGTAAAGTTAGTAATTTTGAATACAAACTTGAACATTTTTCAAAAATTTGACACAAATCCTGTTTTTCCACTGCCACTAGGCCCAGCCTCTATACAAGTTAATAGAAAGAAAGAAAGAAAGAAAGAAAGAGTTTATTGACCCATTATTATACATTAATAAAAAGTAAAAATATAAAAATAAAAATAAATTAATAAAAAAAAAAAACATGGGGGCCAATCAGGACCCTGCCTCAGCATAATGCCATTGCTCTGTGACATGTCACAGTGCAACGGCGCTGATATTCTGGCAAGGCCTGTGAGAGGTACTACATTATAAATAAAAAGACAATTTTACACAAACAAAAAATAGGACACAGTTAAAAAGAAATAAAAATAAAAAACAGTTAAAAAATGAAATAAAATATATATATGTACATAACAACTATTTGACAAATATTTATATCCATAGAGTAATATTCGTCCGCGCCTAGTCTGTGACACAAACAGACATCACTCCATGGATCCATGGACAATTTTGACACTGACATTACACGTGTACAATACAAAGCCAACTCGACAATGTCCCGTCATGAATTGCCACGTCTACAATCATAAAATTATGTATTATCATTATCATATGTTTGGGGATTCATCAAAAAGTACACACAAAACCTTACATTCATTTCACAGTGAAGTTTCATTATGTGTATCCGTCTTGAATAATAGATAATAGATTGTTAAAATGAATCATTGTTACATCTTACTATAAGAACGATTAATTGGGCAGTGCATAAGAAAGGAAAGCCGACTACAATTTACAATTATAATAAGAAAGATATAATTAGTAGGCAAATACATACAAAATTACATTGGTAATAAGATCATTTTTGATACACAATTTCTTTATAAATTAATAAAATACATATATTACGAGCGACCCGTCTCGACTTCGCACGGGATGACGAAATACTTTAAATTTTTTCTAGCATTAAATATAGCCTATGTTACTCAGGGAGAATGTAGCTTTCCAACGGTGAAAGAATTTTTCAAATCCGCTTAGTAGTTTTTGAGTTTATTCATTGCAAACATACAAAATACAAAAATACAAATCTTTCCTCTTTATAATATTAGTGTAGATGTAGATAGAAGTCACAAAGATTATTCATAATTATATGTGAAACACTAAAAAACTGAAATAACACAACATTAAAAACATGCATAAAAGACAAATCTTACATATTTTTATTACAGATATTAAAACTACTTACAATAAAAAGAATACTATAAATAAAAAAACACATTGCTAATTAAATCATGCTATTTACTTAAACACAAAAAAATTAACATTTTCTTAAACTATAATGACCCCAAGACGATATGTAACAAATTAGGATATTTTTGTGTGAATATCACATGTTTGATTGATCAAAAACGTTGCATATTGGAAATCAAAAAAAAATTTTTTTCAATAAACAATTCTTATAATCGTCCATAGTATATTTTTTTGTTGTTATTTATTGACAACTTTAGCCTTAGCCATAACTTTGTAATAACACAACATTAAAAACATGCATAAAACACAAATCTTACATATTTTTATTACAGATATTAAAACTACTTACAATAAAAAGAATACTATAAATAAAAAAAACACATTGCTAATTAAATCATGCTATTTACTTAAACACAAAAAAATTAACATTTTCTTAAACTATATTGACCCCAAGCTAAAGTGTCTGTTGAGTTAGGTAAAAGGCATCGTTTTGTATCCATTATAAGATAAACCAACTTTGGATATTTTTGTGTGAATATCACATGTTTGATTGATCAAAAACGATGCATATTGGAAATCAAAACATTTTTTTTTTTCAGTAAACAATTCTTATAATCCTAACCTAACCTAACCTAACCTAACCTAATTTAGAAACTTTAAGTGAACTCTATTGTAAAGACATATCACAAATCTTACATATTTTTATTACAGATATTAAAACTACTTACAATAAAAAGAATACAATAAATAAAAAAACACATTGCTAATTAAATCATGCTACTTACTTAAACACAAAAAATTTAACATTTTCTTAAACTATAATGACCCTAAGATGATATGTAACAAATTAGGATATTTTTGTGTGAATATCACATGTTTGATTGATCAAAAACGATGCATATTAGAAATCAACCTAACCTAACCTAACCTAACCTAATTTAGAAACTTTAAGTGAACTCTATTGTAAAGACATATCTACATATAATTGTTTTAACCATACGAAATATTGTGCATTAAGAAATGTTATATGTATTAGAAAATGGATTATCTAACCTAACCTAATTTAGAAACTTTAAGTGAACTCTATTGTAAAGACATATCACAAATCTTACATATTTTTATTACAGATATTAAAACTACTTACAATAAATAAAAAAACACATTGCTAATTAAATCATGCTACTTACTTAAACACAAAAAATTTAACATTTTCTTAAACTATAATGACCCCAAGATGATATGTAACAAATTAGGATAGTTTTGTGTGAATATCACATGTTTGATTGATCAAAAACGATGCATATTAGAAATCAACCTAACCTAACCTAACCTAACCTAATTTAGAAACTTTAAGTGAACTCTATTGTAAAGACATATCTACATATAATTGTTTTAACCATACGAAATATTGTGCATTAAGAAATGTTATATGTATTAGAAAATGGATTATAAAAAATAATATATCATTGTATTGACTATTAATAAATAACTGGTCTAATTTATGACCTTTGTTAACATTTACTTGTTTTTATTAATTTCAAGGTTTTTAAAATAAAGATCAAAATAAATTTAAACATATTTATTACACAAACTTAAAACAGGTCACAAGTAAGTACATCATTTATTATCAAATCAATATAAAGGACTACATATAATTGACATTGTTCAAATTGTAAAGTTAGAAATTTTGAATACAAACTTGAACATTTTTCAAAAATTTGACACAAATCCTGTTTTTCCACTGCCACTAGGCCCAGCCTCTATACAAGTTAATAGATTGTTAAAATGAATCATTGTTACGTCTTACTATAAGAACGATTAATTGGGCAGTGCATAAGAAAGGAAAGCTGACTACAATTTACAATTACAATTATAATAAAAAAGATATAATTAGTAGGCAAATACATACAAAATTACATTGGTAATAAGATCATTTCTGATACACGATTTCTTTATACATTAAAAAAATATATATATTACTCCTCGTGCGAAGTCTCGACTTCGCACGGGTGGACAAAATTCTTAAAATTTAGTCCGAATAGTGGATATAAATGGTAACTTTTGTTTTATTTGCAATTCCTTAATTTAGCAACTTTGTTAATGGTAAACAGTTTGTAAATAGTTTAGTATTTACCTTTTAATTCACGTGTGTTATTAAAATATTATTTTTTATGATAAGTTATAATTTCTCTCTTTGTAATAGCTTACCCGTTTAACCACTCTATCCACGATCAGAACAATTTGCGCAATTAAAACTACTTACATGCAGGAAATCGTCAAAAGGCAAAGGAATACGCGCCATTTTAACCATAAAGTCGGCTTTTTGAATTATTTTTCATAGTGTTTAACATAGAATATTTTCCAATTAGAACCAAGAATGAAGCAAGTTTCATTTTTTTTAACAATAATACGGATTCAGCATAACAAACTACTACAAACTGTCAAATATTAATTGATATTGATATCTATGTGTCGTACTGAAAGTTAAGAGTTACTTTGCCGCACTCCGGATAAGTGGACGGATTTTATCATTGGCATTATACGTAAATACCTACGTAAATACTTTTCCTTGGACTTTAACACCGAACATAGCTTTGACGTGTGTGTGTGTTTATCTGTCTACGTGAGATCGTAGCCTTTGAATGGATGAACCGATTTTCATTCAGTTGCTTTTGTTTAAAAGATTTCTTAATCGAGAATGATTTAGGCCATGTTTAAAGAAAATTTATTCAAACATTACGTTAAACGTTAAGGGGATGAATAAGCGATAGTAAGCGAATAAATCCGAGTGGGGGTATCAAATTTTTTTTAATTTGATTTGTTTTTGATTTTTTATTGTATTTGATTTGTTTATTACAAAACTGGCTATTTGAAGGGGGAAAGGGTTAGTTATGGGGAAGGGGTTGAATTTACTAAATTCAGCGAATATACCCGAATGGGGTATCAAATAAATGAAAGAGTTTGGTTTGTGTATTAAATAAAAAAGAAACAAATTGATTAAGCAGTTAACACAAAACACGATAACTATTAATTTAATATTATTTTTTGATTGTTAATTTTATAATGTTCATATTATTTATTACATATATTATTTTATGATTCTTTACTTTTTTCCTATTTAGACTTTTTCTATTTTGTGTCAAGAGAACTTTAAATTTTTAATTTAAGTTTTAAATTTAAAAATGTGTTAGCTATCTGTATTTTCTTCTTTAAGATGAAAGGGATCATATGTGTATGATTGGTACATTTTTAACTAAGTTTTATTTTTTTAATAATTATTTCATCAAATACAGCATAAGGCGAAGCCATTATAATTTAAGTAAACAACATTATAAAGATTTAAACGCGGCAATTGACAAAAGCTGACTACAATAATCGCATATCGGTAAATGCGATTCGTTACGATGGACCATTCACCATTTTATGCAGATCTTTGTTGAGCAGTGCGATAGCTTGTGTAAATTAGATGTATCCTCCTGTTCGTATAACAGCGATCGTCCACATTCAGATACAGGGACAGAAGTAGTAATAGAAAAAAAAATGAAGAAGAGAAAGTATGTCACCTTGCGATATCCAGCGATAAGACCACACCATTTTGACAGAGTCTGATCGCTGCGCATCGTTTGCTGGCGAAAAAAAGATGAGCACCGCATCCTTCCTCAGGAAGAATATCCCACTTAGTGTTGAAACATTATGTAGCTCAATCAATAGTTAGTATTCCGCAAAACGGCATATTTACTATGTTTTGTACTTTTTTTGAGGATCCGATATTTCGGCGCAGCGGCATGCACCATCGTCACGGAAAAAATTAATACCTTCAGCCATATCTTAGGAACGCATTTAAATGTTCTGTTATTCAAAGGACCAATTTTAATCTTGATATCTTGAATTTTTCTACATTTCTAAGGGTGTGGCCAGATACATTTTATTCCTAATGTATTGTAAAACTTCTTTTGGCCTTCGCATGACTTTTTACAAGAATACTGATTGCAATGTATAGAAATTTTTGTGTTCTGCGATAGAAAAATATATTTTTCACATATCTGTACTCGATATTTACCCTCTAATTTTGGAGTTTTCCTAAAAATCCTAGATATTTTGGAAGATAAAGTGATAGCTGACATATCAATTATAGATATCCTGTGCAATGAAGTGGTGTATTATATTAACCTGGCACATAGAACGCGTAATCCCATCCAAATTTTTCGATGAGCGGTCCAGTGAGCGACCACGTGACTACCGTCCCAATAGCTCCGCCAAGGAGACAGCTCACGAACTTGCCCTTCTCCTGCGGGGGCGCCCAATGGGCCACCAGGGCGTGTAACGCAGGAAACAGGAATCCCTAAAAAAATGTTTTAACTTTAATCAAATATATAATTTCGCATTTGTTTCGTGACCAGCATGTACCCACGTCGGTGTTTGTATCTCTACAGACGAAAGTAAGAAAGAACATAGGAAGTAATACGATGGCCTCAACCAGTATAACGCAGCTTACCCTAACTCTATTGCTGTTTTAAAATTGCACCTGCCTTCATAAATAAAAATATCCAGGCGTGGCGTTTTACGATTCGAGAGCAGAGAAATAGACGTGTTTGCTCACAGGATCACTAAACAAAACCTAAGGCATCTATCTATGTGAGGTCACTTAAAGTATAAAAAGCTATCTCTGTACTATTATCCTATTAGCTGGCGCTCTTTGTTGTACACCGTAAGGTCGAAAATAATAATTAAATAATAATAATAATTAAACCTTGCTCTTTGTAAACACAAGTTAGTACATTCGAAACTAGTGAAGGATTTGAATTCATCTCCCTTCATTCTATTTAAAGATTTTGTAAAGAGTACTTTTGAATTTATTCATTTTATAAATTAACTAGCTAACCCGGCCACGCGTTGCTGTGTTATAAATTAAAATGATACCTATCCTATCTTTAAAGTTAGATCAAATAACAGATAGTTACGAAATTTGATCAATATCGGTTCAGTACTTTCAGAATTTATCCCGAACATACATCGTGACACGAGATTTTTATATATATAAGATATATTTATGAGTACCTAAATACTGAAATCGTAACTACATTGTCAATTCATTGCAATTTTGCTATTTTTGAAGCACAATCCTGAAAAGACAGCAAATATTTGTCTTCCTTACAAGAAATATTTAATTCATAGGATACCTTTTTAAAAGTTTTTTAATAAGAATGAGTAACGATGCCACGACTTACGTAGACATAAAAATATTTAGTGAACGTGCTGATTTGTATCTATGTTATGCCCTTGTCATAGAGACTATATTAATTTTTATTGTAAATATATTGAAATGCTGACAATTGTACTTCCCAATATCTTTCCCTAATTTAGGCACAATGACTGAATAATACAGGACTGATGCTGCGACACCATTATCCAGACAGATATCACATTTCAACAGTAGAAAAGACTGCGCTTTTCATATATAATATGCTTGATTCTGTACTGCTTAGGTTTTGTTGTGGAATAGAATTTTATAGAAATATTTAAACTCACTGATAACAATCCAGTGACAAGTCGCAATGCAACCAACACTAAATAATGCAGTCTAGCGGCAGGCGGGGACAGTAGAGTGAGGATCGCGCTTATGGTAGTTGTGATGAAGATCACCCGCCGTGGACCCCACATTTCTGCGGCCGTGCCTCCAAGGAGGCAGGTAACGGCATAGCCCCAGAAGTATCCTGACAGCACATACGCTTGTTGCTGCGCTGTCCAATCGAATGTCACCACGCCACCGGGCTAAAGGGAGAACTGATAATTACTAAAAATAACAAATTATAAAACTGGCTTAAAAGATAATGTTGACTTATTGTCGGGAAAACGAGTTTGGAAAAAAGCTTTAATGTTCTTATATTTTTTGCGTTCATTCTGTAAAAGTAGTACTTAATTTATACTAGATTTTTTATAGGCCTTTAATTCTTTTTACCATGAAGGAGAGCCTGATCGTTAACTTTTTGTTCATAAACTACGATAATTACATGTCACTATTAAAATGAAATTTTGCAAACATTTGAATTAATTTTTTTACTCATAATTATAAAAATCTAGTAGGTAGGTACCTACCTTATATTATTATTATTTGATATATCTGTGATGAATGATCTCGTGTAAACCAATGTTCGTCAAAAAATTAAAAAATGGTCGCGGGAAGAAGCCGTAAGGGGCCACGCAACCCCCACCACTGTGTTGCGAACGCCGCAGGGTTTTATTGGGTAGCCCTCCAAGCCTTTACCGGACACTAGGCCGGGTAGGGGCATGGAGGAGAGTCCCATATATCGTCTCCTGCTCTCCTGGCGCGAGCGAAGGCGTATCAAAAAAAAGGGTATCAGGTTTCTCGACCGTTTCTATATCTCGAGTCCCGAAAACCAGGATTTCTCGACTCTCTGGAGTATTTCAAGAAATTTTGAAATTTCGATAAACACTAATATTATTTTTATATTTTGTCTTTTACAAATGAGATTGATATATGAAAGCAATAAAATCAAACGGTAAACTTTAATCTAAATTGCACTTATTAATTAACAAATCAACAACAAATAATAATAAAATATAAATTATTTTAATAAAAAAAGAAAAATCGATTGGGCTCACAAGTGAATTCTCAGGCGGGAATCGAACTTATATGTATAAAACATGCACAATATAGTAGAGGAATACTGATAATAGAGATAACAGATACAAAATGCAGGGACAATGCGGTTGCGGCGGTACCTGCCGGGGCGCCGGGGCGCCGGGGCGCGGCGCGCGCTTATTAATATCACATAGAAGGCCGCGCTTCGCCTTATAACTTTATGATTAACAGCGATCGCACGCGTTTATCAAGAGCTCTCTAGCGAGAAAAATAACAATAATTACCTAATAAAAACGTGCTTTTCAGCACGAAAACATAATCCCAACTTATAAATACGTTATGATAAATTAAAAAAATTATAGTATCTAAATGACAAAAAAACTAGTATCAGCACTGCACAGTTTTTCACACATTAGGTCACACAGCATATTTATCAAAAGGCATAAATTAACATACATTGCAAGTTAGGTTAGGTATTTTTTTATTAATAACCTGGCAGCAAACTATTTAAAATTATGGCAAATTAGTAATATGTGTTCTTAAATTATGATTTAAAAAGTTCTGCGAAAAAAGGTAGACCCGTGCGAAGCCGGGGCGGGTTGCTAATTGTGAATAATTTAGATAATAATAAGAAAACTGCAGTATTTCTAGATGCAACAAAAGCTTTTGACACGGTCTCTGCAGATATTCTGTTTAGTAAACTTGAAAGTATTGGTGTTCGGGATCTCCAGTTCAAATTTTTCAGAGATTATCTTTCTAATCGCACACAGTGTGTCCAAATTGGCAGTTACATCAGTGAGAAACTTCCTGTATTTTACGGAGTCCCACAGGGTAGCATCTTAGGACCAACCCTATTTCTTATTTATATCAATGAATTGTGTCTGCCTTTCTTTTTAGTAGGGATACTTGAGAAGAAGTTTTTCATATGCTCAAGAGGGGTCTGCTTAAACAACACTCCATCACTAAATATGAACCACTTAAATTCAATATGGGAAGGCGTATAGACATAGTATGTAATGGAAAAAGGATTTTTACACCGCTTTTTCTGCTACGAAGGTTCCCAATTACACAAATAAAGTAAACAAATTGTTGTCAACATTCAAGTTGCCGTCAAAAACCGTCTTACAGCTTTTTTTGATTATTTTTACAGGTTTTTTGAAATTATAGAGCTATTAAAGAGAGGATTGCAAAAATTAAGCTATACAAGATATATAGCTATAGCTATATAAGAGAAATAAATAAATGTTATTATTATTACAGAAGTGCACATTTACAAATTTATAATAATCCTATCGGCTACTGAGCTGATAGGATTATTGTAAATTTATTTTATCGTCATGCACTTTCGATTATGATCGAAGGTTTATCCAAATTCAATGAAAATTATTTAGAACATACCACACCACCACACTGACATGAAATAAAAAAAGATTGGAAGTCAATTAATTTTAGCATTTTATCATTTTCGAATAGCTTGTATTTTATTCCATTTCATTTCTTTACAAACACTTTTGTCTTTACATTTTATTTGTTTTAACAATTGTCGCTAAATGTCTCACCTCTTCTGTTTAATAACACCACTACATATTTGATGCTGTGTCAGTATGTTGTTTCTTTAACCAGAGAGTATATTGATTGTTTTACCCGTAAGAAGTAGGGATTCGTGGGTTCTGGCGCACTTCCCCCCAACCCAGACCCCTCTCCTCCCTTCCCTTTGGTATCATCCAAACTCGATCCGACCAGCGTCACCGCCTAAAAAAAAAAAAAAACATATCGTTCATGGCTAATTGTTTTTTAGCAATGCTATGTACTCTGTACCTAAATAATAAAAATAATTTATCATGGAAATTATTTCCAAATTTGGAATCTGCTCTTCATCGGTCATTCTCGTGATACATTTACTATTATTTCATGCTCCTAAACTTATCAACTACGTATGAAATATTTTTAAAATTATGTTTTATTATTACAAGTAAAAACACCATATTTCTTTGTCTTAAACGTATACTCATTCAATATTGAAATGCTTTATCAACTACCTGTTACCGCAGTCCATGGTCGAGGACAATGAATTTGTACCATTTTTCACCCCATGCATTCAACATCAAAGCAGTACAGATAATTAATTCGAGAACGATGGGTTGAGAATGATGGTTAATTGCACCTTATGCGTGGAGGAAAGAAATAGTGGACGTTTGGTTGCTGGTTACTCACGCCCATCATCGCCGATTCCGATGGAAGCCGCACCAGTCAACCCCCTCTTGCGGGATTGGACCGCAGAGGAAGATGAAGAAATCAACGAAATTGTCGCCAATACCGATACCGACATGTGGAATAGGGAATATCGTATTCTCCAACAACCACTTCTCCAACTTTGTTTTAATAAATACGATGTTTGTAACATATATTAAAGAATTGTAAATTAATTAAAGCATTTTTCTCTTTTACTCATCTTATCTACAGGCTACATATTTGGTCATCACTTTGAAAATACGGGACCTTGTCTACACAATTGCAACAATAAAATCTTGGCGATGCATACTATTATTTCATGCACCTAAACTTATCAACTACGTATGACATTTCTCTTTGCTGTATTTCAACCAAGTTAAACGACATGAAACTTTTTAACTTATGTTTTATTATTACAAGTAGATACTCGTTACCATGCGAACACCATATTTCTTTGTCTCAAACGTTTACTCATTCAATATCGAAACGCTTTATCAACAATTTGAACTATTTGATTCCGCAATCGTAATGACTCGCCATTAACTTTCACTAATTTTGTTTTCAGAATCTTAATAACCTTGTTCATTATTTTATCAATTATTTGCTTCCAGTATCATGACAAGTTTTGTTTACTTGTATAACTACATTTTATCAATTATTGACAAACACATCTAATGATCTGAACTAGTATAAGAACAATCGCATCGTAGCATTTGCTAACAAAGTGCTATCCACTGCCATCGAAAACGTAGACTACTGCTCAAGTCAAGTCACGACAACCGATATGGATGTGAGTATTATTTATTATCTACATACTTTCATTATGCTTGTTTCTGATTTTGTGACTTGTTTGTCTAAACTATCAACCTTCAGTGTATTCCATAATGTTGATGTGTATTCATTGTTGTACTTACTATTCTTTGTATTCATTGTTATAGCTTACATCATGATCAGAGCTAGACAGATCAAGAGGTACCTTATTTTGAACGATTGCATATTTGAATATAAGCCACTGAGTAACATCGTTAAAAAGTATCATGACTAACGATACTATCATAGTGGATGTGCAAGGCTTTAAAAATGAAAAAAATGAATTTATATTAAAAGAATTAGTTATCGGCACAAAAGAGCACAGTCAAATATTTCTAATAAAACCACCATACCCATTCTCTACTCTGACTCTGGAAGAAAAGAAACGTGTCAAGTGGATAGAAAGAAATAGAGGATACCTTTGGAGTGAGGGGCACATTGATTACATAGAATTTAGAAGACTCATTAAGTCCTACTGTGATAAGCGGAGCATCATAGTGAAAGGTAGAGAAAAAGTTGATTGGGTGCGAGAATTATGTGGACACGAAAACGTTTTTGATATAAGTGATAAAGGTATACCTAATTTAGAAACTTTAAGTGAACTCTATTGTAAAGACATATCTACATATAATTGTTTTAACCATACGAAATATTGTGCATTAAGAAATGTTATATGTATTAGAAAATGGATTATAAAAAAAAATATATCATTGTATTGACTATTAATAAATAACTGTTTTAATTTATTACCTTTTTTAACATTTACTTGTTTTTATTAATTTCAAGGGTTTTTAAAATAAAGACCAAAATAAATTTAAACATATTTATTACACAAACTTAAAACAGGTCACAAGTAAGTACATCATTTATAATCAAATCAATATAAAAGACTACATATTATTGACATTGTTCAAATTGTAAAGTTAGTAATTTTGAATACAAACTTGAACATTTTTCAAAAATTTGACACAAATCCTGTTTTTCCACTGCCACTAGGCCCAGCCTCTATACAAGTTAATAGATTGTTAAAATGAATCATTGTTACATCTTACTATAAGAACGATTAATTGGGCAGTGCATAAGAAAGGAAAGCCGACTACAATTTACAATTATAATAAGAAAGATATAATTAGTAGGCAAATACATACAAAATTACATTGGTAATAAGATCATTTTTGATACACAATTTCTTTATAAATTAATAAAATACATATATTACGAGCGACCCGTCTCGACTTCGCACGGGATGACGAAATACTTTAAATTTTTTCTAGCATTAAATATAGCCTATGTTACTCAGGGAGAATGTAGCTTTCCAACGGTGAAAGAATTTTTCAAATCCGCTTAGTAGTTTTTGAGTTTATTCATTGCAAACATACAAAATACAAAAATACAAATCTTTCCTCTTTATAATATTAGTGTAGATGTAGATAGAAGTCACAAAGATTATTCATAATTATATGTGAAACACTAAAAAACTGAAATAACACAACATTAAAAACATGCATAAAAGACAAATCTTACATATTTTTATTACAGATATTAAAACTACTTACAATAAAAAGAATACTATAAATAAAAAAACACATTGCTAATTAAATCATGCTATTTACTTAAACACAAAAAAATTAACATTTTCTTAAACTATAATGACCCCAAGACGATATGTAACAAATTAGGATATTTTTGTGTGAATATCACATGTTTGATTGATCAAAAACGTTGCATATTGGAAATCAAAAAAAAAATTTTTTCAATAAACAATTCTTATAATCGTCCATAGTATATTTTTTTGTTGTTATTTATTGACAACTTTAGCCTTAGCCATAACTTTGTAATAACACAACATTAAAAACATGCATAAAACACAAATCTTACATATTTTTATTACAGATATTAAAACTACTTACAATAAAAAGAATACTATAAATAAAAAAAACACATTGCTAATTAAATCATGCTATTTACTTAAACACAAAAAAATTAACATTTTCTTAAACTATATTGACCCCAAGCTAAAGTGTCTGTTGAGTTAGGTAAAAGGCATCGTTTTGTATCCATTATAAGATAAACCAACTTTGGATATTTTTGTGTGAATATCACATGTTTGATTGATCAAAAACGATGCATATTGGAAATCAAAACATTTTTTTTTTTCAGTAAACAATTCTTATAATCCTAACCTAACCTAACCTAACCTAACCTAATTTAGAAACTTTAAGTGAACTCTATTGTAAAGACATATCACAAATCTTACATATTTTTATTACAGATATTAAAACTACTTACAATAAAAAGAATACAATAAATAAAAAAACACATTGCTAATTAAATCATGCTACTTACTTAAACACAAAAAATTTAACATTTTCTTAAACTATAATGACCCCAAGATGATATGTAACAAATTAGGATATTTTTGTGTGAATATCACATGTTTGATTGATCAAAAACGATGCATATTAGAAATCAACCTAACCTAACCTAACCTAACCTAATTTAGAAACTTTAAGTGAACTCTATTGTAAAGACATATCTACATATAATTGTTTTAACCATACGAAATATTGTGCATTAAGAAATGTTATATGTATTAGAAAATGGATTATCTAACCTAACCTAATTTAGAAACTTTAAGTGAACTCTATTGTAAAGACATATCACAAATCTTACATATTTTTATTACAGATATTAAAACTACTTACAATAAAAAGAATACAATAAATAAAAAAACACATTGCTAATTAAATCATGCTACTTACTTAAACACAAAAAATTTAACATTTTCTTAAACTATAATGACCCCAAGATGATATGTAACAAATTAGGATAGTTTTGTGTGAATATCACATGTTTGATTGATCAAAAACGATGCATATTAGAAATCAACCTAACCTAACCTAACCTAACCTAATTTAGAAACTTTAAGTGAACTCTATTGTAAAGACATATCTACATATAATTGTTTTAACCATACGAAATATTGTGCATTAAGAAATGTTATATGTATTAGAAAATGGATTATAAAAAATAATATATCATTGTATTGACTATTAATAAATAACTGGTCTAATTTATGACCTTTGTTAACATTTACTTGTTTTTATTAATTTCAAGGTTTTTAAAATAAAGATCAAAATAAATTTAAACATATTTATTACACAAACTTAAAACAGGTCACAAGTAAGTACATCATTTATTATCAAATCAATATAAAGGACTACATATAATTGACATTGTTCAAATTGTAAAGTTAGAAATTTTGAATACAAACTTGAACATTTTTCAAAAATTTGACACAAATCCTGTTTTTCCACTGCCACTAGGCCCAGCCTCTATACAAGTTAATAGATTGTTAAAATGAATCATTGTTACGTCTTACTATAAGAACGATTAATTGGGCAGTGCATAAGAAAGGAAAGCTGACTACAATTTACAATTACAATTATAATAAAAAAGATATAATTAGTAGGCAAATACATACAAAATTACATTGGTAATAAGATCATTTCTGATACACGATTTCTTTATACATTAAAAAAATATATATATTACTCCTCGTGCGAAGTCTCGACTTCGCACGGGTGGACAAAATTCTTAAAATTTTTTCTAGCATTAAATATAGCCTATGTTACTTAGGGAGAATGTAGCTTTCCAACGGTGAAAGAATTTTTGAAATCCGCTTAGTAGTTTTTCATTTTATTCATTGCAACCATACAAAATACAAAAAAAAAACAAATCTTTCCTCTTTATAATATTAGTGTAGATGTAGATAGAAGTCAAAAAGATTGTTCATAATTATATGTGAAACACTATAAAACTAAAATAACACAACATTAAAAACATGCATAAAACACAAATCTTACATATTTTTATTACAGATATTAAAACTACTTACAATAAAAAGAATACTATAAATAAAAAAAACACATTGCTAATTAAATCATGCTATTTACTTAAACACAAAAAAATTAACATTTTCTTAAACTATATTGACCCCAAGCTAAAGTGTCTGTTGAGTTAGGTAAAAGGCATCGTTTTGTATCCATTATAAGATAAACCAACTTTGGATATTTTTGTGTGAATATCACATGTTTGATTGATCAAAAACGATGCATATTGGAAATCAAAACATTTTTTTTTTCAGTAAACAATTCTTATAATCGTCCATAGTATATTTTTTTGTTGTACATTTATTGACAACTTTAGCCTTAGCCATAACTTTGTTTTCTACATTCATTACATACATTTTTGATCTTAAACCAACAAATTCCCTAAGTTTTTTTTCCATTATTTTCATCTTTAAAATAACCGATTTTTTTATTTATCTGAGGGAAACCATGTGGATTATCAGCTGAATAATCGGAAGTATCGAAGTATGAATATAAATCTTGTTTTATATCAACATAAAAATCATTAGTAAAAATTTGATACACGAGGCTGTCGGTATCTGTATACAATAATTTTATATTTTCTCTAAATTTAGCTTTCATATAGTTATAGTGAAAGTTATATATTAAAATTTTTGATAAATCTAAAATACTAAAACCTAAAAAATATATATTGGTTTATCATAAATTATGTTGGTTTTTTTAACTGTATAGCTACAAGGTTTTCGCAAAATACAGCTAAACTGTAAAAATCAGGGCGAGCAATAAGGCTTTCCGCACCTTGACTTTTACCTATATATTTCCAATGAGTTAATAATAATTTCAAATTAACACCTTTATCGACATTTACCATTGTTTTACTGAAAACAGAGTTATCCATCAATTTGTAAAGTCTTTTTCAAATTATGATTTTTGCTCTCTCTCTTAATTGTATATTTTGTAACCACGATCCTCGATTGAATTTTAACACTATGAATTTTTATTCGCAACTTTAAACAAAGCAAAAGATTTTGAAAATGAATAACATTTCTTTTATTATTTATATTGGCTATTTTTTACTATTTCCTGGTGTACAAATATTTTCTGGGTAAAGAGGAAGATCGGAATGAAGGTCGTGTAAATTATCGGAATAGTCTAAATCTACTTCTATTATGTTACCTACATCTGATGTTGGTGAAATATCAGAATTCACATTTGTGTAAGTCCATTCAAAACTACCATATGGAAGGTATTGAGACATCGCCCAACCATAAAGATTGTTTGTATCTAGATAAGTTAAAAAGGACACAGGTAGATTGTCGTCAAAATCATCTAAATATTTATTATTAGCTTCCGCATATCTATTACTACACCGAGAAATACCACCTCTTAAACCACACTTTATAAAAGCTATCATTTCAATATCACTCAAAAGTTCAAATTCAATTTGAGTTTGTTTTAACATAGCATCCCAACTAAGCCCGGGTAAAGTGTAATAATGTGCAGGATCTTAACGATATGTACTATACTTGATGTACTTACTTGTGACCTGTTTTAAGTTTGTGTAATAAATATGTTTAAATTTATTTTGATCTTTATTTTAAAAACCTTGAAATTAATAAAAACAAGTAAATGTTAACAAAGGTCATAAATTAGACCAGTTATTTATTAATAGTCAATACAATGATATATTATTTTTTATAATCCATTTTCTAATACATATAACATTTCTTAATGCACAATATTTCGTATGGTTAAAACAATTATATGTAGATATGTCTTTACAATAGAGTTCACTTAAAGTTTCTAAATTAGGTTAGGTTAGGTTAGGTTAGGTTGATTTCTAATATGCATCGTTTTTGATCAATCAAACATGTGATATTCACACAAAACTATCCTAATTTGTTACATATCATCTTGGGGTCATTATAGTTTAAGAAAATGTTAAATTTTTTGTGTTTAAGTAAGTAGCATGATTTAATTAGCAATGTGTTTTTTTATTTATTGTATTCTTTTTATTGTAAGTAGTTTTAATATCTGTAATAAAAATATGTAAGATTTGTGATATGTCTTTACAATAGAGTTCACTTAAAGTTTCTAAATTAGGTTAGGTTAGATAATCCATTTTCTAATACATATAACATTTCTTAATGCACAATATTTCGTATGGTTAAAACAATTATATGTAGATATGTCTTTACAATAGAGTTCACTTAAAGTTTCTAAATTAGGTTAGGTTAGGTTAGGTTAGGTTGATTTCTAATATGCATCGTTTTTGATCAATCAAACATGTGATATTCACACAAAAATATCCTAATTTGTTACATATCATCTTGGGGTCATTATAGTTTAAGAAAATGTTAAATTTTTTGTGTTTAAGTAAGTAGCATGATTTAATTAGCAATGTGTTTTTTTATTTATTGTATTCTTTTTATTGTAAGTAGTTTTAATATCTGTAATAAAAATATGTAAGATTTGTGATATGTCTTTACAATAGAGTTCACTTAAAGTTTCTAAATTAGGTTAGGTTAGGTTAGGTTAGGATTATAAGAATTGTTTACTGAAAAAAAAAAAAATGTTTTGATTTCCAATATGCATCGTTTTTGATCAATCAAACATGTGATATTCACACAAAAATATCCAAAGTTGGTTTATCTTATAATGGATACAAAACGATGCCTTTTACCTAACTCAACAGACACTTTAGCTTGGGGTCAATATAGTTTAAGAAAATGTTAATTTTTTTGTGTTTAAGTAAATAGCATGATTTAATTAGCAATGTGTTTTTTTTATTTATAGTATTCTTTTTATTGTAAGTAGTTTTAATATCTGTAATAAAAATATGTAAGATTTGTGTTTTATGCATGTTTTTAATGTTGTGTTATTACAAAGTTATGGCTAAGGCTAAAGTTGTCAATAAATAACAACAAAAAAATATACTATGGACGATTATAAGAATTGTTTATTGAAAAAAATTTTTTTTTGATTTCCAATATGCAACGTTTTTGATCAATCAAACATGTGATATTCACACAAAAATATCCTAATTTGTTACATATCATCTTGGGGTCATTATAGTTTAAGAAAATGTTAATTTTTTTGTGTTTAAGTAAATAGCATGATTTAATTAGCAATGTGTTTTTTTATTTATAGTATTCTTTTTATTGTAAGTAGTTTTAATATCTGTAATAAAAATATGTAAGATTTGTCTTTTATGCATGTTTTTAATGTTGTGTTATTTCAGTTTTTTAGTGTTTCACATATAATTATGAATAATCTTTGTGACTTCTATCTACATCTACACTAATATTATAAAGAGGAAAGATTTGTATTTTTGTATTTTGTATGTTTGCAATGAATAAACTCAAAAACTACTAAGCGGATTTGAAAAATTCTTTCACCGTTGGAAAGCTACATTCTCCCTGAGTAACATAGGCTATATTTAATGCTAGAAAAAATTTAAAGTATTTCGTCATCCCGTGCGAAGTCGAGACGGGTCGCTCGTAATATATGTATTTTATTAATTTATAAAGAAATTGTGTATCAAAAATGATCTTATTACCAATGTAATTTTGTATGTATTTGCCTACTAATTATATCTTTCTTATTATAATTGTAAATTGTAGTCGGCTTTCCTTTCTTATGCACTGCCCAATTAATCGTTCTTATAGTAAGATGTAACAATGATTCATTTTAACAATCTATTAACTTGTATAGAGGCTGGGCCTAGTGGCAGTGGAAAAACAGGATTTGTGTCAAATTTTTGAAAAATGTTCAAGTTTGTATTCAAAATTACTAACTTTACAATTTGAACAATGTCAATAATATGTAGTCTTTTATATTGATTTGATTATAAATGATGTACTTACTTGTGACCTGTTTTAAGTTTGTGTAATAAATATGTTTAAATTTATTTTGGTCTTTATTTTAAAAACCCTTGAAATTAATAAAAACAAGTAAATGTTAAAAAAGGTAATAAATTAAAACAGTTATTTATTAATAGTCAATACAATGATATATTTTTTTTTATAATCCATTTTCTAATACATATAACATTTCTTAATGCACAATATTTCGTATGGTTAAAACAATTATATGTAGATATGTCTTTACAATAGAGTTCACTTAAAGTTTCTAAATTAGGTATACCTTTATCACTTATATCAAAAACGTTTTCGTGTCCACATAATTCTCGCACCCAATCAACTTTTTCTCTACCTTTCACTATGATGCTCCGCTTATCACAGTAGGACTTAATGAGTCTTCTAAATTCTATGTAATCAATGTGCCCCTCACTCCAAAGGTATCCTCTATTTCTTTCTATCCACTTGACACGTTTCTTTTCTTCCAGAGTCAGAGTAGAGAATGGGTATGGTGGTTTTATTAGAAATATTTGACTGTGCTCTTTTGTGCCGATAACTAATTCTTTTAATATAAATTCATTTTTTTCATTTTTAAAGCCTTGCACATCCACTATAATAGTATCGTTAGTCATGATACTTTTTAACGATGTTACTCAGTGGCTTATATTCAAATATGCAATCGTTCAAAATAAGGTACCTCTTGATCTGTCTAGCTCTGATCATGATGTAAGCTATAACAATGAATACAAAGAATAGTAAGTACAACAATGAATACACATCAACATTATGGAATACACTGAAGGTTGATAGTTTAGACAAACAAGTCACAAAATCAGAAACAAGCATAATGAAAGTATGTAGATAATAAATAATACTCACATCCATATCGGTTGTCGTGACTTGACTTGAGCAGTAGTCTACGTTTTCGATGGCAGTGGATAGCACTTTGTTAGCAAATGCTACGATGCGATTGTTCTTATACTAGTTCAGATCATTAGATGTGTTTGTCAATAATTGATAAAATGTAGTTATACAAGTAAACAAAACTTGTCATGATACTGGAAGCAAATAATTGATAAAATAATGAACAAGGTTATTAAGATTCTGAAAACAAAATTAGTGAAAGTTAATGGCGAGTCATTACGATTGCGGAATCAAATAGTTCAAATTGTTGATAAAGCGTTTCGATATTGAATGAGTAAACGTTTGAGACAAAGAAATATGGTGTTCGCATGGTAACGAGTATCTACTTGTAATAATAAAACATAAGTTAAAAAGTTTCATGTCGTTTAACTTGGTTGAAATACAGCAAAGAGAAATGTCATACGTACACTCGGCGTCAAAAAAATCGCACCTCTAAGAAAATCACGTTCAAATGGCATTAACTCTGGATATGCACATGCAGTCGTATTAATTATAATTTTATTTAAAAGGTTACTTAATTAACTTAATAAAAAAACATTATTTTTCATTATCAAATAAAACCTAAAGCAACAAATAAAGGGTCACAAAAATTCTAAGGAAATTTTGCTGCTCGGGAGAGTCGCGAGTTGCGCTAACTTTGTGGGTATAAAGAGGTCAACACGGGTTCAATGTGGGTCATTCGCTATTAAACCGTTGAAGGGGACACACGCACTGATTTTACTGAAGAAAGAACATCTGGAAAATGGACACTACAGCTGATGAGGCCGCTCAAGTGGTTGCACTACTGCAAGCAGGGGTGCGGCAGTGTGATGTCGCCCGGCAACTGAATCTGAGCCGTTTTTCGGTTCGTAGAGTCTACCAGCGCTTTTTAGAGACCGGTGGCTATATCCGGCGACATGGGTCCGGTAGACGTCGCTGCACTTCGGAAAGAGACGACCGGTTCGTTGTGTCGTACTCTTTGAGAAATCGCTTCTCAAACGCTGTTCAGCTGCAACAGGAGCTCCAGGCAGTTCGCAGACGCACCGTGAGTGTATCCACGGTTAGAAGAAGACTGAAGGAGAAGAACATAGCAGCCCGCAGAGCTGCTACAGGTCCAAAATTGACTGCAGCGCACCGACGAGCCCGCTTGCAGTTTGCTCGCGACCACGTCGATTGGACCATTGAGCAGTGGGGAGCTGTTCTCTTCTCAGACGAGACACGAGTGTGTCTTTTCTGCAACGACCGACGAAGAAGAGTATACCGGAGGCAGGGTGAACGTTTCGCTCAAGCCTGCATCCAGGAGACGGTGGAATATGGAGGCGGATCCTGCATGTTCTGGGGCGGTATGTCGGCTGCCGGCAAAACCGACCTGGTCTGCGTCTCCCGGACCGGAGGTGCTCGCGGACAAGGGTCGCTGACTGCGCGCCGCTATATCACAGAGATCCTGGATGTGCATGTGGTCCCTTTTGCCGAATCTTTTGGCGAGGGGTTCACATTAATGCACGACAACGCTCGCGCACACACTGCAGCCATCGTGAACGACTTCCTGCGGAGGTCCCAAATTCCTGTGATGCAGTGGCCAGCGAGAAGTCCTGATCTGAATCCGATAGAGCACCTCTGGGACCATCTTAAACGTAAGGTTCGATCTCGGGATCCGGCTCCTTCGACTCTAGAGGAACTCCAAACCGCGGTGATTGAAGAATGGGGTCTTATCCCTCAAGAAGAGCTCCTGAAGTTGGTGAGGTCTATGAGGGACCGTATGGAAGCCGTCATCAGGGCAAGGGGGGGTAACACTAGATTTTGAGTTAATTTTAAGACACTTTTTGTACATTTTTTTTGTAAATTATCGATTATTAATTAGGACTTAATTAAGATTTTTTATTATTTTTCAAATTTTTATGCTTTTTGTATAATTTTAATTAAAAAAAAGATTGCACTTAATTGTTGTTTGATGCTCCTTTTTGTTACCTTTCTAATGATACCTAACACTATCCTCTATATAAGGTTTAGGAATTTTTGAATAAGATTTTTATAAGGTGCGATTTTTTTGACGCCGAGTTTAGTTGATAAGTTTAGGTGCATGAAATAATAGTATGCATCGCCAAGATTTTATTGTTGCAATTGTGTAGACAAGGTCCCGTATTTTCAAAGTGATGACCAAATATGTAGCCTGTAGATAAGATGAGTAAAAGAGAAAAATGCTTTAATTAATTTACAATTCTTTAATATATGTTACAAACATCGTATTTATTAAAACAAAGTTGGAGAAGTGGTTGTTGGAGAATACGATATTCCCTATTCCACATGTCGGTATCGGTATTGGCGACAATTTCGTTGATTTCTTCATCTTCCTCTGCGGTCCAATCCCGCAAGAGGGGGTTGACTGGTGCGGCTTCCATCGGAATCGGCGATGATGGGCGTGAGTAACCAGCAACCAAACGTCCACTATTTCTTTCCTCCACGCATAAGGTGCAATTAACCATCATTCTCAACCCATCGTTCTCGAATTAATTATCTGTACTGCTTTGATGTTGAATGCATGGGGTGAAAAATGGTACAAATTCATTGTCCTCGACCATG